>CM008345.1:873830-896033 GCA_002525835.2 Ipomoea batatas
CCCCATCATTAAAAGAATATTAATTACAAGTTTTAAAATTCAAATTAAACAAGAAACCTAATAGAAATGAAAATATCCTAATTCATTGGATATAAATATACAATCATGTTGCTAATCAATTACTAGTAATATACTTTTTCTGTTTTAATTTGGGTCTAACATATATAGATATATCCTATAATTAAAGTTGTCTATTATTGTCCCTCCTTAATTTGACCATGTGCTTTTGAACATCTCATGATTAGTCTAAAACAAGAAACAATAATATTTGAAACTGAATAAAATAACGTTACTTTTTTCTATTAAAATAACAATAATATTCTTTACTTAACTGTTACTTTCTAGTTTTTAGAAAGAAGGTCTCGAGTTCGAATTTCATCACAATTAAGGTTGTCATGATTTGTAGAATAAATTAGGGGTGGGTAATTCGATTCGCTTTATCCGAATTGAACCGAACCAAACTAGTAATACAAACCCGAACGGTTCGGGAATATTCTTGTAAACCAGGCCAAATGGTTCGGTTAAAAACCGAACCGAACCGAACCGAATGGTTTAGTAAAAATCGAACCGAACTTTGTTAGGTTTTAATAATAATAATAATAATAACAACAACAACAACAACAGCAACAACAACAACAACAAAAATAATAATAAAGAAGTAAATCTAAATCCCTTGATGCCTGCTCCGTCGTTTAATTTCTATTCTCACTGATATCTTAAATTTTTTATTTGATTTCTTTATAGTTTGTTTTCTACTTTGCACTTTTCTTGATTGTTGCAATTGTTCTTTACCTCACAATTAGTACTTAGTTGTATGTTTGGAATTTGAATTGCTATTTTGTTATATAATGTTTGGATTTTGGATATGGATAATGCGATAGTATGTTCAAAAAATTAGGAAACGCTGATATTTGGGGACTTAAACCGAACCGAATTAAACTCGAACCGTTTCAAACCGAAACCAAACTCTAATGTTAAACCGAATGGTTTAAATTTTTTTTAAAACCGAAAAAACCAAAACTGAAACCGAAACCGAAAAAAAACCGAATCGAAACCCGAAATGCCCACCCCTAGAATAAATCTACTAAATATAAATATATATCTATATCTACATCTACAAATATAATAAAATGCCAATAAAGTTAGGCCCCTAACAGTAATTAAAAAAAAATGTTGGTGTAATTATTTGTTGAAATAAATGGTTTGTTGGAAAAATAACATAAAATGACATTTTTAGTGGCTATTTTGTGGTACAAATATATGTGGGGTCCACTTCCGATTTGGGTCAGTTAAAGTGGATTCGGGTTCTTCGTAGTTAGACGAAGAGATTGATATAAAGTGGATTCGGGTTCTTCATGGTTCATATTATTTTGATTTTAGTATGTTTTTTTTTTATGATTTTCCTTCTTTACCATATATTATATTATTTTATTCTCTTAAATAACCCCGCATACAGTTATAAAATTTAGTAATTGAATATTCTGTTAACTATTTATTATTCTTAACTTACTCATTGATTTCTATAAGAAATGTCTAAGGTTCAAACCTCATCCCAATTAGAGCTGACATAATTGTTAAACATATACTATGAATATGTTAGAACGTATTAAAAAAATACAATATAAAATTTAACATAAACTTTGGTTAAATAATTAGCCCGACTAAATACATAACATTCAAAATTGAGCATCAAAGATTATAAATAAGGAACCTTGAAAATCATTTTTTTGCATTAAAAAAAAACAAAATTTAGGTTTAAGTTTTTTTTTTTCCTTTTTTTATTGTTTAATTAATAATCTTCTTTTGATTATTTAGAGCAAGACTCGATATTTCAATTATGTTTTTGTATTAATGGGAATGATTTTGGTCATTATGATATTAATATTTTTTATTTGTATTTCTATAATGGTACAGTTGTACATTACTTTACAAATATTATACTATTACTTTTTTATCAGACAAAATTATTCTTATATCACTGTCAGACATGCGCGTTTAATCAGAAATACAACTACACTTGGACTCTAAACGATAGGATCATCGTGCAAAGAACTGACAATGTTGACATTCTACTAGCTTCAATTGAACAAGTTTACACATTTTATGAATGCATGAAAACTTCTAAAGAAATTTGTAAGTTAATTTATACTATATCATTATAACATTATCTATTTTTTTTTAAACATTATAACAATATCTATTGTAACTATATATTTTGAATTATTTATTATCGTCCTCTATTGACAGGATTTGTAGCAATTATCATTGACAAACTCCCAAAACAATTTGTCTCAACAACGAAGGGAAATATAGAAATCAATGGCTTCATTGTTGTGGATGAAAATAAAGTAACTACCCCACTCTGTTACTCTTATGAAATTAAATAATTTAATAGCTACAACAAAAAATAATACATATACTTTTCTTTAATTTAGAATTAGATGTCTACAAAGCTTTTATTGAAAAAAAAAATTATTCATTATAAAAGAAAATTAAAAAAGAGATATAATTTCATTAGTTATATTATCTTCATTTTCTACAATGCAATGATTCATTACCTTCAAATTTATTAATTAATTATATTCACTAGATTGTTCATTGCCTTCTTTTTACACTATCTTGTAATTAAATATCAAAGTTATAATACAAAATATGTTATATATTCATTTACCAAGTAATTTTTTAATACCATATATGGAAAAAAAAATAAAAAAACAATTTGAAGCCAATAATATTAACTACTTGGGGAGAATTTTTTGACAAAAAGGTATTAACAACACTTGCGTGCATAGGGGTGAGGTGTTGTGGATTGTGTAATATAGGTGTAAAGATAAAACGAAGAGTCTAAACTCCCCTAGTGTCGGTCTCGAAGGAGTGACGTGGAGGTGTGTCATATGCCATTACTTTCAATCAATTGAGTCATGTGGTGCAAAGAGTATGGAAGGTGGATGTGGTGAATGGTAATTGTGAGGTGTAAGTGATCATAAGGTAGTGAAATGCAAAGTGTAAGAAATAAGAAATAAGATATAAGAAAACAAGGGATTGGATCGTGTTTATCTATGTTGCATCCTAGTGTATCTCAAGTAGTGGATAAATGGTGCAATGATGTTGGCTATTCAACAGTGTGTCTTCTTAGTCCTTTTCCACCTTTGTGTACTAGGGCATCTTAGGCTTAGGAGTGCCTTTTAGCAACCAAAAGCCCTAAGAGACATTTTATCAAACACCTTAGCTACACACTTTCCTACTATTCCTAATATGAATTCCATAGGATCTATGATTGCCATAAAGCTTCAATCTCAATTCAAATCAAAACTATGATAGAGTCAAGAACTCAATCTCTCAATAGATTGGCCAAATCCATATAAGATCTCATCAAAACATCAATAGACAAGAATAGAATTTTCCAACAACAAGGCAATTGAATCCACAATAAGAATTGGAATCATCACACTAGCAACATATCTTCACACAATCCAAACCCTAGTGTTCGCTTCGTGTTTATATGTCTTAGTGGTGAGGTGTTGGTGATATGGAATGTGTTAAAACGAAGAGTCAAGACTCCCCGAGTGTCGATCTCTCAAGGAATGCAGGTTTGGAGTCGAGTTAATGTTGGCATTGAGGAGTTAACAGTTTAAATTATTTGATAGAACTACTTTATTCATCTGATCAAAAAGTGAATAAGTCAAATATTCACACTACCAAAAGATGAAAGAAAGTCAAGATTAGTGGCTACAGGTTACAAGACCCATACTTGTCAAAATCTAGAAGACTTTTGAAGAGATAAGGAAGCAAAATTCAAAATTATTTGACAAGAGCCACCAAAGTCATTAAATGTTGCAGATCAAGCTAGCAAGAGTTATCAGATCAAGTGGATGATCAAAATTTGAAAATTCACAATGGGTAAATAACTTTTTCAAGCTATAAATGACCAAGCATACTTGAAGATAAATACGGATATACAACTTGCACAGCAAGTGACAGGGAACTACGAAAGCAAGAAAAACCAAACAGTGCAAGTACTGAGCTAAACATGATAGAATTCATGTCTGAGAGAGAAAACTTATTTTCTTTGTAAACACAATCTCTACTGAGTGTAGAAAGAGGGAGAGTAGCAAGGAGCTTGTGAAAACCTTAGTGAATGTAGCTTTGTGCGAGACACTCGGCCGACTCGGGAAAATTAAGTATAGCTTTGTGCGGAACACTAGGGGAAATTAAGTGTAGCTTTGTGCTAGATACTACTCGGAGTTGAGTGTAGCTTTGTGTGAGACACTCGGGAAGTGCTTGGGTAGCACTTGAGAATCACTATTTGTATCTGTGTGAGCGAGATAGTGAATTTCCTCCTTGGAGTGAAATTAAAGAAGAAGAGTGGATTAGGAGGATTACACCAGCTCTGAACCACTATAAATCTCTCTCTCTATTTACTTTACTTACAGTATATTTATTCTTCCATATCTATCTGAGCTAACTCATTTACTATTTCATCTTTATATATTTAGACTTTATCATCTAGATTAACGTGAAATCACATTTGCATGCAAGATATATAGAATTCTTATCTGACTTATCATATACTATCTTGATAATTATCTTGAAACTCATTTCATACCGAATAAATTTATCTATCTGGGTTTAGTTGTTCCCACGTATGCATGTGAACCAAAATTCATATACTTATTATTTGAGCTATTTCAAGTGATTCCTACTTATTGTATGTGAATTATCTTTTCATATTTACGTGGTTTAATTTATAGCACTTTACTGTATCTATTTTTCGCTGTGGCTCTAAGTTGATTATTTATCTAATTTTGTTAGTTGAAGTTAAAATTACCAAAGTGTTATAAAGTTTTAAATTGTTATAAAAGTCTATTCAACCCCTCTTCAGACTTTTACCACCCTATCGGGAGCAACACTTCTGTTATCTTTTGCTATTATTATTACCATGCACATGCATATACAATATCTTTTATGATATTCTTCAACGGTAATAATGTATGTAGACATTATATATTGGAGTAATATAAGAAATAAGTTTGATTTAAATTTAGATTTTAATTAAAAGTTACCATAATTATATTTAGTAATTTATCATATGTAAAATTCTTGCTTTAATAATATTAATCATGTCATAATTATTATTCAAATGATCAACTATACTTTTAATATAATATGAATTTTACAATTATGAATTAAAAAAATTATATACTATTATTTTAAAACTATTTTAATATAATTAAGATTTTAACATTAAGTATTAATATTGAACATATATTTTTGCGCATCACGCATATAAAATACTAGTAAAATTAATAAATTATAAAACATTGGTTTGCATATGGATTCAATTTACATGTTATGATGAATAAATATTGGGTCTAACTTGTATTATTGGGTGGGCCTATA
This sequence comes from Ipomoea batatas, assembly GCA_002525835.2. Taxonomy (NCBI): domain Eukaryota; kingdom Viridiplantae; phylum Streptophyta; class Magnoliopsida; order Solanales; family Convolvulaceae; genus Ipomoea; species Ipomoea batatas. The sequence goes on from CM008345.1 coordinate 879,231, forward strand.
AGAAATTCACAAACTCTAAGGCCCACTACTTTTGGAAAAAAGAAAAAAAAATTCGGGTCGACGAAATCGGGTTAGAATCCCTTTTATGCCAGAGTGTAGCGCAAGAAATCACTTGTTCATATTCGCCGATTGTCCCTTAGGTTGTGTCGACACCTTCGTTTTATTCTCGATATTTGGTAAATCATTTTTCACTCTAGATTGTTTCTTAGATTAGTTAATGTGACAATTTTTCCGTGGATAAATTATTTTTGGATTTTCAATTGTTATTCTTGTATCGTGAGTGTGCAACTAATTGTTTCAATTATTGATTCTGTAAATTATTTTTTTGGATTTTCGATTGTTGATTCTTGTACTGTGAATGTTCAACTAATGGTTTCAATTCTTGATTCTGTAAAAGGCCGTAACAATGGTGAGAATTGATTTTAGTGGGCTCGAATCAACTGCTCCGATTCGCGGTGAGAGTTCCGAGTTGTTTGAGGAGATTCCAAGAGCCCCATCTTTTCAGATTCCAAATATTGCTGATGTGAGTTGGAATTTAGCTTTATTTTTAATGTTTCCAGTTTGTTGGTTTGATGTTGCTGTAGTCTGATATACCTTTCTTCTGGTGTTGCTTTAGTTTGATGGATTTCAGAAGGATGCGATCCAAATGGTGAAGCCGGCTAAGGGAACCACCACTTTAGCTTTTATTTTTAAGGAGGGTGTGATGGTGGCAGCTGATTCTCGTGCCAGCATGGGAGGGTATATATGTAAGTGCTCTTTGATCTTTGTTTATAATTCTTTTTGGATGGGTAATTTGTTTCTTTCTGGTTTTCACCAAATTTCCTATAGGGATATTTTACACTGGATAAGTGAGTTAGAAACATTGGATATATTCTAGTGCAGGTGGATGTATATACAAATTTGTAATAGACTATTAGTGAACTTTTGGTTTTTGGCACCATAACCACATCTTTTTCTGTAGGCATGAAATTTGAATATTGTTGTATGCTCAGATTTAAGAACATTGTACATCCTTGTCATTATAGTACAACTTGGGAGCCTTTTTTGGATAGTTTGTGCTTTTTACCCTATGGTTTTGAGCAACAGTACTGAACACATAAACATGTTCTCTATATAGTTTCCATGTATTGAATGAATGAATGGAATATGGTTCATTTTTTTTGTATATGATCATATGAATGCCGATGTTATTACTTTATATAGCTTCAGATTGAATGTATTGAGTAACTATGAGTTCCAATAGTCACCAAAATATTATTTCCCATCCATTTCACTTTACTAGTTGTTTCCATTCAGCTGGTTCACTGAGAATGATAATCATCCTGTTTCCATATTTATTTTGCAGCGTCACAGTCTGTGAAGAAGATAATTGAAATAAATCCCTATATGCTTGGTACAATGGCAGGAGGGGCAGCTGATTGCCAGTTCTGGCACAGGAATCTTGGTGTAAAGGTATTTTTTTATATATGCAGGAATCCTCTTAATCTGTATTCAGTATTCACTACTTTCCAGCATATGAGAGTAGGATTCCTTTGAACATCTATTGCTGAAGAGTGCATGTATATGAACCTAGGATTAGAGAATGAAGTGAGATTGTAGCTTAGCTAACCCAGCTGCACTATTGCCAATTGGATGAGATTGCAATTTATATTTATATTCCCACCTTGTTTATATGGTTTGAAAAACAAGGTTTTGACTCAAATCATTTCAACTTAATTGCTTATACATGTATGATTTAGTTTTTGTCAGCAAATAAACTTAAGATATTTAGAATTTATATTAAAATTTCTATCAAAATGAAAAATAGAATTTAAAATTATAAAAGAATGAAAAAGTTAAATGAAGAAGAATCGGTTTTTACTCAAAAAGTAAACTAGATAAATAAAATGAGACAGAGGAGTGTACTTTTTTCCTCTTAAAGAAATATTGCATTATCTGGATTTATATCTTAGAAAAGGAGCTGCTGAATGTTGTCCTGATTGGTGTAGTGTCGTCTCCATGAACTGGCAAATAAAAGAAGAATTTCAGTTGCTGGAGCTTCCAAGTTGTTGGCAAACATTCTATATTCTTACCGCGGAATGGGCTTGTCTGTTGGAACTATGATTGCTGGCTGGGATGAAAAGGTATGATAAATGAACCAAAATACATGTGCTAGAATTCGTATTGTAGTAGTTTGACAATTCTAAAAATTATTGCATGATGGATGTAGGGTCCAGGACTCTATTATGTGGATAGTGAAGGTGGACGACTAAAGGGAAACAGATTCTCTGTGGGATCTGGTTCTCCATATGCTTATGGAGTTCTTGATAATGGGTATGTATGTTGTTTTCCCACTCTTCTAGGATTATTGTTTACACCTCTTTTTCTTATTCAGCTGTAGCATTATTATGTAAATAGTGCACTTAATGATTTCTTAAGTGATAGTCAAGTTTTCTACTGTTAGATAATTTAATGTAATATAATAAATTACTATGCAGTATTAACTCTTCGAAAACCTTTTGTGTGGAACTTTTAGACATTTTCCCTTCTAGTAATTTTTCCATTTCTTGTTCTCTCTTCCTTTTATTTTTCCTTCTATCTTCTTTCTTTTCTGCTTTTGAACTGAGCCAATAAACTGTCTTCTAAACTTATAGCTTATGAAAGAGCTCATACAGCCATGATGTCACTACTCACTACCCAATTTGTTTACAAGTTTCCACTGAAACTGAAGCAAGAACTGAACCCTACAGTACTGGTGAAAAGTTCTACTCAATATCTACTTTATACACGGATTAGATTAAACTATAAAATGGTATGAAATGGTTCAATGATATATTGAATAACTTCAGTTTCTTTTGCAAATCAGCATATGCTGTTGGCTAGGAGGAACATAAAAAGTCATGAAAATTGAATCAATTGGAATCACATATGAAAATCGTGTAATTCATGTTACATCCAACTGGAACCCTTACATATATGAAACTGCGTGATCTGTAGTTACTGTAAACAAATATATTGACCTGTGATTCCTTGGGATATTAGAATTACTAGGACCACTTTGTGATCTCTTCTCCTGAGTTGAGGACCTGCTTTCTTTCATCCATTATCAGTCTTTGTTTCAGGCTACCTAGCCGCCTTTCCCCCTTTCCTCGCAATTTTTAGACTGAAGTCTTTAATATTTGAGGAAAAACTTGATTGCTTCCTGTTTCTGTTTATAACCAGTACATTTTCTTTTCTTTATTAACTTGAGCAGGTACCGGTTTGATTTGTCTGTTGAAGAAGCTGCAGAGTTGGCTAGGCGGTCTATTTATCATGCAACGTTCCGTGATGGAGCTAGTGGAGGTGTTGCCAGTGGTATGATTCTCCCCCCTTTTCTCCATAACTAAAAGCATGTGCACAGCATAGAAGGAGAAAAAGAATTTGTCATTTTTTGCTAAAATCAGGGTTAACTTTTTAATTGGCATTTGCAATTTTTGTGGTAGTGCCTGATTGTGATGGTGGTTTTGTGTTTCTTTCAGTTTACCATGTTGGGCCAAATGGATGGAAGAAACTGTCAGGTGATGATGTTGGAGAGCTTCACTACCATTACTACCCAGTTGAAGCAGCAGCAGTGGAGCATGAAATGACCGAAGTGCCCATTGCTTGAACTGATCCTTTTCTCTTCCCGAACTGTGTGAACTGATCCTTTTTTAGAGAACAAGAGTGTTCAGAATTGAAAAGTGAATTTTTCAACTTGTTTTAAAAAAAGTCTAAACTTATTCGACTCTTTTTAGTTAAGAGATTAAATTTCACTATTTAGTACACTTATGAAGCTTATTTTACCATTTTAGTTAAGAGATTAAATTGCACTATTTAGTAGACTTGTGAAGTTTTTGTTAGTACTATTAACTCTGTCACAATGTAGTATCTGTTCATAATTACTTTCTCAATCTACTGAAGCACAAAGAGTCAATATTGCTTCTACTGAGGCTCAAACCAATCTCTTTCCATATGAGAGTGCAACCGGGTGCTACTAGACTATAAGGTCTTGGCATTCAAGCAGATAAAATGGTAATGTCGTAACTGTTTAATCCACACCCAAAAAAAAAGTATCCAAGTGGATAAAACGGTAATGTCATTACTCTTAATCCCCCACGCCCTATTCTCTTCTTCTCTCCCTACTTCTCCCCATTTTTGTACCCCATGCATAACCCTTCCCGTTTATAGCTATCATTCGCTTATGGTATTGGAGGTGATCATGGTGTTGAATATGGAATTTAAGGGAGGTGTTGGAAGTGAAGGAGGTTATGGTGTTGACGGCAATCAAGGTGTTGGATATGGAAGTGGGAGAGATGCTAGAAGCAGAGGTGGATATGGTAGTGGTGGGGAATACAAAGGTGATTACGGTGGCTGGGAAAGTAGTAGTAGTGGTGGAGGCATTGGATATGGCATTGGTGGTGTAATTGGAGAAGGTTATGGAGTCTGTCAAGGTGGTGATTCAGTTGTAGGTGGAGGATATGGCGATGGAGGTGGTCACTGTGAATGTGAGGGAAGAGGCTACAATGCAAGAGGAGAGCACAGAGGTGTATGTGGTGGTGGAGGTGGTCACTGTGGATGCGAGGGAGGAGGCTACAATGCCAGAGGAGAGCATAGACGCACATGTGGTGGTGGAGCCAATGGTGGTTTAGGAGGGGAAAGAGGCGAGTGTGGAAGTGGAGCTGACAGTGGTTTAGGAGGTGGAGGTGGAGGTGGTGGTAGAGGCATTAGATATGGCACTGGTGGTGTAACAGGAGGATGATTGCATGATGATTTCCTACATTATACGTATGGAAGGTTAGACAGAAAATGATTTTTTTTTTTTCATGAAAGAGGTCTTGTAGTTACCTTTTTGACAAGTCAAAAGGGTAAGTGATAAGGAAAACGTTTCTTATCCCTCTTTTTATCTTATGATGTGGTTTTCGACGTTTCGTTCATTAGGTACTTATGAATTAAGTGATAAGGAAAACATTTCTTAGAGGCATTTGAATAAACTTGTTAAATTTTTGCAGAACTTTGAAACCTTGGTAACATTCTTCTTGCTTGTTATGAGCTTTTTGAGGGATCACTATTTGGTCAGAGGATGTCCGATGATAATTCCCGTAAAGTAAACATTTTACTTTTTGGAGATTTATTTTCCATGTCATAGTTTTAGACGTCACAACACATTACCAATAAATATTAGAAACCATAACTTTATTGGTCAATATCAAAATTTGAAAAATATAAAGAACCATAAACTTAAGCTTTGCATTCATCACTATCCATCCTCAACCTATCTAAAACGAAAGGAGGATGATAAGAAAACCAAACAAAACATTCAGACCTAGAATTAGTAGCCCTAGCTAATTCACTGAACGCTTAATCCAAGAGAAATTTACACATCATAAAGATCTTGCAATTTCTAAATATCATCAATTTTTTTTATCCAGCTAAGAGCCTCCCTGACTCCAAGAGCTTCTGCTTCGATCACTTGGAAATGACCTCTCCACTGTATACATTTTAATTTGCTTAACGGAAATAGCGTACTTCATCACGAATCACACAACCAATCCCCATCCAATTTGTTTCTGTGTTGATTGACACATCGACATTAATTTTCATCCAACCTGCATTGGGTTTCATCCATCTTCTTACTGGATTGGGCCTATTGTTGTTGGGTTGGAAATGCTTCACTTGCACTGACCTCTACTTGAAGAAAAGACTTCTGGCGCCTTCGACTATGGCTTGTGGAGTTGTATAAACATCAATCATTATTGTGTGGACCGTGGTCCACACAGCACGGTCCAAAAACATATAAATTACATTATTTCATCTTATAAAATACATTATCTTGTCCCAAAAATTTCATTATTCTAACACATAAAATACATTATGCATTATTCTAACTCATAAAATAAATTATTTTAACACATAAAATAGATTATTCTAACTCATAAAATATATTATTTTACCCTATAAATTTCATTATTCTAACACATATAAAGTACACATTATCTTACCCCAGGGCCGGATTTTAGGGCGTGCAAGATGGGCAACAGCACAGGACCCCAAAATTTTGGGGGCCCCTAGTCCAGCCCAGGGTTATGTTTTACATGTGTTATGTTTAGATAAACTTATTAAATAAAATATTTGTAGTTTGCGTTATGTTTAGAATTTTGTTCATAATAAATAAAGTTTGAATTTGTTTGTCTTTTTTGCATTTTTCTCTTTGCAATTTTTTTTCAATTCACAGTTTATTTATACTTTGATAGGGCCTCACTAATTTACCAGCACAGGGCCACGCAAATAAAAAAAACCGGCCCTGTCTTACCCAAGAATGTTCATTATTCTAACACGTGTGTAGAGCAACGGACTTTTTTTAAACATCAAAATGACATCGTTTTGGATCATGGTCCACACAATAATTTACCTATAGACACTCTTTCAAAGCTTTGAATTCCTTGCTTCCCATAATTACCAGCAGATCATTACCACTAGACAACGCTTGTGTTGGTTCAACCGGTAAAAATTCTTATTTACCCACTGCTTGAATTGAAACATCCGAAGCTAGTCACATTAATCATATCCCCATATTAGCAAACTACCAGCTGCTACTTCTCGCGACATGACATTCAACAAACATACTATCAGTGGTCTTGTAAGTGATATTAGTGATATTGTCATGCTCCTCCACTATTACATTCCTATTGAAAGTAATTATTGATTTTTCAAAATTAATTGATTAACTAGATGGTTCAGATATATAGGTCCCTTTCAAAATAACTAGATGCTTAGCTTCAGATATATTGATTTTTCAAAATAAATAAGGGGAAGTAGATCTCTTTGCTTGATTCCTCTTCCCAGATATATTGGTCCTATTCCATAGTTGTTCATCAGAATGTAGAACTCCACTGTCAAAGTGCATCCAATTAAAGATATCTATTTCTCACAAAAACCTTTCTTCATAATTTCCAGAACATATCTCTATTCTAAGCGGTCATAAGCCTTATTCATGTCGAGTTTTAAGGCTCCTATCCCTTGCTTTCCCTAATGCTTTCTGATAAGTGCCAAATATACATCTTTCTAGGGGTCAATTTGGGGTTAGTTAGTGCATAATTGATGTCTTCGATGCTTGATTGAGATGATAATTTGTGGAAAATGGTATAGTTGAGGCCTCATAAACTTGATGATATATTTGTGGTCAGAAATCTTGTAGGTATAGTAGTTTGTAACCACTAAGAAATTCTTAATTGAGTACATTTTGCCTTCGATCAATACATTGCGATACTTTACAACATCCTCCTCAGGAATGGTTGCATGTATGTATGTACCATATATATATATATATACAATTTCATTCATTGTTATGTATTGTTCATAACAGAAATATAAATTGCAAAATAGAATTAATTGAAATGTAAAAATAGAGTTGTGAACTATTTTTTGAAATGCTTTAAGCCTTGTCTATAATGTCAAGTGAAAATCATTTTGGGAAAGTATTATAACCCCTATATATAGTGTTGAGTTAAATTTATTTTAATAAAGCTATGTACTTACTACTTATACACATGTGTGATCGTGGGGTGTTACTATTACTTAGTGTGATAGTGAACATTGGTGGAACCTTACTTATGATATTGAGTGAAAAGTGTTTTACAAAAGTTGTTGCTTTAAGGTGGTTATTAGTACTGGGTGTTTTAACTGGAGTCTCAAATGTTTTATTTTAAGAAAACCTTATTGTGGAAAAATCTTCCATTTTGGTGGCAGTTAAACTTTTAGAACCTCCTCCATTATTGTGAAAATCACTTCATTTAGTCTAGTGTTGACTTAAAGCATTTTGAAAATCCTTTTGAAAATGCTCTTACAAGGCATTTGGCTAAATATTTTTCTAAAATATGGCTTTTCTAGTATCAAAATCTATTTACAAAGTATACTTATTTTCAAACTATAAATGTAATTATTTTACAGGGCAAAGTGAACCTTACTTAGCATTTTTATGCTAATGTCATTTGTGTTTTGAAACCTTATTATTTTCATGTTGGAGTTAGTGGCTAGCTTTGAGAGTGTGCTGTAGAGGCATATTGCCTCGTGAATGGTATTAGAATAGCTCATTCGGGTTGTAAAATTTGATAGTGGATTAGAATTTCTAAAGTTGTTTAATGTTGTAGAATGGTAGAATTGCTCTTTGGATTATATAGTAATGTGGTGGATAGATAAAACACTTTTAGCTTGTGCATTTGGATCTGGTTGGTAGCCCAAGTGTGGCAGTAGCACCCCGTGTGTTTCAAAATTATATTTCTTCTTCTGCATCCAGATTCTATATTTTATTTAAATAAATATCCCTTTTTATGAAATATTCCAGTTTTAAATTTGGAGTTTTACAATCAGCTATAGAGAAGTAACTTTTTGAGAGATAAAACCCAATAACTACTTGAAGGGCAACAACTCAAGGATACAACCAAATAGATCTTCGAGAAGTCAACCCAAAAGGTTCAGAAACCACAAAGGTTTACTAGAAGATTACTGAAGGGGGCCGGAAGGTTATTTCATTTTTATGAAGATTGGTTAATGGTCCATGAACCTATGTCAAAAGCAAGATTTGAAAGGTTTCATAGACTAAAGCAACAATCTCATTCTAGGGTGCATAACAATGTGTCTCAACCCCAATTTGAGAAAATATACGTACCTAAAATACCCAAGGAATTTCAAAACATCCCGTTAAATTATGAGTATGCTTATCTTATCTCAAATGGCTACAATTCGCGTAGTCTCATAATGGTAGGACCAAGGTTTCGAGGTATTCCTAGACTCACTAACTCCCAATGACCCACAAAGGTATGGGTACCTAAATCAATCTAACATTTGATTTTGGGCTACAAGGAGATATAGTACATTGACCGTGGTTGCTCATGGCACATGATTGGAAATGCAAGGAATCTAGTCAACATTCGAGAAGTCAATGGACCATGAGTAGTTTTCGGAGAAATGAAGCCCACGAGAAAACCAAAGGAATGTGAGAAGTGGTGAAAAATGACTTGATCATCAAGGAGGTTGCTTTTGTAGGACTCAAGTTCAACTTATTGTCCACAAGTCAATTTTGTGACAAAGGCTATATAAAGTGGAGTTCGCAAAGGATGAATGATTTGTGAAAGGCAAAAAGTCAACGGAGATTGTTCTTTCACCAAGGAGAAGAAAAAACATGTATGTTGTTGACTAGGAAACTACTAAGCCAATAGTGTGTTTGGTAGCTAAGACCAAATCAAATTTAAGTTGGGAATGACACAACAAGCTCAATCATCTCAACTTCAAAGCCCTCAACAAGTTAGTAAGGAAAGAGTTGGTAGAAGGATTGCCCAATATGGTTTATAGCAAGGATAGGGTTTGTGAAGCCTGTCAAAAAAGGAAACAAATCAAATCCTCTTTCAAGTCCAAATCCATGGAATCGTCATATAGACCTTTGAGTTTACTTCATGTGGATTTATTTGGACCACTTGATCCAGTGAACTTAAGTGAGAGAAAATATACTTTAGTGGTAGTAGATGACTACACTAGGTATACTTGGACACTTCTTGAAGAGAAAGAACGAGACCGAGAAGTTGCTGCCCAAATTGTTGAAGCAACTACCAATTGAGAAAACATCAACTATTGTCAAAATTCTATCAGACCAAGGACGAGAATTTGTCAATCATGTAATCAAGGAATTTTGTGGTAATCATGGATTCTCATCAACTTTCAGCAGCAAGGACACCATAACAAAATGGCCTAGTGAAAAGGAGAAATAGGACTCTTAAGGAAGTCGCAAGGTCAATGATTGCACTAACTGGTTTACCTAGGAGATTTTGGGCAAAAATTGTTAACACAACATGTTACACCCAAAATAGATCCATAATTCATAAAATTCATGGGGTAACACCCTACGAGTTATGGAAAGGAAAGACGCCAATAGTGAGTTAATTTCACACATTCGGTAGCATTTGCTACATCCACAATAATGGAAAGTCACACCTCAAAGCCTTTGATGATCATGCAGATGGAGGTTTTTTTTTTTTTTTGCTATTTTGCAACCAGTAAAGCTTTCAAAGTATTAATCAAGAGAACAATGATAGTAGAAGAACCAATTCATGTGGTTTTTTATGAGCCACACATAGGTTGAGAAGTTGAGGATCTAGTCGAAGAGGTAGACAATCTAGACATCCGAGCAGTTGACGAAGAGTCAAATCGAGAATTCATTTCCAGATATTTAAACCAAATAGCTAACAACAAAAAGTTAGAATCTACATTTCAAATACCTAGCCATACTCAATTATTTGAGGAGTCGGATGGAGATAAAGTTACTCCAGTTTCAACCAATATTAACTCAGTAGATGAAAGAGCCTCTCCAACAAATCTTCAACCTATTTTAAGGTGGTTAAGGGACGCTATTGTAAAAATCGGCCTAGGCGGCGCCTAGGCGCCCGTCTAGGCGCTAAGCGCCCCTAGGCCGTTCCGCTTTCGTTGCTAGGCGGTAAAAAATCGGTCGGCCGCCTAGTCGGCTGGCTAGGCGGCAAAATCGGCCTAGTCGGCCGGCTAGGCGGCAAAATCGGCCTAGTCGGCCAGGCGGCCAACTCGGTCAACTCGGCCGAGTTGACCGATTTCATCCAATTTTGACCGAGTTATTCCGATTTTGACTGGTCGTTGGAGTCTAGACTGCTACGGTAAAGTTTTAAACTTTAAACATTTAATTTATTTTATTAGTTAATACATTTTATTCATTGATTCTATAATCCAATTTATTAATTACTAATTATTCATTTATTTGATTTATTTTATACTTCATTAATTAACAAACATTATTACCATATCCTGATATTTTTTATACTTTGCTACTTTGAATCATTGGATGATTGATTGAATGTTGAAAATTGCAAGTCTGCCATTGTTTTTTTTGTGCCCGCCTAGCGCCGCCAAGATTCCGCCTAGGCCCCGCCTAGGCGCTAGGCGCTACCCGAGCGCCCGACTAGCGCCTAGCGCCTACTACAACCATGTTAAGGGATCATCTACTAGATCAAGTGATTGGAGATATTCGTGAAGCAGTTCATACAAGGTCATCCATAAGAGAAAGCATGATGGTATGTTTTCTATATCAAATAGAACCCCAAATAGTGGAAGAAGCTCTAGTAGATTCATATTGGGTACAAACTATGCAAGAAGAACTCCATCAATTTAAAAGGAATCAAGTATGGGAGCTAGTTCCTAGACCTTCGCACAAAAATGTTATTGGGATGAAGTGGTTTTTAAGAACAAGATGAATGAGAAAGGAGTCATTGTTAGGAACAAATCTCGATTAGTTGCAAAAGGTTATTGCCAAGATGAAGGAATTGATTTTGATGAAACCTTCACTCCTATGGCAAGACTAGAAGCTATAAGGATTTTTCTAGCATCTGTAGCACACAAAGACTTCATGGTGTTCCAAATGGACATCAAGAGTGCATTCCTCAATGGATTATTGGAAGAGGAAGTGTATGTAGAACAACCTCCTAATTTTGAAGTCAACAAGGGTGAAAACCAAGTCTACAAGTTGAAAAAAGGTATTGCACAGATTGAAACAAGCGTCAAGAGCTTGGTATGACACACTCTCATGTTTTCTAATAAATTATGGATTCACGAACAGTCAAGTTGACAAAACCCTATTTCATATTAAGGATGATGATCATATTCTTTTAGTTCGAATTTATGTTTATGACATAATCTTTGGTAGCACCAACCCATCTTTGTGTGAGAAATTCTCCAAGCCAATGAAAAGCAAGTTCGAGATGAGTATGATGGGAGAACTCAACTACTTTCTGGGATTACAAGTCAAGCAAAACAATGAAGGGATTTTCATAAATCAATTAAGCTAAATACACCAAGGATCTCATCAAGAAATTTGATGCTGATGGAAAATCACCAATCAGGATCTCAATGAATACTTCTTTGCACATGGATATTGACAATGAATACTTAAAAGGTCAGAAACTTTATGTGAAAATGTTACCAAGGCAAAAGAAGTCCTAGGTACACATTCCAAGAAATATTTTCCTTAAAAGCCTAAACGAAAGGTGTGGAGTAAAAAGTAAAATAGAGCAGGTAAAGGCATGTCAAACGGCTGGAAAATCTAACATAAAGTAACCTTTCGCACTGTCCACTGCTCAATAACCAAGGGTTAAGAGACGTTTGAAATTTATCTCCCTCCAAAGGATTTATTTCAAATGGTTCTATAAATACCTTCAATCAAGACTGAAGAAGGTGTTGATCTTATTATTGATTATTATAAGTGATCCAAAGCATTCTAAGTGCAAAAAGAAATTGACCAGTGAGAGAAGAGAAGAAGAGCTAAACATTTCTACATCAAGCTTATACTTTGGGTACGAAAATTGAAGATTCAAGTGTCAAGTCTAGCACAAGTTAGAGGATCAATGATCTTTGTGTTGTTCAATTTGTATCTCTACTTGATGAAGTAGAAAGAGGAGGAGTTACAAGTTGAAGCTTGTGAAGAACCTAAGAAGCTAGAGGCTAGCTTTGCATTCAAGGCTCAAGTGTTCTTTTGTACTAAAGGGGTTTTAGTGGATTCTCCTTAGAGTTTAAGGAGAAGCACTCTATGGAGAAGAGTGGATGTAGGCAGCTAGTTTTGGCCAAACCACTTCAAAAATCTCTCTCTCTCTCTCTCTTTACTTTACAAGCTTTTATATTCAGTCCATAATGAAACTAAACCTAAAATTTATCAGGACTAAATTTGTGCTTAATCTTTTTTTTTAAAGGGTTCACGTATTCCCCACTACCAAAATCCTTTACTATTTGTTGTTCTAACTTAAGTTCATCTTAACCTTAGAATTATGAATGGTAGAGATCCCCTCTCTCCAGACTTGTGACTCAACTCTTCTAGACCAACATCCTTCATGCGGTTTGGTGTGACCGTAAACATGTAATCTAGGACCATTTTACACCGACACCAGCAGCTCCTTAGGGGATGCTAGAGGCGAGCTGGAACGCCTAAAAAGAGAGCACTAGCATGTACCTAGTGTTGAGCGCTCTGGCCACGACAGAAATAAACACCTCTAGGGTGTAGCCAGTCACACAGCATTCACTAGCTTCGGCGTGGGTTTGTAAGGTTGACGCTAGCTTACTTCTTGAAGAAGAACGGGCTACATATGACTTTGTCCTCTTTTCCAGGGAAAGTGAGTTCAGAGCTGCCAAAAATGGACCATTACAATGTGTTCCAAATCCACCCACGATGGACGCAAATTATATTGTGGACCATGGTCCACAATGCATTGTGGACCATGATCATAGCTGATACTACAGTTGTGTTGAACGGATACTGCAGTTATGTTGAAAAGATACTGCAGTTGTGTTGAAAGGAAACTGGGGTTGCACGGAGTAGAGGCCGTTCATCCGTTTAACACAACTGCAGTATCTTTTCAACATAACTGCAGTATCTTTTCAACACAACTGTAGTATCTGTTCAACACAACTGCAGTTCTAGATGGATGACACGGCCTCTGTTCCACGTAATTGCAGTTTCCTTTCAACACAACTGCAATATCCTTTCAACACAACTGCAATATCAGTTCAACACAACTACAGTATCAACCATGACCCATGATCCACAATACATTGTGGACCATGGTCCACGGTATAACGACTGCACGATGGAGGCACTTGCTGTTAAGGAGGTGCTAGATCAAGGGGTATGGTCATGCCAACGTTTAGGTGGAGACAAATTGTCTAGTCTTATGCTCTAGTCTCATGAGCTCTATGTTTGATCGCTCGTATGTTGGCCCTATTACTTGTGATTGTACAAATTAAAGCTTATTAATTTCATAGTTGGATGTAAGTTTCGGTTTATTCGTAGAAACGCTAATCACACTGCCCATTCTCTTGCTAAAGCAGATGGGGCTTAGCAGTCTCACTCGATTTGGTTGGATGTCCCCCGAGTTTTCTAAACTTTTTTGATTGATTAATGCACTTGCTTTGTTTGTTTGCTTTCAAAAAGAATTTAAAAAAAAAAAAACAGAAAATAATTATCAATTCCTCTAGTGAGGAGATAAATCGAACCAATTTAGCTTCGAAACTTAGCACCAAAATGTAAACTTCTATATATGCACAAGGAGCCCAACTCAAACCAAAATCACTAATGTTCGTGATAGGAATCAAACCTAAAATGAATTTTAAGTGAGACTTCTCATTTTTAATTGAATTTAAAGATTTAATTTTTATATACATGCATCACATGGAATCCTCGTTAAATTTTTGTGATAGTATTTATTAAAACTTATTTAATTTAATTATTGAGATAATTATAAATTATACATTTTTTTTAGGATTTTGTTACAATATGGTGTTGGTACTATAATGTGAAAAAGTTAAATTCACTACTTTTTAAGTGATGTGCTTCCTTCTCATTTTATGTCAAAGTGAGAGGCACATATATACAATTATGCCACACTTTTTTTTGCAAGTTATTTCTTTTGCAAGTATGATATAATAATAGTACTATATATACGATATAGAAACTTTCTTCGTTTTTAATATGTATTGAAAACATTATGAATTATGATAATATGTTATAACTTTTTAAAGCCAATAATGAAGAAATAAATCAAGTAAATTTTACAATATTCATATTAACCTACCGTCACAAATCTTAAACAAGCTTTTATAATCATGAATTTACCAAACTAGCATTATATCTTAAGCTATTATACTTTCGTAATTTGAGTTAATTATAATCTGGATATACTTTGAAAATTGCAATATAACTACACGACCACTTTTCTGGGGAAAAAAACAATCTTCAAACTTTTTTTGGATGAAAATTCGAATCTATTATCAAATTCAATAATGACAATGGATGTTTGGTAAATGGCTGTTAGTTGATATGGTTAGTGAATAGTGGGTTTAACTAGTTGATAGCATTAGCTGATTATAAAAATATGTTTGGTAAATTAGTTGTTAGCTTATAGCTGATTATATACAAAATGACTTTCTCAAAAAGTTGATCGAAAAAATTAATTTGAGCATCTTTTTGAATTTTAGCATTTTGGAGCAATAAATTGTTACAAAAAATTAATTAATCAAACATTTATATTAACGGTTTAACCAAGTCAAATAACTAATAATGACCAAATAAATTAAAATTGACTGATAAGCTAACTATGTTACCAAACAGAGTCAATATATTAAGCTAATATTATTATGCAAAAATATAGAAATATAGGTATAAATTATATTTATCTACTATACTAATAAGAGCCAAAGAGAGTTAGGCCTAAAATGGGTAGAAAAAATGGCGGTCAAATTATTTAATCAAATGAATGGTTTAGATTAATTATTTAATCAAATAGATGGTTAAGATAATTCAGATTAATATTATTAATAGAGATTACCTAATTTAACCTTACTTTTATGATTATCCGTTAAGTTTTCCGTTAAATATTCTCTTCTCCGTTAATATTCCGTTAACTTTTAACTTACCATTTAATTTCTATAAGAAAGATCTTAGGTTCGAACCTCATCTTAATCAAATTTGACATAATTAAGTTTCTCACTCTATTTTACTCTTATTAAATTAAATAAATTAGTAGCTACAACAAAAAATGATACATATGTATTTCTTTAATTTAGAATTATGTGTCTACAATACCTTTATTTGAAAAAATTATTCATTATCAAAAAATTAAATTAAATAAGAGAAATAATTTCATTAGTTATATTGTCTTTATTTTCTGTCATGCAAAAATTCTTTACATTCAAATTTATCAATTGATATTCATTACATTGTCTATTAACTTATTTTTACAATATCTTGTAATTAAATATCAAAGTTATAGTACAAAATAATGCTATATATTTATTTACCAAGTATTTTATTAATACTATGAAAAAAATTTTAAAATAATTTGAAGCTTATTATATTAACTACTTGGGATTGGTTGACAAAGAGAGTACTCAAATAACCCAACAAATTGAAGCGGAATCGCGCTATTTTACTCTTATTGAATTAAATAAATTAGTAGTTACACCAAAAAATGATACATATGTATTTCTTTAATACCATGAAAAAAATAAAAAAGAATATTTCGAAAGCAATCATATTAACTACTTGGTGGATTTGTTGACAATGAAAGTACTCAAATAACCCATTACCCAGCAAATTGAAGCGAGAAACTACCTTTTAATATCTTTGAATATATAATATTTTAAATTTTTAAAATTTTATAAATTTATTTAATTTTTTTTCTTAAACTAGGGATTTCTTTATCCACAATAACTCATTCAACAATACTGGTTGAACCAAATCAACCCCAAGCAGAACACCTAAAGGAAAGTCTATAACTCTTATATCATAATCTCATTGCATGACGTTGTCATCTATGCTACCAACAATAACCGAATTGCAAATAACACACTACCAACAAAAAGGAAGAGAACAAATAATAAAAATGAAGAAAATGACAATGTTACTCAAAAGAGAATTAAGAACAGTTAGAAAAATTCAAATGAAAAGTAGTATTTATTTAGACTATCATTTTTAGACCAAATATTTAGACTATCGATTTTACAAGGTTGCAAACATTTATTTAGTAATAATTATAATGAATTTTCTATATTATCTTGGAATCATATACTTTGAGTGAGATATTTAAATAAAAAAAATTCGACATTCAATTACCCATTATAAACTTCTCCTATATAATCTTACATTGATATACTTTCAAATATTTATTTAAATATAAACATTGGGCATTAACTCATACGCGCAATGCGCGTATAAAACTAGTTTATTCATAAAAGTGTTCATTGATAATC
>CM008345.1:897551-911418 GCA_002525835.2 Ipomoea batatas
AAATTAAACAAGCAAAGCTGAAAAACAAAACGGAGTAATTCATAAACAAACAAAACAAAGGTCGATTCAAGATAATGACTTGTGTAGTACATCAGCGGAGCATGATTGGTGCATACTAGCTAAACTCCAAATAGCACACCCATCCACTTGAAAAAAGCAGCCACCATTGCTTTTCCTCTACTTCTCCCTTTTGCCTTCTGGTTGTTAGATCTTTCCATCTTTTGACGAGACATTAGATCCCCGCCAACCCTAATTCCTTTATTAATATTAATATTATGTTTTAAAAACATAGATGATCCTGTTTTGTCGTACTAATTTTAAACCCACACGACCTCACCTTAGAGTTACTGCGTAGGTAAACCGCGAGTCGCTCAATCAGCTCATCGGTCATATCCTAGTCTTCATGTGCGCACAAGGAATCCAATTTAGATCACCCCACACCGCCGCCTCTAATCATAACATTTAAGTCAAACAACTAACCAACTATGCTAAACCACGGGACTTATTATTATTCATTATTATTATTATTATTATTATTATTATTATTATTATGAGTTAATTCTATTTTTTGTCCTAGATTTATAGGTGGCATTCCACTTTTAGTCCTTTTTTTTCAAAACATCCACTTTTGGTCTTAGTATTATTGTGGCACGATCATTTTTGGTCCTCCGTCAAGAAAATCATTGAAATGCCGTTAAACACAATGACATTTTGATCCTTTTTATACAAAGTAAGTTGACCTGCTATATTTTTTTATGTTTATTTTTTGAAACAAAATCAAAATTGAAGACTGATATGCTCTTGTATTTGACGAAATTTAAACTGTTTTGTTGATGGAAGACCAAAAATGGTCATGCCACAATAATACTAGGATCAAAAGTGGATGTTTTGAAAAAAAGGAACTAAAAGTGGAATGTCACCTATAAATCTAGGACCAAAACTGGAATTAACTCTTATTATTATTACTACTATTATTATTATGCCAAACACAGAAACACTATTTGCTTTTGTGGTTTTTTTTATTCTGAGTATTAAATTTTGTTTCGTATAATGTCTTTAAATTTAAGTATAAGAATATGAAATGTCTACAATAACAATTGGCACCACCGCACCGGTGCTATGTGTACCACATACAAGCTAAAACTTTGCATTGGTTCTGTGGTGACAATGTACCATTTGTTTTGAAATGGTATCAAGTATAAGACTTACAATTTTATTTTTTTTTTTGTTTTGTTTTTAAAGCCACTTATTAATTATAAAAAATACAATATTCTTGTATAAGAAATAGTACGTGCCATATTTACTCAGTTGAAGTTTAAAAGATAGATCAAATGTTTTTCTCACTTTTTATAAATTTAATTTTAAAATAATTCAAATTTACATATTTAAAGAATTTATTCCATAATGAACCAGTTCAACTCCAGGTAGTTGAACCAAACATATATATTATAAATTGAATAGATCTTTCTTTGGTTGATTATTTAATTAAAAATAAAATGTTATAATAATGATAATTTTGGGGTAAGTAAATAATAAATCTAAAATCTTTATATTGCAATATTACGTCATTATATCATAACCTGTTAGCTCAATATTGCTATTTGCTACACAGCGGTACTATTTTTTCACAAGTTAGTTTAACATTGTTGACGACTTTATCGAATATATTAAATAATTATTTACAACTTTAAAAAATATATTGGCACTGCACACATGTTGTATATATAGCGACTTTGACCAACCATGGGATAGTGCATGTAGTTGGAGGTTTTAAAAACAAATTTCCCTTTTACACTTAGACTACATGTTACCCATATGTTTTTTTATTTATAATTTTTATTTTGTTTATTGTATTTTAATAGTGTTTTAATGTATATAAATTTTAATAATAATTAAAATAGTTTATTATCGAAATGGTTCCTCAACTATTGCGAAATTATCAATTTGGTCATCAACAATTTTTCTTGTCTAATTAAGTCATCAACTTTGAAAAATTTAACCATTTTTGTCTTCCGTTTATTTTACCATTTAATATACGTTAATTGGGACTGATAGTGCAAAATACGGAACGCGAAGCTAAAACGAGAAATACGACCTGTTATTACTCGAAAGATCCAAGCCCGGTTTACAATATGAATAAAGGGCTCGAATGGCTCGAAGGGTCGACAGTGGGCTTTCCTACTGTCCGAGCTCACTTCAAGGCTTAATCTAGAATTGGCTGAAAGATCCTCTCTCTCCTCATAAATGCCGTATTTATAAGAGAGAAAGGCACGATCGTCGGGACTCCGGCATGACGGGAACGTGGCGTGCATGCGTCCGCCTCACTCCTGACCCAAACGGGATGGAGCACGTGGCGGGCTTTGACATGACCCTTGCTAGCCGAGCGAAGGCACCGTTTGGTCCGTGACGGCCTGACCGTAAACCGGTCGGGCCGAGGCGCCGACCTTCCGATCATACGGACTCCGACCGGTACTGGAGTATATATACTATCAGGGACCAAATTGGTAATTTCACTATAGTCAAGGGACCATTTCGGTCAAAAATTAATTACCGAAATGGTCCCTTGACTATAGCAAAATTACCAATTTAGTCCCAATTTGACGGAAGTTTAACACCAAAATAAACGGAGGACTAAATAGGTTAAATTTTCAAATTCGATAGACTTAATTGGGCAAGAAAAATTGTCGAGGACCAAATTGATAATTTCACAATAGTCTAGGGACCATGTGATCAAATTAAAAGTTGAAGAATTATGTATGATTAACTTGAAAGTTTAGGATTAAACATGATCAAAGTAGTATATTTGGAGAATCTCAGAATTTTTTTGGGTGTATCCAAATTTTTATGTGTTAAAGCCAGTTTGGAAATTTAAGATTATTTCATACTCAAATAATGATCTAAACTCTTGAAATTTGATTAAGGATGATTGGAGGATCCTATGATCGCATTAACTCTGAAAAGTTATAAATCAATTGAAGTATGGATGGAATGCAGTAGATTTTGAAGGTGAAGTGAAAAAAATTCAATAAATGAACCCAATTTCAACCACACATATGAGCATTAAGTGTGTTCACAGTCCATAAATGCATCTGCCAGTTTGCTGCATTTCATCCCTCCATTTCCACCTCCGTCAAGTCGCCGCCCATCCAAACGGCGGCTTAAAAATAGTCGCCGCCGTCCTCCTCCGCACAAAAGGTTTTTCTTTTCTTTTCTTTTCTTATGGTCCCAACTCCCAACTAATTCAGAAAGGAGACAAGCGTTTTTTTTGTTTTTGTTTGGATTTTGCTCAGAAAGTGTGGAAGCTTTATCATTACAGCCGGGCCTTGCGGGGTATAATGCGATCACTGATCCCTAGAAGAACAAAGTGATGTCTGCAATTATATATTTGATCATTTTCCATTTGTTTACTCTTCACCTGCAATTTTGCGGTGTTGTTTCTCTGAATTCCGACGGTCTCTCCTTGTTGTCTCTCAAATCCGCCGTGGACGGCGGCGGCGGCAGGGCGTTTTCCGACTGGAACGAGAACGATGATACGCCGTGCCGCTGGACTGGCATCGCCTGCACGAATGTATCCGGCTCTGCGGAGCCACGTGTCGTCGGAATCGCGCTCTCAGGGAAGAATCTCAGAGGGTATATTCCGTCGGAGCTCGGAACTTTAGTGTATCTCCGACGACTCAATCTTCACGGTAATAATCTCTATGGCTCTATACCGGAGCCTCTGTTCAATGGAACCTCACTGCACAGCATTTTTCTCTACGATAACAACATTTCCGGCCCACTCCCGGCTTCTATTTGCAATCCTCCTCGGCTTCAGAACCTGGATGTATCGAACAACTCGCTTTCAGGTTCGCTCTTAAAGAACCTCCGGAATTGTCGGCAGTTACGGAGGCTAATTCTGGCGAAAAACAAGTTCTCCGGCGAGATTCCGGCGGGGGTTTTCCCGGAGCTTTCGAATTTAGAGCAGCTTGATCTGTCCTCCAATTCATTCAACGGCTCAATTCCAGGAGATATAGGTGAATTGAAATCTCTGTCCGGAACTCTTAATTTATCTTTCAATCATTTTAATGGAAAGATCCCAAAGTCCTTAGGTGATTTACCTCTCACAGTTAGTTTTGATCTTAGGAACAATAGTCTAAGTGGTGAAATTCCTCAAACTGGTTCATTTGCAAATCAAGGCCCAACTGCATTTTTGGATAATCCAATGCTGTGTGGATTTCCTCTACGAAAGTCTTGTAAAAATGGCTCAGTAAATGTGTCACCTAGAAATCAANCTTGTTTACTTTTATTGGAAAAAGAAAGATTCGGGTGGGTGTAGTTGTGCTGGTAAAGGGAAGCTTGGAGGAAATGAGAAGAGAAAGTCATGTGGTATTATTCCTTGTGCTGGTGAATTTCAGAATAATGATTCTGAAGTCGAGTCCGAAAAGGGCACTCCTAGTCCTAGAGGGAGTGGTGGTGAGGGAGACCTTGTGGCTATTGATAAGGGGTTTGATTTTGAGCTTGATGAGCTACTGAGGGCATCTGCATATGTTTTGGGGAAGAGCGGGTTGGGGATAGTGTATAAGGTTGTGGTTGGGAACGGTATGCCAGTGGCAGTAAGGAGATTGGGGGAAGGCGGTGAACAGAGGTATAAGGAGTTTGTGTCCGAGGTTCAAGCAATTGGAAGGGTGAAGCATCCTAATATTGTGAGGTTGAGGGCTTATTACTGGGCTCCCGATGAGAAGCTTCTCATCACTGATTTCATATCCAATGGGAGCTTGGCTTCTGCTCTCCATGGTAAGTCCTGCTATTCAAAAGGATTTTTTGTGTGTTTCATTTGGTTCTTTGACTTTACTTATATTCCTTCGAACAAATTTCGCTTTTGGTCCCTTGAGTATTATACATGAATCACATTTGGTTCTTAATTACTAAAATTTTCTAATTAGGTGCATGACTATGTAATTTGTATTACATTTGATCCTACCGTCCAATTTTCCAGCCAACTATTGCCGGAAGTACTCCTTCTGAAAGAAGCAAGAAGCAAATGTAGTGTTGTTTCAGAAGTGCTCCTTCCTGAATAAGCAAATGCAGTGCTCCTTCCAGAAGAAAGGAGCACTTTCGGCAATATTTGGCCGGGAAATTGGACGGCAGGACATAATGTGATACAAATTACATAGTAATGCACCTAATTATAAAATTTTAATAGTCAATGACCAAATGTGATTCATGTATAATAGTCAGGGACCGAAAGTGAAATTTTCTCTATTCCTTTTTAAGAGAACTGCTGATCTGCATTTTTATGATTTCTTTGCTTCTTATCTTTCACTATAATGATTTGGGTTTTTGTTTTTTGACTATGGTGTGGAATTATTATCTAGTAAAATTGACTGAAAAGGTAGAAATAATTCATGGACTCCCTACTCCCAACTTATTATAATGGATAGACACAGATCTTTTAAGTTGCAGACTATGAGCAGAAAGGTAATGCCATAGCTTAAACTCATACGGAGTTGTAAAGAAATACTATTTCTTTACTTCTCACTTCATGTGTTGTTAGTGAACATGATGGTTAGAGAGTTCAATCAAAACTAAGAATGTAAAGCAGTAGTAATAGGTTTCAGTTAGTACTGCATAAATGTTATGTCATCCACATGGGAACCGTTAACAAATGGTGATTCTTAATTTTACAACAGTGTTATTGATTCCTTTGTATTAAAGAATTTCCTAACATAACACATGAGTTCACTTGTGATCAAACATTATAATAAAATAGAAAAGCATCTTTAATTCTTTATAGACAGGTGAGAAAATCATTAGTCTTTATGATCCATGTGAAAGGCTACTTGATGACTGACCAGAGTTAGGCTTTGAATTGACTTGTAGTTCATTACCACTATAAAATTTTAGTGATCCACTCTTCAGGGATATATGGCATAAGTCAGTTTGTAATATTTAGAAAAATTTAATACTTGATTCAGTGATGGCGTGCACCGAATATACACTTTTCAGGAAGCTAATTTGGAGGGAGAAAGGGCTTTGAGTTTGCATACTTTTCTTTTTCATTTTACTGAAACTGAATGGAATTGATCATATCCATTATTCATTGAAATCCTATTTTCTTGATGTGTTATTTCATATTGCAATCTATTACACAACTGTTTTTCTTGTCTGGGTTTCTCCAATCTGGCTAAATGGATTTCGACTTTAATTGGCACCTGAGTACACTGGTTTATAAACTCGGACCTTGTAGTGTTTTTGAAATGGCAATGGCATATTTGGTGCAATAATTTTATGACTGGTTGTATTATTTTTGCTCTGTAGGCTGCAGAAGTCTAGTAACATATAGCATAGCTGATAAACTAATTTTGACNATTGTTGGAGGTTAGATGCTATCCATTTCATGTTATATAATTCCATATGTGAGCAAAATATAATTTCCGCCTAATTGATTGATTAATAGGAGTTTGTTGATTTTTTTTTTAAAAAGTGAAATTAAAGGGTTAGTGTGTTAAATGCACCAAGTTTCTCCCTTACATGGGAGGTTGTGGGTTTAAACCTCAGTGGAGACGATATTGAGTCTTTGTGCTTTAATAGGTTGAGAAAGTAGTTATGAAGCATTGTAAAAAAAGGGTTAGTGAGTTCAAGGTATAAACTTGTAGGGTTATTGTTGCTTAATATTTCTTTTAGTTCTCTAAAAAAAACTAGAAGAAGTGGGTGACTCATGATGAATATAATTAGGCATGGGGTTGGATGATAACTAGGCCTAAGTGTAGAGGCGTCATAGGTGCAAAAGCTAAAGGGTGAAGGCCTGTGTGTAAGGGCAAAAGGGTGTATGTGGACATTATCAACACATGGAGATGCCACATCAGGACTAAGCGAAGCAAGTTCTTTTTGACAAAGTATCTCAGTATCAGCATCTTAGAGTCCTTGGTTGTCTAGCCTTTGTTGTCATTCCTAGCTGCCAAAGAAGTAAGTTCTCACCAAGAGCTAGAAAATGTATTTTCTTGGGTTTTGCAAATGGGGTGAAGGGATACAAACTGAATGATACATATAAGTAAGGGAAGTAAGATATATATATATATATATATATATATATATATATATATAATATGATATACACCACACACATGATTTTTTTTTTATAGGTCGCTGCCTAGACCGCTTAGGCGCTAAGCGCTAGTCTACCGCCCGACTAGCGCCTACCGCCTACTTCAACCATGCGAAACACTAATAACTAACTTATGGCAGAGGCAAAATACAGTTTTCGATGCATATAGGTCTGAATCATGCGTACCTTCAAACATTGCCGTTTCATTTTTCCCAGTGGATGCATCGCCCATTGTGTGCTCGGAAAACCTTTCCAATTCTTCGTCCATGGCATTCTCAAGACTATTGTGAACGTTGCTGTCCACTAGCATTCGCACAACATTATTTTTTGTGCTCTCCCATTCCTATGTCTGCCGTGATTTTATACCTTAATTACAATTCAAGTCTAACACTATCTTTGTTAATAAAAAGTCTTCCATAATTATAATTCGTGGAAAATATCTTCTTTGCCATTAAACATTAGTTTTAGGCACCATTACCATAGTAATTCAGTCCCCATCTTAGTCGTTTATGCTTTTTGATTCAATGGATAAGATTTGTCCTCATAGTCCTCTATTAATATGTGTCTCATGTGGAACAAGGGTGTGTGTGTGTGTATATATATATATATATATATATATATATAGATCATGTAAAAATAGTTGTTCCTGTGAGAAATAAGAATAAATCTCGATCATCCATCTAAAAAATGAATGGAAAGAGATTTATACTTAAAAAGGCTAGTAATATTTATATAAATTAATATTAAAATTTGAATGAATAAATCATGTATATTATACTCAAACCAATACGTGTTAGACTTTCAAATTTTAAAAAAGATGCATATATAATAACCTTCTTTAAATATCCATGTGTATTTTATTTTTTTTTGAAAAATATCCATGTGTATTTAAACGAAAGCAATACATGTTTGGACCTAAAACAATGAACGATGTAGGTTTATTTTAAACTTATGCTCTTGTAAATTTTTGCAAATTTTCCAAAACGATGTTGTTTTTACCCCAACACTGTGTTGTTTTACTTTCTTTTTTTTTTTTTAACATAAATGATGCAACCTCTTTTATTTAAACTTCTAATGATTTTTCTAAAATGATATTGATTTAATCCAAAGCAATAATGTTTTTCTCAGAATTATGCTTCTTTTTTCACATAAATGATGCAACTATTTTTTATTTAAACAACTGCACATTTTTCAAAACGGTACTATTTTACCCCCAAGCTATTTTCACAAAAGCAATGTTTTTTTTTTCCTCTAAATGATCCCATTCAACTTTAACATATCTATAAAAAAAACTGCCACAACATTTTTCGTTTAAATACAGATCTCATCCGCCAACTATTTTAAGATGAACATCCAATATTTATTCACATCACTCATAACAGAACCTCTTCTCACATGAAATCGGCCCTCTATGTGTGTGTTAGCGCATACTTATGTGTGTTTCTAATAAATTTTACATAATTTTTCTTTAAAAGATAGTTATGTTATTTTAAAAAATAAAAAATTTAGATAATTCTTCATGTGAAAAATGAATTAAGAAAAATTAAATATTAATGAGAGAGGTAAAAAGAATGTTATTTTTGTAAAATAATAAGTTTATTAGCAAAAATAAATAAAAATTCGGAGGTTATTTTTCAAAATGCTATAGGGATAGTGTAAAATAACATATTATTTAAAACTCACTTTATTTATAACTTATATTAAATTATAAATTTTAAAACAAGCTTTGCCAATTAAACTTTTGTAAAAATTTTACCAAATTTGACTCGTTTTACATGTGACAATGTAATACTTTAAACTAAATTCTTTAATAATAATAATAATAATAATAATAATAATAATAATAATAATAATAATAACAACAACAACAACAATAATAATAATCTATATCTATATCTATATCTATATCTATCTATACTATATGTAGAAGTAAAATCCTCCTATTTCATTTTCCCGCCCAAACTTTTGTAGTCAATTAATTAAATATTTCATTGGTCAAATAATTAATAAAGCTTATTTGGTAAGAAGATGCAAAATAGAAATTAACTAATATCTATTAATTAATAATATTATTTCTATATTCACGTACCAATACTATTAATAAAAGTAAAATCCCCCTTCAACTTTTACGCACAAACTAATATTATTAATTAATTGGTAAACAAATTAATAAAGTTTAATTGGTAACAAAATTTTATTTACCAAATTCTGAGAATAATTAAACCATTATAATTGTGAGAATAATGGAAAAAAATTCTGTATAATTTTATAAGAAAAAATAATTTATTAATTATTATTTACACCAATAATAATAATTCGATACTTATCTATACTTATATATTTATACTACTATTAATAAAAATAAAATCATCCTTTGTAAAATTTCCGCTCAAACAATAGTAAAGATAAAATGGAAAAGAAAAACTGATTTTACTAATTGATTGAAAATATAAAAAGATTCTAATGGAAAAAGGAAACATAAATTAGACAAATTGGAAAAGTAAAGGATATTACTAATTGACTGAAAATTATTTTAAAATATTTAACAAAATTAATTACACTTTCCTTTTGAAAACTTTAAATTATTTAAACTTTTAAAAAATTAATTAAACATGGGTTGTTAGATTTTTTTTATAATAATTACAATTAATTCATTCAATTATGGAGGAGGAAGAAAAAAATAAATGTGATAGGGTGAGAAGGAATATACTTTAAGGTATAAAAGTATAATTGTACATATATTAGTGTAATTTACTAATAATTATTATGCAGAACTAAGCTAGACATTGATCGTTGAATTTATTTTTATAATAATTATAATTTAATTATTTCTCATTTTTCCATATTTATTTTAGTAATAATATAATTACATAAGTCATATTACATATGGATCTTTTAAATATAATTGTATACAAACAAGTCATATAGTATTCAATTAATTGAGTAATACTTTTGCACTAATCTTATAATCAAATAAATGTTTTCAATATTAGAATTTTTTATAATTTCATCTTTATTTTTATTATCTAAATATATAATAAAAAAATTTATCCGTGNATATATATATATATATACTGGTCGCCCAGGAGAGAAATGCGGACGAATCACAACGCGACATGTGTTCGGAATGTAGTTGTACATAACGTTATAACTAGGTGCACGTCATGTTATAACTAGGTGCACCCAAGTACATAAATGTTAACAAGGTAAAATACTTGCACCTGCAAGTGAAAATAGGTGCACACGTGCAAGTAAAATGTATTACAAGTGCAAGTAAATTGTACAATGAGCATCAATACTAAGTGCACCTAATGTTATACTATGTGCACTTAATGTTATAACTAGGTGCACATAGGTTGCAACTAGGTGCATGAATGTTAACAAAGTAAATTAGTTGCACAAGTGCAAGGAAAATGTATTGCAGATGCAAGTAAAATGTATTACAGGTGCAAGTGAATTGTACAGTGAGCATCAATACTAAGTGCACCTAATGTTATAACTAGGTGCACCTAATGTTATAACTTGGTGCAACTTATGTTAAAACTAGGTGCACCTAAGTTGCACCCAGGTGCATGAGTATTAACAAGGTAAATTACTTGCATTTGTAAGTGCAAATATTTGCGAAAATAGGTGCATGAATATTAACAAGGTAAATTACTCGCACTTGTAAGTGAAAATAAGTACGAAAATAGATGCACTTTTAAGTGAAACTAGGTGCACTTGCAAGTGAAACTAGGTGCACCAAAGTTCCAGTTATTTACGAAAATGCCATCACGTCATTTTTTTTTAAAATTGCATCTGATTCGTTGATCTGGACACGTGGACGGATGTGGAGCGTTCTCATTTCCTACCTGGGCAAAAGTTCGCACGAGAGTGCAACCCTATATATATATATATATATATATGTATGTATGTATGTATGTATGTATGTATGTATGTATGTATGTATGTATATGTATGTATGTATATATGTATATATGTATGTATATATGTACTAGTTTTTTCTACGCGCTTTGCGTGAAAACTTGTGCCCAATGTTTAAACTCGATTAGTAAATCATTTTAAAATAAATAAAATGTATTTGTAATGTTTTTTTTTTTATTTTTGAGTTGAAGAAATTTTATAAATATTCACGTAAAGTTTATTTTGTTGATGTATTTGAAATTTACACAAGAAATACGAATTCATTGTGATGAATATATACATTTGTAATTTTAAGTATATTGAAAGTTCTATTACAATCATATTCTGCTAATATTATTTAGTTAACATGTATCTCCCATTAATAAAATTTAAATTAAAAATGTGTTAATTGGTATGCACATTTCACTCATTTATTTTTATAGTATATGAACTGAAATTTTTTTGGCAGATTAACAAATTAACAAATTCGCAATATACTTCATCAAATTAACTTTAGATATTTAATGAAAGAATATCAGTTCATATTCAAAATTCCTTTCTTGTCTTTTCACCTTACCATAGATACATATGATCATTATTTTTCTAGTTCTATAACACAATATGGATCTCGGACTTAATTCGTAATTAACGCAGTTGTTTTTATAGAAATGAAAATAATTGACAATGAATTGACGAGAAAATCACGCTGAAGCCAAATAAAACATAGATACATTTCGCGTTTTAATCACGAAAATATCCTCATAGTTTAAAATGTACGCGTTTGAACTATAAAACAATAAAAGAAATATTGACCTTTAAATTAAAACAATAAATTAGGGTAATTTTAGCCAAAGCCTGTATTACAGTGTAACAACCTTGAACCATTAGTCCATGACCAACCGAAAGTACATTCTCCAAAAAAGTAAATAATAATAATAATAATAATAATAATTAAATGTCAACGGAACTTTGACTGAGATTCTCATTACAAACACCATGTAGCCTGAAACAAAATATGCTTTCTTAAGGTAGTGATCTATAATACAATAAACTATTGTGGCCAACAATTATAAAAAAGAGCACCCCAGAGCAAAAAATATCCAGTATTTATTCTTTCTAACTAAATAAAATAGTAGTTATATAACCAAGCTCATTGAACCTACATGTAAAGAAGCAGAAAAGTGCATTTTGGATAAAACTTCTGAAATAGAAACACTTACCACGATGCTCCCATGTCAACAGGGCAACCAAACGAGTAGTCAGTTTGAATACGTCCACCAATCCTATCTATTGATTCCAGCAAAATATCACCTAGTAGTCTAGTACAATACCATATAGCCTTTGTTACAGTGAAATTGGTCCAAAAGAAGTAAGTTTCCAGCCAATGAGGATAAGATAAATGAATTCAATCTACCTTGAAAGATGCATTTTGGAGGACCCGTACAGTAGCTAAGCCTGAAATACCTCCACCAATTACAATTATAGATGGAGAAGACTTATATTGCCTGCCAATGTGGGAGGTAAATGTACCTATCAACCAAACAGCAAAACATCATAAAAAAGAATGGAACTCTTTACAAAATGGATGTAAAAGCACAACAAACCAAACACAACCTTGCCTAACAAGTTGGGTATTGACGAGTAACTAATAAGAACAAAGTCATACATTTGGTCTTCCACGATTTATCTCTAAAAGCATATATCACTCAACCATGAACATAAATATATTATAATACATCAGACATGTAGATAAAAAGGAAACTTTGCACTCATAAGAAAGACAAAGAGTTGATTGGTTGAGAAACAAACAGGTAGGATTTCATGGCTGGTTAGATACTTCAAAATAGAATGTAGAGATTATTGTATTTCTCATTTTTCTCAGTCACCACCAGAAAGACACATGCAGTGGTAAAATATAATCAAGTGCAGGTCTCAATTTTAGACATTAAGATGCTAGATCAAAATCTGTGATGATCATGGTCTATAATGAGAACTATGATCCCATCCCAGGATCATGCAATTAGACACCCATGCAACAATTTTGCAACTAAGCACACAAAGAATTCCTTTTTCCCCCACCTTTACAAACATTACAAAATACAACCAGTAAACTGTAACAGTCATCTTAATCTGCACTTTCATTTGGCAGGGTTTAGCTGGACAATTGTGATTTTTCAAATAAAGCATAAAGGTAAATTACACACCTAGTAATTCCTTCCATTTATAACATTCAAAAATTCTGAAATTTATATGTGCTTTCTAAGCAATCACAGTGGAACAAGTATGTGCGAATTCCAAACAATTGTATTTTATNAAACATACTACTCCGACTAACAATTACGATAATTATAACCAGTAGTATATAACAAATGCATCTAATTTGCAACCAATAACAATGATGCAAAACCATGGAGTTAGGTAGCAATGGAATCTCATGATCACAATCCCTCTTAAGAGGCAATGTTTTTTGTTCTTCAAATAGATCAACAAAGTCTTTCAACACCTTTCGTAGCTTGTGATCATCGGTCAGTATATCTTTAGCTTCCCTCATGCTTAGATTGAGCTCAATTATTTTAAATTCATCATTTTCTATTTCCGAGCTCAGTCCTGCTGTACAATGAATAAGAAAACCATTTACTCATTCCTTGTTTCATTTAGAAAGTTCTTTTATGCTAGCTTCTCTTATTCTAATTTTCTTAGGAATCCCCTTCAGTGTTATCCACTACCCCTCCTTGTGGAAAGTTATGGCTAGGGGTCTGGCATGAATGAGCAATAACAAAAGGAAAAGGATAGGCGAGATAAACCTGAAAGGGCCAGAAAGAAGGGCAAAAATTGAAGAAGAAACTGCTCAGAAAGCAATCCTCGAGAAATTTAAAAGGC
>CM008345.1:919703-930172 GCA_002525835.2 Ipomoea batatas
GTAATAAAATATATTCTTTTTTGCTCTCATATTCGTAATATAATTCAAGATTAGAATTACTAATCGTAATATAATACAGTAAATATAATTCCTTGCAATGCAAATTGAGAAATACATACATGAATTCAATTATCTGATAACTCTTGCATGTGTTCTCTTGAGGAAAAACGATAGAGAAATTAATTAATTTAATAGGGTATACACGCATTTGTGTTACGGGGACTGGACCAAATTCGGACTAGGGCTTCTCAAATCGAGAAACGCAGATCTTAAATTATTTGAGAGAGATTTCAAGTTCAGAAAGATGGGCTCGTTTACTAACTGGAAATTTTCTCGAGTTTTCTAGAAATTTGGAAAACTGGAAAACTGGAAAACCAGAAAACATGTTTACTAGCACAGCTTTCCATTTTGAAAACAGGAAATAATTTTCCAGTTTTCTAGAAAACTGAAACACTAAAAAAAACTATTTTATAAATGGAAAACAGAACCAGTTATCATCTATTAGACTATATGTCACTATAACCACATTTTTGCCATTATCTACTTACATATTTATTCATTTACTATGATTACATTTGTTATCTTCTTTTACTTATCATCATTTTCTATCTTTTCTACTTGCATTATTTATTTAAACATAACTTATTTGATTATGCTTAAAATTATACATCATTATTCACATTATCAAAATTAAAAATTGAAATCTATACCACGTTTTATATTTGGATTTAACACAATTGATTATTGGTTTGGATATTTTTAATTATGTTATATCATATACAAGTTTGGTCCAGATATCGAATATTGAAATTTCACATATATTATTAGAATTCAAAATAAAAATTATATATTATATACATGTCATTCATATTGTGAATATTCAAAATAAAAATTATATATTATATACATGCCATTCATATTCAAAATAAAAATTATATATTATTAGAATTCAAAATAAAAATGAATATATCCAAACATATTTTAAATATTAGCTCAAAAAATATTAATATTATCTAAACTAAATTTTATGTGAACTTAATAAGATATTGGTTCATATATATTTTTATTTATGTTATATATANATGTATATATGTATGTATAGTACCTTTTTAGATATAAGTATAAAATAACAAATACATATAAACAATTGATTAGTTGGTGGAGTTGGTTGGTCCGTGATTTTGCTAAGAAAAGGGCAAAGGTTCGAATCCTGTTAGCCTCAACTTGCGTTTTAGTCTTTTTCAATGCCTCCTTATACCAGCAGTAGGCTTTCATTCCCTTCTTATTATCTTCTTCAAAGCTTTTTTAATATATATATATATTAAAAAATCTTTTTTAAAAATTTAATAATGGATTTCATATATTGTTATGAATATTTTTATAAAGTTTTGATGTGTTATATTTTTTGTCCATATCCAACAATATTTATGTCCATACTCCTTTTAAATGTTTCATTTTTTGCCCCCACTGAAAATTTTTTCTGGCTCCGCCACTGCGCCTATGTACCGCCTAGACCGCTTAGGCGCTAGGCGCTAGTCTACCGCCCGACTAGCGCCTAGCGCCTACTGCAACCATGTTTATAGCATCGACGATTAACAAATCTTTATTTTTCTCTTAATATGGTTTTTCTTTTGTTTAGATATTGAAGATCTTTCTTTGGGCTAATGATTTTGTCCTTAAAATATAAAATTCTGCAATATTTTGCCATCAATTTAGCCGGAAGGACCAAAACTGATAAAAAGAACAAAGTTAGGTACTAAAATTGAAAAAATTTAAAGTTGTGCACCAAAAGTGATAAGACCTCGAAAGTTGTGGGACCAAAAATGATATTAGTTCAAGTTTTAACTACAGTGTATGTATAGCGGGGTATTCACTATCGTTCGGCAATGAGATTTCATGGATATATGAAAATTAAATTATTTTTATAATAACTTTTTTTTTTTTGAAAGGAAAGAATTATATTAAGAACTCCATAATGGAGCTAGGGGGAACAACATCCCAAAACAAAGTGTCATCTTGTAAAGATGTAAAACAATCACGAGCTAAAGCATGCGCTAAGACATTATTTGATCGAGTAATATAAAGAACTGAACAAGAAACAATAGAACTCATGAGTCTGCAACACTCTTTCGTGGCAATGCCGATGTATGACATAATCTCCAGTGATGAACGTAAATTAGCACATAGAACTGCACAGTCGGTAAGTAGCACAACAGCCTCTTCATTCCTTCCCTTCAACCAAGAGAGAGCCTCCTTGCAAGCTAGTGTTTCTGCCATAATTACTGAATCACAATAAGGTAAAGGAGTACTCATAGCAGCCACAAACTCACCATTCGGCCTCAGAAGCACCACACCCGCTGTAGCTTTCCCTGAACCACTATCATATGTCGCATCAACATGACACCGCAAGAAGGATGGGGGCAAGGCCAGCTGCTCGTGCGTATTCCCAGTTGGACTCGCCGCAGGTTGTGACAATTGCCAGCTATGAACCGCTCTCCCCGCCAAAGCCACAACCGAAGCCGGAGTGGGAACTTTCGCCTCCCACACAGTTGAATTCCGTGCGCTTCAGATTGCATAAAGAACTGTCGCCACCTTGATGATCTCTTCGGCATCCAGGGTATTAAGTAAATGTTCAAACCACGCCGAGAAAGACAGTCCAACACCATCAGGTATATCAATGTGAGAAGTATGCCAAACATTAACTGCAAAAGCACAACAAATAAACAGGTGTGACACACTCTCCGCTTGAATAGCACAAAGGGGGCATAATGGATTAATATCCAAACGCCTTTGAATCAAATTATTCGTAGTCGGGAGAGTATTGGTTATAGCCCTCCAGAGAAAAGTCTTCCACCTCGGCGGTATTTTTAAATTCCACACCTTATTCCAACTAGTAAAATCATCAGTCAATGGGGTAACAACCCCCCTAATGCGTTTGTAGCCACTCTTTACAGAATAGATCCCACGAAGATCATCCAACCAATACCATGAATCAACATAACCTGGGCTTATAGGCACCCTTTTAATTAGCTCTACATGCTTGGGCTCAAAAATATCCGTTAAAATTTCCTCATCCCACTCATTGGTATTAGGATTAATTAAGCCGGACACAGTAGCGGTAGACAGATACTGTGGCTGAAGGGTTTGAATGCACGGATTAGAATCAGGTAGCCACGGGGAATCCTAAATCCGTGTACTTGCGCCATCTCCAATTCGCCTTCTAATACCCCCAGATCAAGTCCTTTGCCGCATAAATTCCCCTCCAACAGGCGCTCGGATTAGGGCCTATCACAACATCAACAAACGAAGAATTCAGAAAATATCTGGCTTTATATACTCGAGCCACTAAAGAAGCTGGGTTTGTCAAAAAGCGCCAACCCTGCTTGCCCAACAGAGCCAAGTTAAAAGCTCGTAAATCTTTAAAACCCAGACCACCAAAACATTTCGGAGTACACATTCGTTTCCATGACAACCAATGAATTCCCCCCTCGTTTCCACCCCCTGAACCCCACTAGAATTTATTCATCATCCGCTCTAGGGCCACACATAGAGATCAGGAAATAAGAAAACGCTCATTGAAAATGTAGGCATAGACTGGGCTACACTCTTCAAAAGGATTTCCTTACCAGCACGAGAAAGAATCTTTTTATTCCACGAACCCACCCTCTGTCGAATCTTATCCTCAATATAAGCAAAGACTCTCCTCCTATTGTGGCCAATAAAAGATGGAAGGCCCAAATATTTGCCGAAATCAGAGGCCTGAACCACCCCAAGGGTATTTGTCACAACAAGCCGATCATTGACATTTGTATTCCTACTGAAACAGACACTGGATTTATGAAAGTTTACCGCCTGACCCGAAAGAATTTCATAACGGTGAAGACACTCCTTGACGACTGCAGCTTCAGTAGAATTTGCCTTAAAGAACAAAAAGCTGTCGTCGGCAAAGAATAAATGTGAAATTGCCGGTGCTCTACGAGCCACCCTACAACCGTGAACCGAGCCTGCATTCTGAGCAGGTTGAATCAATTGCGACAACCCCTCTGCACAAATTATAAACAAATAGGGAGATAAAGGGTCACCCTGTCGAAGGCCCCGGGTGGGAGTAATGGACCCACCACAAGCTCCGTTGATCAAAATGTTATACTAGACCGTGGTTACGCAGAGCATAATCAAATCAATCCACTTAGCATCGAACCGCAACACCTCCATCATCTTACGGAGAAAGACCCACTCCATATGGTCATAAGTTTTCGCCATATCCAATTTCAGAGCCGCCCACCCAACCTGACCCAACTGTTTGCAATTCAAATAGTGTCCAACCTCTGCAGCTACTAAGATGTTATATGTGATAAGCCTGCCCGGGATAAACGCACTTTGCGATTCTAAGATCACAACAAGCATGAGAGGTTTCATTCTATTCGCAATCATTTTTGCCATTATCTTATAAACCACATTACAAAGAGCGATAGGCCTGAGATCCGAAACAGTTTCAGGGGGATTCTTCTTGGGAATTAAAACTATATTTGCATCGTTCAAAGAATCAGGGAAAGAACCCGAGTGTAAACAGTGTAGGACAAAGTCAGTAACATCCGTACCGACCACATCCCAGAAATGTTGATAAAAACCGGGATTCATTCCATCCGGTCCAGGAGCTTTATCCGGAAACATGGAGTAAAGAGCCGCCTTGACTTCATCCGCAGTAAAAGGAAGCCGAAGCGCCTTATTCTGAGCAATAGACACTCGAGGTGGGAAACTTGAAAAATTAGTCATGTCTTGAAATCCGGATGATTTGAAAATGTTCTCGTAATAAGAGAGTATAAGGGGGTGAAAACCCTCACCCTCATGCCAAACCCCTGAATCATCCTGCAGCTTTGTAATTGTGTTCTTTCTCTTACGAGCCGAGGCAAACCGGTGATAAAACTTGGTATTTGCATCCGCGCCCCGTAACCAATGTTGCTTCACCCGTTGTCTCCAGAACACGTTTTCCTGAGTTTCAATTCTGCTTAACTCTCCATCTAGTTGGTTAAATTTAGCCAAAGAATCATTACTGTATGTCCACGGAGTGACTGTAGTTGAGCATTTTGATATTTTTTCCAAATTTGTGAAAACTGTCACCACCCCACGCTTTCAATCTCTCACCACATAAAATTAAACAATCCTGCAAACCTTGGCTTCTCCCCTCATGCCAAGCCTCCTCCACCACACCTCTGCACCCCTCGTCTAACAACCAGGCCATCTCAAATTTAAAACTCCTTCTGCCTCTATGAGAGAAAACATGTCTTTCCCTAATATCAAGAAAAATAATAGAATGATCAGAAATACGAGAAAGAGTATTTACCACTCTGGCCGATGGTACTGTGGACCGCCAAGCCTCATTCGCAACGACTCTATCAAGTCGTTCCTCCACCCAAGCATCAGTGCCTCGTCCGCGCTCCCAAGTGAAAGGATATCCCTCCGTGGGAATAGAGTGCAAGCCACAGTCATCCAAAGTATCACTGAAGCCACGTAGTAAATTCTCGGGGTGAGGAACACGCCCACGCTTTTCATGATGAAAAAGTAAGTCATTAAAATCTCCTGTGATAACCCATGGAAGTGTGGATCGATCTCGTAATGAACGTAACAGCTCCCATGACTCCCTTCGTCTGCTGCGCTCTGGGAAGCCATAGAAACAAGTCATCCTCTATCTATTGAGCCCCGGGCAACTCACTTCAACATCAATGTGATGCCTAGAATAGCTTAGTAAACTAGCCGTATTATTTGATTTCCAAAATAAAGTTAAACCTCCGCTCAAGCCCACACTATCCACATAGAATAAACCATCAAACCCCAACTTCACACGCAAACGCTCCGCATGAGCCCTACCAACCTTCGTCTCCATAAGAAAAATAAAATCTGGCTTCTTACTGGACACCAAGTCCATAATCTCGCGAACTGTGCGTGGATTGCCCAAGCCACGACAGTTCCAGCTAATAGTACTCATTGGGATGGGCGGGCCTAAACTCCAGAACCCACCATAAACAAGTTTTTTGGAACCATATTCATAGAGTCATCAACTGCAATCTGCTCATTCACACGTTTCCTCTTAAGTTCATTAAAAGCCACAACCAGGTTACTCACATAACCACTCCCTGGCTGCGCAACATTACTGGAATCAACTTCACTCTCCGCACACATGGACTCCCGGTTAACAAAGGGAGTAGAGGAGGTACCATTGTTGAGTTCAGTCGGTTCAGGAGAAGGAATATGTTCAGCATTCCCAGGATCGACATCAACAGCTGTTTTCCCTGTATCACCTCCCGGCACATTGCAGTTAGGTTCAGACCACGCTCTCCTCTCCACGGTGGT
Source organism: Ipomoea batatas (assembly GCA_002525835.2). Classification (NCBI taxonomy): domain Eukaryota; kingdom Viridiplantae; phylum Streptophyta; class Magnoliopsida; order Solanales; family Convolvulaceae; genus Ipomoea; species Ipomoea batatas. Next base: position 926,052 of record CM008345.1, read on the forward strand.
CTCTGGGGCTATCTAACGCAAACTAGCGGTAGGAACACCACGCCGATTCCCCGCCCGGAGGTCTGCACTGTAACGCTTCACGCCTGGAGTCGGAGTCGCACTCGCATCCTTGGCACAAAATTTTTCTGCGTGGCCAAGAACACCACACAAGAAACAAAACGTCGGAAGACGTTCATATTTGAAAGACACTGCAAACCACTCGCCCGAATCCTTCTTCATGCGCATACCCTTCTTTAAAGGTTTCGGGACGTCAATAGCAACACGAACATGGAAGAATTGACGTATCGAACCATCAAAATTCCTGTCATCAGTCTTCATAAGAACTCCTACGAATTTTCAGATGGCCTGAATCACCGCCTCTGAACGGAAACCAGCCGGTAATGCATGTATTTGAACCCAAAAATCTTCCATGTTCAGGGGGACAGATTCTGGATCCTCACGTAAAGTAGTACGTTTCAAGATCAAAACACTTTGCTCATAAGACCACGGCCCGTCATCTATAATACGCTGAACATCCCTCTCAAGAAAGAAACGGAATAAATATCGGTGAAGTTGCAGTTCACAAACATTCATACCTCTTGTCGGCTCTAGATAGTCGCCATAGTATCACGGAAGAAAGCAAAACGAGTAGGCTTATCAGTCACCAATCTCCCCACCACATAAAACTCATCGGCCACCTCCTCCTCGCCGACATGCAGCCGTTCCTGTCGTAGATCCCCATCTTCATCGTCAAGGTCGGCGAACGTAAGGTTCGCAAGGGCTTCGTCAACAGGGGTTGCCATACAAACGATTATAGAACAGACAAACAAAACTTTGAAAGACAAACGAACGAAGAACACGCAAACCTAGCGTGAGGAAGAAAGCTCGCAAACCCTAGCGAGAGGAAAAAAGAAGATCCTTGTAATTCCACCTCTTAGTGCAACTATTTTGATGGTATTTTGAGTGACAACTATTTTTATAATAACTTAAGATATTGTATTGGGTAAATTTTTTTTTATTTTAAAAATAAATTAATATTTTTAGATTTTTGGATAATTGAATAACTTAAGATATTGTTTTTTTGGATGATTTCTTGCAATGAAATATGGTAGAGATCAAAGTTGCTATATAAAGTTTCAATTACAGTGTACTGTGTATGTATAGCGAGCTATTCAATGTCGTTCAACAATGAGATTCCATTAAAATCGATATATGAAAATTAAATTATTTTTTAAAAAATAATAAAATTTACCCAATACAATATCTTAAGTTATTATATTTAATTTTCATATATCGATTTTTATGGAATTTCATTGTCGAATAATTTTGAATACTCCACTATACATACACAGTAGTGCAGTACACTGTAGTTAAAACATTATATAACAACTTTGATTTGTACCATATTTCATTGCAAGAAATCATTTTCTTCATTAATGAAATAGGGTAAAATCATCCAAAACATCCACATAAATAACATGTCATCATTTTCTAATTTTATTTGTCCATGTCATCAAATTAGATGGGTAACTTGTTAGAAATAGGCTAAAAATGCTAGATGAAAAATTATTAAGAGTATAATGGCCTAGATGGACCATATTTTAGTTCATGGTGCTAGATGAACAATCAATGGTAGTACATGGGCCTATTTGACACTTTTGGCTTAACAAAAATGAAATCATCCTTTGTGAAATTCCTGCTCAAACAATAGTAAAGATAAAATAGAAAAGAAAAAAAGATTTTACTAATTGATTGAAAATATAAAAAGATTCTAATGGAAAAGGAAACATAAATTAGACAAATTGAAAAAGGAAAAGGATATTACTAATTGACTGAAAATTATTTTAAAATATTTAACAAAATTAATTACACTTTCCTTTTGAAAACTTTAAATTATTTTAAACTTTAAAAAAATTAATTAAACATGGGTTGTTAGATTTTTTATAATAATTACAATTAATTCACTCAATTATGGAGGAGGAAGAAAAAACTAAATGTGATGAATATACTTTAAGGTATAAAAGTATAATTGTACATATATTAGTGTAATTGACTAATAATTATTATGCAGAACTAAGCTAGACATTGATCATTGAATTATTTTTATAATAATTATAATTTAATTATTTCTCATTTTTCCATATTTATTTTAGTAATAATATAATTACATAAGTCATATTACATATGGATCTTTTAAATATAATTGTATACAAATAAGTCATATAGTATTCAATTAATTGAGTAATACTTTTGCACTAATCTTATAATCAAATAAATGTTTTCAATATTAGAATTTTTTATAATTTCATCTTTATTTTTATTATCTAAATATATAATAAAAAAATTTATCCGTGCATCGCACGGGTAATTGGACAATTATTTACTCTAATTCAAGCAAGGAAAACATCAAAAAACATAATTGATCCAACCAATTTCATCAATTGCGCTATATAATATTTGATGTTATAATTTATATAATTGTATATCGATTCAAATATTCTTAAAATATTATAACAAATTCATTCCGTGCAACGCACGAGTGAAAATACTAAGTAATAATTAATAACTAAATATGATAATATCATTATCTATTTCTAAAATAGTTTTTAAGTTTCACATAAAGTTTGAAAATTCACTTTCGGAGCACTTCAACAAATTATACCTTCGCGAATATTTTTACTTGAATCCGTTGCATACAATTTTTTTAGTGTGGCTATTTGCAAGATATTACAAAAAAATTTTACATTTATTAAATTGTATTACGATTGCTAAGTATTTGATTTCAATTATAATTTCTATTTTGATGTTTAAACAAAGACAAAAACTTGTGTGAGACCGTCTCACCGTGAGACGGGTCGGGTCGGGTCGGGTCGGGTCAAGATGCAGATGTAACACTTATATGCACAAATGTCATACTTATATGCTCAAATGTAATACTAATCAGGAATAAAATTTTTGTTACTTATTAGGGTAAATGTAATACTTTTAAGGAAAAATACAACACTTTTACATTTTGATTTAAAAGTATTACATTTTTCCTCAAAAGTATTATATTTGCCCTTATAAGTGAGAGGCACTTGTCAACATTACTTATTATGAAAAATGTATTACTTTTTCTCTTATAAATAACAAAAATTGTATTTTTGATTGGTGTTATATTTGAGCATATAAGTGTGAGATTTGCACATATAAGTATGAAATTTGCATGGTGCTTTGACCCGACCCGACCCGACTCACGAATAAGGATTCGTGAGACGTCTCACACAAGTGTGACCCTTAAACAAAGCGCCTATTAAAAAATCTTATACGTAGTAATTTTTATTATATGCAAAATAAAAATTGACACGTTTGAAGCAAACCCCTATTACCATTTACAAGTATTATTGACAAGTTTCTTTTAATTTATTTTTTACAACCATCCAACTTGCACTAGTTGGTGTGTTCAATTCATTGACCATTTTACTATATTAATTTGGTTGTAGCACTGATCAAGTGGTTTAATCAGCACTTTTCCATGAGATTATGAGAAGAAATGTTCAACGCTAACCCAACCTACACTTAGCATAAAATATTCCAATCTCACCGCAAGATTCCGTAGGCAGTATTTAGAAGAAGAGACAAGGTTCGAAATTCGACAACGGCAGTTTAAAAATTATACCCAAAGTTGACAAATCCCTTGTCACACAGACATTTGGCTATGACTACTGAGTTACTATGATTTGCATCCTTCCGAATACTCTGTCCGGTCGGGATATGGAGGCCTCATTCCAACCTAGTTGACAGCTGTTGTGCTATTAAAATATAGGAGTATTTGTATGGTTTTTGCGGGGTTGTCAGTGCAAGTTTTCAATTATTGGGGACTTAAGTATTACTGGCAGAATATTCAATATTGGTGATCCAAGTCAACTCTTTTAAAGTCTGCAACTCTGCAAATCCTCTTCAGTTTTTCTTCCCATACCATACCTGCAAACTGCAAATCCTCAATGGGGAAGTTCTGCTGCTGCGGCTCACAAGATGACGAAGGAGGAGGGCCTGACATCAAATTGATTCTCACCATAGTTATTGCCCTTGTGCTGCTATGTTTCAGCTTTGTTACTCCACCAAGACTCAGAGGTGTAATTGTTTATCGCTGTTAATTACTT
>CM008345.1:1015103-1025360 GCA_002525835.2 Ipomoea batatas
AGACTCAATCTCATGACCTTCCATATGGGAGAGTATTGTATGTCATCTGAGTACAACGTGCTTGGCCTATTTTAATTTGATTAGTTAGGTATATATTTTGAATATGAATTATTTAGTTTGATTAATTAGATTGAATTTGATGAGTTAGGTATACTTTGATTATAAATTAGGTATTTGATGAATTAAGTGTTTTGATTAAGAATAGGCTCTATGATTACAAATTAGGTTCTTTGATTACGAATTAAGTACTTTGATTAATTTAAATTCAAATCACTTAATATCGTTTATAAATGTGTCCATCGTCGAGTATCCATATCTCCATAGTACTTAAAGTAACATTTTATCAATCAGTAGTGAGATAACCTATGTTACTTTACATTTAATACCCGCACAATGCGTTCACCACCAACACAACAAAAGTGTCATGCATGGAATGAAGTTTCGTATTCTACGAAGATTGTAGTATAAATAGGGCTATAGGAGTTCCTTATTGAGTTGTGTGAAACTCAACTGTTATTATGTCATTTTCTTAGCAATTCATCATACTCAAGCAACTGAACACATAAGATTAATAATATTAGTGAAATAAATACGATTCTATATTATTTTCTTTCTCTTTTTTTTTTTTGGTAGAGAACAGAGGCAGGGGTTTGAGTTAGCGGATTCTTCGAGTGGCAGCTCTACCCGCATCCGCCAACAGAAGAGTTACCAAGTCAATCGGAGGATCTTCTAAGAAGGTAGTAGTTCCTCAATCTTTAGCTTGTCCCATGTTGGCTAAGAAATCGGTACATTTGTTTTCTTCTCTAAAGATATGCAGGATTCTAAGATGGGAGAATTTAGCAGCCAAAACTACAATCGTGGATTAAGGAGTTATAATCTTCGTCACCGACCCGTTTATTATAAGACAAGACTTCCATCACAGCTTTGGAGTCCAGTTCCACAATAATCTTCTCTAAACACTCTTACTAGAGAGATATTTAACATATTATTTATAGTATGGTGAGTTAATGAAACCGAATAATAACTTAAAGGGCCTAATGTTGTCTTACAAAAGGTCTCAACACCACTAAGAGTACCAAATCAATCAAGTAAAAAGGGCTGCAGAAGTGCAGCCCAAGTTTCATCCAACACAACCCATTATCCTTAAAGTCCTCAAATGTCTAATGCTTTAAGTAGGCCGGATGACCCAAATGTACTAACAGTGGGCTGTTTAGCCTATAACCCAAACCAAATTATATGGCAAATTATTCCGCGGACTCAGGTCCACCTTGCAAATTGAATCCGTGTTCAAAATACACAATTTACTTACTGCATGTTCACAATTTACATATTGTTGTGCTGTTAAACGGTGGCTCAGCTACGTGTCCCTAAAAAAACATTTTTGGGGATCACCCCGGTCAAGTTAATATAATCGAACAATTGGTTTGATAACCTCAATGTTCAAAGTTTAATTTTCGGTGAAAGTTGTAAATTAGTTTTCTTAGTTTGAGCCGCGATTATCTATGAATTAAACAACCTAAGTTAATATATCAGCACACTTTCGAATAGTCACGGTAGGTTTTTTTCCTAAATAAAAGAGAATAGTTAGACGTAGAAATGCATGTATAAGAAGTGCAAATAATTAGGCCGGGTTGGCTAATAAACATTCTTTTTAAAATTTATTTTTCAACGTAACTTTCACAGTCAAGAGTTGTTGTGAATGCATGGAAGAATTGTCAAATGTCTGTTCCACCGGAAGCAATGGTTTGACACAATTGTCAAAATTTAACGATGGAAACGTGGAGGTCACAAACCCTAGTAAGTAGACAAAGAAATTCTCTGCTCAATCTTCACCTATACAAAGGTCATGGGTTTTGGTTGTTGACATATGTTGTATTGTCATTCAATGACCTGCTTACAACAATACACTCCATCTGACCTACACAGCTGTATTTTGTCTATTTCTATTGAGTAATAAATAACTAGATGCAGCTAAGACTTAACATTAATAATTTACGATAATGTCAAAAACCTTGTATCTTGTTGTAGAAAGTGACTCTCTCATATGGAAGGTCATGAGTTCGAACTTTATTGGGGATAACATTGACTCTCTTTTCTCTTTACAAATATATTTCATTAATCTCTCTAATGTGTTGAATTCAAACTATTTACATATAGAAATCTTATAATCAAATACCTCACAAAAAAGGGAGATGTGAATGCTTTTCTTGGAGTCCATGGCAAGTCAATGAACCAATTACTAGCTTTAACTTCATTTCTTACACCACCAGCAAAGCAACCAGCCAATTCACCTAGTCATGATAATGACTTCTAGCTTTACCATTAAAAATAAACATAAAAAAATTAGATTTTAGTCTATGATAGATGATTCCCATTTTGTGCAATCATAGATCCACCAATGAAATAATGTCCTCTGACCTATGCTTGTGAACTCATACCATCTCGTCTGACTAAACCCTTCACGTGCTTTGACTCTAACCATAAACAAACAAATTTCATACTTTAGATACAAATTAAAGTTTGATCTTGAGTGGCGGCAATAGCAAAAGAAAAATTATAATCTAACAATTTAAGATTTTTCAATATTATAGCCATGACTGTCAAATAAGAGGTAACATCCTAAATAGACAACAAATAGATTGACTTAATTAGATTATTTTTCTACTTTAAAAATATTAGATAAAATATGTTTACTTAGAAGTTTAATTATTCTATTTGTTTAATTTATAGAGTTTATCAAAATATTTTTCCTTTCCCATAATATTTCCTTAATGTGGACCCAATTAGAGCATGGCTAATCTTGAAAAATCATTGGATTAAGATGCAAAGTTAAGCACTAATCAACAAGGATACGCTAATTGCGACCAAATCCCTTAATCCTAGGCATGTTTGAAGCACGTTGGAGGAAAACATATGTCGCACAATGTTTCACGGGAACACAAACGGCGCCACTCCTTTCGATTCTGGTGCCACCGCAAATGGGACAAACCCATCCAGCTTGTCTGGGATTTTACACGTAATTAATTTAGGGTGGGTTTGGTTTCAGGTTACACATCCGAAATAAAATCAAAATCATTTTTTTTTAACCAAAGCAATATCATTAACTCAATAATCAACCAAAGGAGCAATACAAATAGGGGAACAGACTCCCACACACCAAGTGTTTAATTGATAATTTTTCAAAACACAACTATGAAATTTATTATTCATCCAATTCGAAAATTTAATTATTTATCTGGTGGTATGGAGTGGTCTCCTAACCTTCCATCTTTTATCTATAATGTGTGTTACTCTTTGAATGTTATAAGTGAAGTCTAATTTTACTAAAAAAAAATGGTAGGAAGAATATACGAAGGGGATCGATGGAGTGGGTATTTACATCACGTACAAGTGTACAACACAAAGGGTCAGCCACGTACCGTTTTGTGAGTTGGCGGGAATAATGATGCCATCTCTTTCCCGCCAAACCGCAGTAAGGTTAAAGTCAACCGGCCGACATTTTTAGGGGGGAAAACTAGGGGTGGGCATTTCAATATTTCCTACGCGACAAGGCGGCCGAGGGCGCCCGACATAACGAGAAACCGTAATAACTATGTATGAAACATAATTAATTTGATAAAATAATTCAAATAAAAAACATACTATAAATTACACATCTCATTATTATTTTAAACAAAAGTTTTATATATATATATATATATATATATATATATATATATATATATATATATCAAAAAAGCTAAGAAGGAATGAAAGCCTACGGGAGAAATAAAAAGCTTTGAAAGCCTACGGGAGAAATAAAAAGCTTTGAAAACAGTACAAAGGGTGATGAAGGCTGTAGGATTCGAACCCTTGCCTTTTGCTTAGTAAAATCGCACGCCATCCAACTCAGCCAAGTAATCCTTTAGATATTTGTGTATGTTTTTATATACTTATATCTAAAAGTGTACTATATATACACATATACATACACGGGCTATATATGGGTGGGGGTGGGGTGAGTGGGGGCAGGTGCCCCCACTGCCCCCATTGTGGCTCCGCCACTGGACACTCATAAACACAGGGGTTATGACATGAGGCATCAAGTCTTCTATCTAGAAAGTATTTCCTGTTTTGCCTGTTTTGGGGTGTATAAAACTGTGGGATATATGGCAAGTTATTCTGTGGACTGGAAGGTGGACCCGGGTCCAAAATTCACAATTTACACACTAAATGTTCAAAATTTATATACTGAATGTTCACAACTAAATGTTCACAATTCAAAGTTCAAACTGTAAAAATTCATCAGGTAAATTGTGAACATTTAGTATGTAAATGGACAGGGGTCAATGGTATAACTATTGGGGATATATTACTACCCGATGAAAACGTATTACCTAAAAGATAGGGAATTAAATTATTTNCAAAGCGCGGTTTGAAAGTTGTAGGAGGGAGAACAGAGAAAAAGGTCCGTGTTTAGAGAGAGAAAAAAAAACTGGATTTTATTCTGAACAAGAGACGAGGATCGTAGCGTCCATACATCTACACGTAAGAGCTTCATCTTCTTCGCCCTTCCTGCTTTTGGGGATTTTAAGCTCAAATTTCTGAGATGGAGTGGCCTGCTTACCTAGATGAGTACGAAAAGCTCGTTATTCGCATGACTACTCCCAGGTAATTACTCTGTTTACCTCTTTTCCAGTTTGCCCATGATGTTTTCTTCCTTGAAACTACAAACTGCAGTTCTTTTCTTGACAGTTTTTCTGAAAAAAGTTTGCTTTTTTCTGGAGAATTTCCTTGGTTTAAAGATTGCCCTGACTTTCTTGCTTCTTCAAGTTTCCATTTTTAATAGAATTCACTCAAAATATGTGCACTGGGTTCTAAAATCTGATCAAATTACTAAGCTTTCTAAGTTAATTTCTCTTCTTCTTGTTTTGCAGGGTCATGATTGATAATGCCGTTTGCCCTGATGCAACCCGAGTTATGGTAACCACCATTTTTTCCGAGTTGTGCTCACCCTTTTGTTCCAAATTTTTGTTTTCTTAATTACTGAGAATTTCTCTAATTTTGCAGATTGATAGTGCAAGAAAGCATGAAATTCTTCTGGAAGCAGTTCAAGTGCTCACTGATCTAAACCTTTCAATCAAGAAAGCAAACATCTCCTCCGATGGGCGGTGGTTTATGGACGGTGAGTGCCGCCATTATTGGATGGTTTTTAAGTTTTTTTTTTGGTTCCCATTTTAGCTGCCATATCCTGAAACTTGTGCTGATTTTGCTGTTTTGCTGTTTCAATTCTTTTCCTATGAATACAGTTTTTCATGTTACTGACTTGAATGGGGAGAAGTTAACAGATGAGAGTGTCATCAATTACATTCAACAGGTAATTAGCTGTGGTAATTTTGATGAAATATAGGTGGTAAATCTAAAATTCTGAAACCTTAATCACTGATTTAATGTAATGTTTATGTTTTTATGTCTGGTTACAGTCCCTTGGAAGAACTCAGTATGGAAGTTCAAAGAGTTTTGATGGGCTAACTGCGCTAGAATTAACCGGGACTGATCGAATCGGGTTACTGTCAGAGGTTTTTGCTGTGCTATCTGATTTGCAGTGCAGTGTGGTGGAGTCTAAAGTGTGGACTAACAATGGCAGAATTGCAGCTCTGATTTATCTCAAAGATTGCGATTCGGGGTCCCCAATTGAGGACTGCCAGAGAATGGACAGAATCGAGGCACGACTTAGGTATGTGCTCAAGGGGGACAATGATATCCGGAGTGCCAAGACCTCGGTTTCCATGGCGGTTATGCATCCCGAGAGAAGGCTTCACCAGATGATGTTTGCTGACCGGGATTACGAGAGAAAACCGGTTGTTCCCGTGGTCTCGGTTTTGAATTGTCTGGAAAGGGGCTACTCGGTTGTCAATGTTCATTGCAAGGATCGCGCTAAGCTCCTGTTTGATGTGGTCTGCACGTTGACAGATATGGACTATGTCGTGTTCCATGCCACAGTGAACACAGTTGGGGATAGAGCATCCTTGGTAAGATACTAGGAACACACTCGAGATTAACAGAATCGTGTCTGCATTCTAAAACCTTTGCTCAAGTATATGCTCGTTTATCTGTTGCAGGAATTCTTCATCAGACACACGGATGGAACCCCGATTAGCTCTGATGCTGAGAAACAGCGCGTGATTCTTTGCCTCCAAGCAGCGATTGAAAGACGAGCATCTGAGGTATATCACTATAGTAGTATAGTGTGCTTTAATCTAAGAATGATTCTAATTCAAACTAGGTAGTTTCTTGCAAGTCTTAAACTGCATAAATCTTTGGTTTAGTGATTAATATGTTCTGTGAATGATCAATTAGGGGACACGCCTTGAGCTAAGTACAATTGACCGACAAGGGCTATTGGCCGATGTGATGAGAACGTTTAGGGAAAATGGCATTAATGTTAAGAGGGCTGAGATATCAACAAAAGGCGACACAGCTCAGAACGCGTTCTATGTAACAGACGCGACTGGGAATTGCGCTGACCCAAAGGCCATCGAGGCTGTTCGACAGAAGATCGGTTGGGGTGACTTGGAAGTGAAGGAACTGCCGTCGATGTATCATAGGGCTGCCGAAGAGGCTGAGCAGCCTGCGGGGGGCGTTGGCGGGGCAATGTTGCTCTCACTTGGAAGCATAGTAAGGAGGAACCTCTACAATCTTGGATTGATCAAATCTTGTTCTTGAATGCATTACGAGGCAAACCGTTTCCTGAAGTAAACTGGCCCTAATGTTTTGCACTATTCTTAGGGCTCGAGATCAAGTGATGTGAACTCGACTGAATAGATCGAGGTTATCGGGTCCAACAGGATGTCAAATTAGGTTCACATCGTCTGTGACAAAGGTGTCGAGTTCAACATCAAGTCGTGTCAAGTTCACATCGGCACATTAGACATAGTGTTGTGGTGATGGTAGTTAGTTGTAGGCTAGACAGGTAGGTATATACATTTGTTGAGAAGTAGAGAAATGAAAATAGAAACAAAAAGTTGGTAGAAGTGGAATGGTGGTTGGTTTGTGGTTGTAAATTGGTTGTTTGTTGCCGCCAAGGAGATTTGATTAGCTAGGTTATAGGGATAGGAAATTGGTTGTGTACATATACATTCCAACATATAAATATATATCCAATATTTTTTTATTTGATAATCCAAACATTTGACTTGGTGTTTTCTTATATTTGTGAAAAATGATTTTGTTTTAATAATAGAAAGAAAGATTTAGTCAAATTTTAAAAAAAGGTAATTAAATAGTGCCACTTGAATTATTTTTTTCAATTGGTATTGTTTCTAAGCTAAAGAATAAATTTAGTTTAAAGATTGTCAAGTTGACATTGAAAATGATAAGATTTATCCGACCAAATGAACCCCAAAATGCGGTTATGTCTGCCTTGTCCACAAACATTTGTATGCATGCTTACAAAGTTACAATTGATTGTTTTTTGCTTCCATCATACTCCTCTCTTAAATTAATACCGATCATAAAATTAAACAAAATTGTATTGTAATAAAGTTCTATCTATAGTATAATAATATGACAATAAATAAAAGTGTATGAGTTAGCTAGATTAATTTGTCACATGTCTGTAAAACTTAATCATCACTAGACAACACTTACTCCATTGCAATTTTACTCTTCTGCTGACCACTCTTAGCTTATTCGAGCAACCTAAGCAATAACTCTCTTTTTGAGCACTCGAATCGACTGCTACTTGACCCAAATAGGGATGGCAATTTCAATCCGCCCCGTGGATATCCACCCGAATCCACCCCGCATGGGTCGGGTTTTTTTGGGTGATAGTGGGTGGTGGGTCGGGGGTGGATCTTAAAAATGTAAACCCGTTGTGGGTCGGGTTGGATTCGGGTTTTATGTACAAAACCCGCATAGCACCCCACCCGATCCACCATGTGTGCATACATATATATAATAGTAAAATAAGTAGTACTAGTATATAGTTAATTATAAAAGTTTCAATAAGTTTAGGTAACTTTTTACTATTTTTATATCTAAACAACTAGATTTATTTTTAAAAATTAACAATTTAGTTATTATATTATAATATTTATAACTAATGAATTTTGTTGTTTAATTATGTCTAAATAATTTTGATATTATTTTTTGAAAAAATAATAAGTTGATAAGTGGTGGGTACCCTAGTGGGCACCCGCACCCGGTGGGGGTGGGGATGGATTCTAAAAAAGTCCACCCGATGCGGGTTGGAGGTGGGGGTGGGTGGAGAAAATGAAAGGTGGATCGGGTGATGGATGTAGCCCTCCCCGATCCACACCCGACCCATTGCCATCCCTAGACCCAAACGATGACTACAATATGCCCGTGACCAAGTGCTTATTACCGCAACCTCGCTCCAAGCTAATCAACATCTCCTTAATATTAACACAGGTTTTATAATTTCTCGAATTTTCTATCAACCCATCATCCCTACCAGTTACTCTTATACTACTCCGTATTTATTTGTCAAAATTGTGATGATGTTTCTGTCACAATTACTCTTACATGATTCTGGATTGTCACGCAACGTGATTGTCAAAAGGGACATTAACATAATCATGTCCCAATCTGTGAGTCAAACATGGAGTCAGCACTAGGCATTGTAGCCCAATTCTCAGAGAACATGCATGCAGGCCATCAAGCCATTAATCCAGGATGCTTTATGCTATCCTTGAACAGGATAACGTAATCCTGTTCTGGGCTTCGTTGGGACTTAGGAATTTAATAGCCCACAAATCCTCAATATTGTTCTAAGGGAATGGCCCATCAGTCCATCACCATTTCTTAAAAAAAGAAAAAAAAAAAAAGTGTAGGGTAGCGATCATTATACCATGGACTAAAGTCAACAGTGCACCCTAGTCCTTTACGACATCATTTTCGATCTATTTTTAACGGCAACCGTTTGATTATTCAATTCACGTTACAATCTTTTTTTAAACAGTACAACATGTGTATTTGTCTTGTGTTTTGAATTTTTTTGGAGGGGGACAAGCACAAATTCATGATCAACAATAATTCAATATTTGCATTTAAGACATTGATATAGTGGATGAGAAATCTCACTTAAAATTAGAAGTGTTCATTAACTCAATTTACCGAGTAGATTCATGGAGTTTAGTATATAGTACAACGAATTATTAAAAAAAACTAATATTTTTATACTACTTTCAGTCTTTAATAATTGAAATTTTAACTATTTTATATTATATAGAAATTTAAGAGCTTATTTTTATTATTGTTTGTTTTTTAATTACAATTTTCATTGACCAGTTAACTAGGACCATATACCAAAATTAATTATGCTTGTGTTAATAATGCCAAACTTTTATTTAAGTCAGAAAAAACTTATGCCATCTCATTCATTCGCACTTTACGGGTAAAACATAATTTCATTATGAGACATATTAGACACAATTATTATAAATAAATAAATAAAGTGGCCAAGAAAAAAGTCTTCTATGTGCAGTTGGAAAATTAACATCATCTATACATATTCTTCTTTATTTTTTTATTTTTATTATTTATTTTTTGTAATTATTGCCTTTGATGTAGGGAAGACTACTAGGAGTGGACACGTACATATTATATAATAAACAAATTAAAAAAAATACTTTAGATGAGGCATAAATGATGCCAATTAAGTGGTGTACAAAGCAAGAATTATTATACTAAAGATTTAAAAAAAATAGAAATGAAATTTTATTTTATGTAGTAAATTATAACATGGGAATATGCCAACTGGATGCCTTTTAGTGTAATATTTTTTTTTATAATTTGCACAATGTTTAGATTTTGAATCTTTATTCTAAATTATTTTAACTGAATTTATATCAATTTCCATAAAGTTTTCAAAAAAAAAAATCAATTTCCATAAAATTTACAATGATTTTAAGTAATTTTTTTAATAAAAAAAATAGATATAGGAAGTTGAATAATTGTTAAAAATAATGTTTCTCTTTAAAAAAAAAAAGAATAAGAAGAAGAAGAAAGACAAATTGATAGATTGAATCTATGAGATATTAATATATTTAAGTCTTGGCACATAAATCATTACACTTGGTTCTATTAAAATATATGGGAGTAAAAATGTTTTAAATTGAGGTTTTTCTTTATTAACTTTTTTTGAGTGATTAGTTGAGTCTTATATATTAAGATTATGATATTTAGTGTTTGAGTTGTTTTTTTGATATGTGATATGATAGTTGTATGACTCTTGAGATTAAAATAAGCGGGTGT
>CM008345.1:1040702-1056263 GCA_002525835.2 Ipomoea batatas
TGAGCTAAACATTTTCTCATGATGAGTTAGCTTTTGGGGTAGAGTTAGGGTTTTAACTTGAGTATTTTATCATTTTGTGCTCTCGTTGAAAGGTCAGTGCGTAGTGCAAAAGGCCGGGCTACTTGGAGGAGGATTATATTACTTGGCGCTTGATAAGGTTCAAATGGAACCAATTAAGAAGAGTCTGGGGTGAGAGCTAGCTATTTAGAGTGCATGAAATCATCCACTCCTTTGATACCGGCCTAGTAGGGTCGATCGTCCAAAGGAGAAAAGAGCTACTTGGTACCAGAAAAAGTCCGAAGTGTGAGATATCTAGAGTATAGTAGGTAATTAAGGATGGACAATGATACAATCCCACATCAGCTCCAAACAAGATTGTGAATTAATACTTAAATTGGGCGGTCAAACCTTCACTCATAAACAAACTTTTGTAGTTTCAAATATCCCTAAAGCATTGTTATTTTTTTCCTTCTGACAATGAAATCTTGAAGAAAATTCAAAGGTGAAGCATTAGAGCACCTATGCATAGACTAGATTTGCCCCTTGAAACACATCCCAATGGAAGCTAACTCCTATATGCTTCATACTAATTAGATAGTGACATATTGTAATCATCTAATCTTGGCACTACATATATACAGTACAAGTTTTTGAGGCACCCTATGGGGCTAAGGGCTACTCCTCTTACCCTTTGCCGGCCAATATATAGTATTGGTGTTGCTTAGCCTAAATTTATATTATAGTTGTTTTATTGTTTTTTTTTATTTCTCATATCTAAAAAAATATATAATATTTTACATAATATAGGACTTAGAGAGTTATGTCCAACTTCGTGTTATTCAATATGAATTCAAAATATGACACAGTAAAATTTTATCTTCAATTCGCTACTGATAATTAAGTTGTTGATATAAGACGTAGTATTGTAGTTTGTGGTACTAACTAGTACTCCATAGTATAACTGTATTAGTCTAAATGGAGAAGTACTAATTAGGTGTGTAGACAGCTAATAATGTAATTTTGAAGCGTAGCACAGCCACTCATGACTCAACTCAAACCTTCACTTATTCTTTCTTTCAATTACTAGGGCAACTACACCACCACCACCGTGCATGTATGTATGGCAGAATATACCAAGTTTAATTTTCAGACTTCCATTTGCTATAGTCAACCAGGGCATCAAACTTTCCCCTTGCCATCTCCTCTCAATTGTACCCTACGTATAATATAATATATAATATAATAAATATCATTTTTAATTTCTTGGTGTATGTCAAGTAGCTCACATGCACAAACAATCATGCACCGCCATTCCAATCTTTTAATTCACAGAAAAACTTGTCAGCCGGCAAAAGACTACAATGATATAAACTAGTTTAGGTTGACACATAATTAATTGACTCAAATCAAGAAGACAAATAAACATCTCCAATAGAGAGTTGAACTTGGAACCTTGTAGTTATCAATGCAAGACAACTGCCTAACTAATAACTCGATTGAGGTTGTCCCCAATTCCAATCCTTTGATTTAAGGGGAGAGCCCACAATTACTGTTCAAAGGTGTGTTCTGAATGAAGTCCGCCTTGTAACCTAACTAGCTGGCAAAAGATCATAAGGAAATAAATTAGTCTAGATTGCTCCTAACTCAAGCCAAGAAGGCCAATAGGCAATTCCACTGAAAGTTAAACTTGGAATCTTATGATTAATATACCAAGCCAACTCGGCTATAGTTACGTCCAATTACAATCCTTTGTCAAGCTAATCACATAGCTATGATATATAGATTTTCCTATCGCACCACGAAACGTTGTCTACAAGCCGACACTTAATTATAACATAGCATCGAGTTTAGAATAGAATTTTCTTGAAATCAGGGCAGCGCAACATAGGGAATGGTTTTGTTTGGAGCTATGTGTGAATATAGTGCAGGACAATCAAGTGCTCTCTGGGTGATATAGCATATATACACTGGGCATAGCCATATATGTAGTAGCAGCTGATGCCATTTCTGATCTGCTTTCTTTCTTGCCCTTGTCGTTCTTTGTCAGCACTAATAATCACTATCTAGCTATGATGATAACAATATAATGTCAAATATGATATTGGAGGTCTATGTATGATGATTTATATTCAACTTGTACATTATTATGAGAATAAAATTATTATGGTTCTTGATAATATACATGCCGCACTAGCTACTTGCTGGGTTAGTTCTATGTACATAATTGTGTTCTACGTAATTCACCTACCCCACTTTTGGTGTAAGGGAGTTTTGCACGTATATGTATAATAACCATGGTATTGGGGTATATATTATCCAAGAATTTTTAAGGTATTAATCAATACTAATATTTTTTTTTTATCGGGTGTAACCACTGATGGTATGTTTGATTATATCGAAAATACTATAAAAAAAAATGAGTGCGTGATATTTTATGGCATAATCCAAATAGTATAATACATGACGGTATATTTTGGTATAAAAGACGTACACTAGTGTTAATCAACACTTTATAATATTGTTAGTGAATATTGTAAGTTTATATATATATATTTATATTACGTATAAAAATAAAAAATCTCAATTACACTTACAAGCTGCTTAGATCGTGTATTAAAATGTTTGGATATGGTTTGATTCGTTATTCGAATTACTCAAATTTGAGCTTAGTTTGAAGGTAATCAAAATAAATTCAAATATTTTTTTTATTTTAACTCAAAAATAGCTTAACTTGCTTGCACCTTTAGACAAAATCACTAAAGTTGGAGGATAAAAAATGGGATTAATTCTTAATGATAAGTATACAAATTAAACTTGACAAATGAATAGATATGATTTTTTTTTATTTTTTTTTTTGAAAACGATATGATTTTTTTTAGTAAAAATATTTTCTGGTCTAGCACAAGAAGCCCAAGTACGAAGGTCCATATGATTCTTTTAATTGGTGGTCTGCCCATCTAAACAAAATTGAAATAGGCTTTCTGTCTCATTGTGTCAATTATAAGCATAATTATCATGCTTTGATTTAATTTTTATGAATTAGTTCTTTTAATTGGTGGTCTGCCCATCTAAACAAATTTGAAATGGGGTTTGGTTGGATGCTGAGGGACGAATATGGACAGTTTATAGCAACTTCAAGCATTCCAGGCAAACACGTATCCACCCGAAAGAAGCAGAGGCAATGATTATAAGGGAAGCGTTGAGTTGGATTAAAAGACATAATTTTAATCATGTTCAAGTTGAATCAGACACACTTCAGATCATTCAAAGTCTAAATAGAGTTGAGGACGTTGTCTTCCTTTGATCTAGTAATCCTTGATGTTAAAATTTTGTTATGTTCATTTACCCAATTAAGTAGTAATGTTTCATGTTAACTTTATTGCGAATAAGGGTTGTCCATATCTTAGCTAGGGAACCTTGTTATATGTCTGTACGTCGGGAGTAGATTTCTATCGCTCATTTTGTTATCGTCAACTAATTGTACAATGATTTGAATTAATGAATTACTTTGGTTTCAAAAAATAAAAAGTGGTTGTGTTACTTGTGTACCAGGTTGAAAACGACATTTGATAGATTAATATTTGTGCCGTGTGGAGACTGGAGAGGCGTTGTGTATCCGCCGTCAAAGGCAGCGGCTCGTGACCACTCTTCCTTACCGTGTGCTCCGCCGTCACCCCCTACAAAAACCAAAACCGCGGCTGCCCTGGAAAACCATAACCAAATCATTTTTTTTAAAGAAAACTCTCTTACTATATATACACACATACTTAAAGCTTCAATCTTTAAAACATAATCCAAATTTCCACTAATCTCCAGCCCAGTTTCCTTTAATTTCTGAGAGATCATCAAATCGTTTGATTCGATTAAGTCAGCATGGGTTCAGACGCAAACAAGATGAAGGGCGGCGGCACCGGATTCCCGCCGCCGCAGACCGCCCTCTGCGCCAATGGCTGCGGCTTCTCCGGCACGGCGGCTACGATGGGGCTCTGCGCCAGCTGCTTCCGGGAACTCCGCCTGAAGGAGCGGCAAGCGGCGCTGGCCAAAGCTGCGGTGGAGCAGCTAGCGCTGTACTCGAGACTCCAGCCCGATTCGCCGCCGTCGAGTAAATCTGCACCGGTTGTCACGGCGGAGCAAAGCCGGAGACAGGCGGCGGCGCCGAACAGGTGTGACGCCTGCAAGAAGAAGGTGAGAGTGATGGGTTTCGAGTGCAGATGCGGGCAAACATTTTGTGGGACCCATAGGTACCCGGAGAAGCATGAATGCACGTTTGACTTCAAAGCCCAAGGGAGAGACGCCATAGCCAAAGCTAATCCTTTGGTTAAGGCAGACAAAATACAAAGGTTCTAAGATTCCCAATTGTATCAAAACTCGATAGATCATACCATGATACCATTTGCAAGTCGAATGATGTTTTTGACTAGTTGCCTAAACTATATAGTTTACATTGAATTGTCCTAGTCAAGATGGAGCTGAGGAGGAGCTAAGAGAAGAGTCTCAATTACTCCATACATGACATGATAATGAACTCCAATAATGTAATGTAAAATCCCCATCATATCCATCATTGACCACTCTTTTCTTGCTTTCATTCATCTTTAGCCTTTATAGGGCTTTTCACTTTTGAACCTAAAACGTGAAGAATGATGCACTCAATATATCTCATTATGACATTACGTGCAAAAATGTATAGTTTAGGGTTGAACATCAAAATTCTCAATTTACATTCTGATCAGTTTCAGAACAAATTCATTAGTATATGATATCACGAAATTGCAGAAATATATAATTTAGTTTTAAGTCTTGAAGTTAGATTGATTCAGTTTAACTTTTCAAAAGTTTCGGAACGAGTTTATAGATCAAGGATAAAGCCGGATAAAACTAGAAAACTTAATTATAAAAAAACTACCTGCCTTTTATTAAAAGGTACTAGTGACAATTCAACATACATACAGTAAGATTTTTCCTACTTTAATAAGATATGGCATATCTTCTAAAGTGTGTACATAGTAATCAAAGGGGAACCAGCCACTAGTACAAGAGGATCAAGTTGGTATTTAAACTAAATCCTTCTTATCCACACTGATTTTAAATTCAACTTGGACAGTTGGAATTTTAGAAGAATGAAAGAGCATGTAAGAATAAACAACACAATATTTTATGTGCTTAAGAGCTATATAAAATGGTCTTAACTCAACAATATGTCTTGGAAAAAACTCACTGTTTGTTTGCTCGGCGTAAAATCCGTCTTATTTTATCATCTATTTAATTAACTAGTGTCTAATTTTAGCGTTCAATGTTCAAATCTCATGCAACTAATAATGTAATTCAGTAATTTGCATATTTGTCAGTTTTTTAAAACAAGTTTTTATAAATAAAATGTTAAATTAAATCATAATATTTGAGACCCAAAAATCTTCACCAACTCACCATAAAGTGGGATGCTTGAACAAAAGTCTTTTTAGTGTATATAAAGAAAGTAGTGGGCATTCAAATGATTAAGAGTTTAAATCAAACAATAAAAGTTGATTTCATCTTAAACATAACAAGTCCTCTTGGCGCCTTCTAAGTCCAACCTTTTACTACTTTTGTGGGTAGAATGGGCCAACCATCACTTCTAACTTTTTGCACTTTCAGCGACAGACTCAATGCCCCTCGAATCTTTTTTCCTTTTTATTGAATCACGATGGAAATTTACCGTTATTATCCGATCATGTGCACTTAAATTACATTAGAAATATCTTGTGCAACAAGCTCGACCAAAAAGATATTGACAAGAATTAAACTCATGATTTTCTGGTATAAAAATCATACTCTGACTACTCAACCAGTTCGATGAAGAAGTTGTTGACAATAATTGAACTCATGATTTTCTGGTATAAGAATCATATTCAGACTACTCAACCACCGTTTCGAAAAAAGTCCCTTCAACATTTCATTCATCATCTATCTGGATTTTTGGGTTTTGTTTGAATGTGGAGTTTCTTACAAGTGCACGAGATCTTGCTTGCTTCCTTCTTAAAGAAAACAGCTTTCTATTGTGGGAAATTATTGAGATTGGTACACACTGACAGAATGCATGTGAACTTCATTAGTGAGCATCAACCTTGCAATTAATAAGAGGACAATGATGTTATAGGCTTCGTGTAATTTGGTCTAAAGTTTCTTTCAAATCATGCAACATTTAATTATTAATTAATTAATTAAAAAGCATCATCTGATTACTCAAGATATATAGAGTTCGAACTCATGACCTCTCATTTTTAGAAAAATTATTTCCTACCTCCGGACCATAAGTTCACTGGCATTTAAATTTTAAATTACCTTGTTAATTCTCGAATTTGTTTAATTTATACCACTCATTACCTATATCCTTTTCTGGACACTTTATTTCAAATCCCAATTCATTCATTTCATTATGAAAATTTGAAAGAAAAGAGCTACATGGTAGATGCAAATAAAATCAAAACAGGGGGGATTTGTGTAATTAAACAAATCTGGGCAATTCGAGTTACCAACTGTAATTCAAATTCACAAGACCGTTACCGCCTTGACCGCTTAAGTACAACATTATTATCGGAAAAATTAACATTAACAGCAAACGTGATCCAGATTATGCGGACCACTCGAGTTGACTCAAAATTCATATTTACAAAAAAACCCTCAACTGCAATCTAAACGTGACTTTGAATAAACTTTGCAGAAAAAGATCACAATGAAGTAAAACCAATAGGCATTCTCACACAGAATCTTGGTATATAATTTAATTAGTGGATTAATAATAATAAAAATTAATAATTTTGCTTTAATTGCATCTGTGTATAAACACTTTCGGACACGGAAGACCGTTGGGATACAACCTAACTTTATAAACGATAAAATCCTTGAAATTATAATTAATCGGCCATGTAACCGAGATTTAGAGTTAAATTAATTAAAATTGTTGGTTATTGGTTATTTAGATTAAATTAAAAAAAAATTAAATTTTCTAAATTCTTTAGGGATCTTTTGGTAATTTCAAACGTAAACACTAACTAAAAACTAATTAAGGCGCAAGGAAAAGGAAAAAATGAAATCCATGGCGATAACCCATTAGGCCACCACGACATCTTCATGACCCGATTTAACTCTTAACTCCCCCATACCCCACTCGCTCTGTTTTCCCGTGTTTCTACGAGTCACGACTCACTCGCCCCACTCTTTATCCCACACTCTAAACTGCTAAACAAACAACGCCTGAGCTCACCGGCACGGGAAGAGATGCGAAAATGGCCACCACGAGTTTCAGAAACAGCCCCCTTTCCAAAGGAGCTCCAAAAATGGATACCAACAGGTCATTGTCCTTGAATTTTGCTCCAAAGCCGTCGTCTTTCAAACCCAAGACCTCGGCTCCGGCTCCGGGCTCAGGTCCCCGGCGCAACAGCACCGGCTCAGCTGCAACCCCCGGAAAAGACGATGCCGGAGGTAAAGATTGAAGCTTTACCTGATTTTTTTAATCAAATTCCTAGAAAGCTTTGTTCTTTGATTTCAATTGAGGTTTTTATTGAATGGCAGTTTCAGGGCGTGTTCGAGTTGCGGTGAGATTACGGCCTAGAAATGCAGAGGAGATGGAGGCTGATGCTGATTTTGCTGATTGTGTTGAATTGCAGCCAGAGGTTTCCCATTTATACTTATTTTTCTTTTTTCTGAGACAAAATTCGGTTAGTTTTAACTAATTTTGCCTCTTTCAGCTCAAACGGTTGAAGCTTCGGAGAAACAACTGGGATACAGATACATATGAGTTTGATGAAGTGCTTACAGAGTTTGCTTCACAAAAGCGAGTTTATGAAGTTGTGGCTAAGCCTGTTGTTGAGGTGCTGTGATTTAAGTTGCATCTTATCTTTTGTATATATATATAACATAGAGAAAGTTGCCATTTTTGCCCCTCCGTAGTATGCCAAATATCAATATCACTCCTGAATTATTAGTGGTGTAAATGTTGCCCCTCAATTTAAAAAAACAGTACATATATTGCCCCTCCCGTGGTGTCAATATTGTCCCTCCTATCAGTACGGGAGGGGCAATATATGTACAGTTTTGAAAAATTGATAATTGGCATATTATGGAGGGGCATAAATTACAATTTTCCCTATAATATATAAGCCAGCTATAATATTGGAATGTGTAATTTGCATGTGTTGTGGATAATGAATTGAGCTTTCCATTTGGCTGTATTGCCACTTTGTTTCTTTGCTTCAAGAAGTGTGTGAAATTGACCCAATCAGTAAGCTAATTTTGACACAATTGATTCTCAAGTAGGTTTCATTTAGGCTGATTCTCAACCCTTCTCTTCCCTTCAATTTAGGGGTTTTAGCTGTGGATAGAATTTTTATAGATGGCAGAAGATATTCCACTTTTCGTGTTCAAGCTATATGTATTTCTGTATTACTTTGGCAGAGTGTCTTGGAGGGTTATAATGGAACAATCATGGCATATGGGCAAACAGGGACTGGAAAAACTTACACTCTGGGCCGGCTAGGAGAAGAAAATGCAGCTGATCGTGGGATCATGGTGCGAGCAATGGAAGATATTCTGGCTGAATTATTACCACAGAACGAAGCTGTTTCTGTTTCTGTATCTTACTTGCAGGTTCTTGTCTCTCACCATAGAATAATCAAGAAATATTTATTTACATTTTGAACTACTGCATCGAATTTTTATGTTCTTAATAGAATTTTGTTTACAATTTATGCAATGCAGCTGTATATGGAGACTGTACAAGATCTCCTTGATCCATCTAATGACAATATATCCATAGTTGAAGATCCTAAAACCGGAGATGTTTCACTACCTGGGGCGACTACTATAGAAATCAGAGACCAAAAGAGCTTTGTGGAGCTACTACGACTAGGTGAAGCTCATAGATTTGCTGCTAATACTAAATTGAACACAGAATCTTCCCGAAGTCATGCTATACTGATGGTAAATGAAATTAACATTTTTATAAACTAATGTCTTCTTCTTCTTCCCCCCATCCCCTCCCAAAAAGAAAAGAATAATATAAAATAAAGTTAATGGTTTCTTGTACAAATTGCCTGAGCTAGTTCTTTGAACCTGCAATCCTGCATATATGTTCATAAGCTTTCTGAAAACTTATGTGGCAGTAATTCATTCTTGTTTCAGTTACACCTTAAAAGGCACGTCAAGGGTAGAGGTTCTACTATTTACAGTGAAAATGGTACGTCTCACTTGGCTAAAACATTGAAGGCACCGATTGTTCGCAGAAGCAAGCTAGTTGTTGTGGATCTTGCTGGTTCTGAGCGCATTGACAAGTCAGGTGAAGTTGCAGAGTCCCTGTGTAACGAATATCAATCATCCATTCCTTTTTAATCTATATATGAAGTATTCGTTCTTGTAATAATGTGCTTCTTACATTTCTTCTTTAATTATTTTTCTTGACTCTTTCTTTTTTTCCTTCTGAGATATAACTTTCCTTTTCATACGTGTTTAACATTTTATATATGTCACAGGAAGCGAGGCGCACACATTAGAGGAAGCTAAGTCTATCAATCTATCTTTGAGTGCATTAGGGAAGTGCATTAATGCATTGGCAGAAAACAGTGCTCACGTTCCAGTACGTGATTCAAAGCTCACGAGACTGCTTCGAGATTCATTTGGTGGTATGTTTTTGCAGATGTATAAAACATAGCCTTTTCATATGTTCATTGATTGGCATGGAAACACTACTATTACGTAGCCACATACTTTTAGAGGGAGTTGCACATAGTTATGGTTTCATACCTAATTCTCGTTTCACATGTCAACATCGAGACATTCTCGTTGTTTGAAGGTGCAGTATCTTAGTTCAATGTTTTCGCTGTGTGATATTTCCATTGCAGGCACTGCACGGACTTCATTAGTTATTACCATTGGCCCTTCTCCACGTCACAGGGGAGAGACAGCAAGCACCATATCATTTGGACAAAGAGTAAACTTATTATCTGTCTCTTCAATTTTCTTGGACCATTGGTAATTGGGTGGATATTATCTTCTTGCGCTTGTGCAGGCTATGAAGGTAGAGAATATGTTGAAAATCAAAGAAGAATTTGACTACAAAGGTTTGTCCAGAAGACTTGACATTCAATTGGACAAACTAATTGCCGAACATGAAAGGCAACAGAAATCATTTCAAGACGAAATAGAGAGGATTGCTCAAGAAGCTCAGAACCGAATCATTGAGGCGGAAAGAAATTATGCCGACTTATTGGAGGTAATCTAATATTGCTGTATATGAGATATGAAGACAACATTTTCAAAGATATGGTTTTCACACGTTGATGCATAGTAGTAAGAAATCTGCAGAAATTCTGCCCGTTAAAAGCATAATATAGAATAAGATGGAATGTAGCTGAGGGGACTGGAGTGCAAAGTTTATAGAATAAACTCCCCATCATAATGAAAGTATTTTATGAGAGAAAAGATCTAAAGGTAATAACTAGAGATGCCCTAGTAAATAAAAGACAGAAAATCCATTTAAGCAACTCACATTACCTTTTAAAACGAAGCTAAGGCTCCTGCAAACAAAATATTAGAAGATTCATAATACCGGAAGGAATATTTAGATCTTCTGTTTTCTTCCAAGCACGATTCTTCCTACTAGCCAACTCCTCTGTGGATATGATTTGTTATGTGCATACTACAGAATGAGAGAATGGTGTACCAAAAAGAGTATGCTGATGCAATAAAGAAGCTAGAGGAGCAGTGGGCCGTAAATCAAGAAAGGCGTGGAAAGGTAGTCCATGATGACAGTTGCAACAAGTTTTCCAGCAGAGAGGTAACTTCCGTTTGATGGGTTTGCGGGTTTTGATTTGTTTGCTAACATTACTTTCCCAATAATGGCAATAGGATTTTTGAGGTTACTAAATTACAACTGCATTGGAAGTCTCACACTTGATGTGCTTATTTTCTTGATGTTCTTTATGTTTAGCCTACAATTTGTTCTGCTTCTGAGGATGCTGCCGAGATTAAAAAGTTGCTTCAACAAGAAACTCTTTTACGTAGAGCTGCAGAAGAAGAAATTATTGATCTTAAAAATCAAGTAGCACAATGGAAAAGGTCAGAGGTATGGTGTCTCTCAACCATTATCAAATCTTTCAAGCACCTTCTTTTTCCTCTTTTTAGTTTTTATGAATCGAGGGTTTAATAAGGATATTTTCATGGGACTAGGCAGCTGGAAATTCTGAGATCTTAAAGCTTCGCAAGATGCTGGAAGATGAGGCACAGCAAAAAGCAAGGCTTGATGAAGAAATATCAATATTACAAAATCGTCTATTGCAATTAAGTTTTGAAGCTGATAAGGTATATGATTGTGGATTTGTGGTCCATATTATATTAAAATAAATGGGGGATATTTGAAAATAATCTGGAGAAGATTAAAACTTCAAATTCTATGTGTTTCTGTAGACAACTAGGGACCTTGATAGAGGGACTACGACACTACCTAGCAGTCTAGATTCTCCACACCATCAGTTTATACATCAACAGCTGCGAGATTCTGGAGATGAAGAGAAGGCCTCAATGGCAAACCTCTTTGAACAAGGTGGTGAAAACTATTCAAGTTATAAATTCTGAGTATATCATATACTTAAGTGGATGTCTGTGTTATCTTAACTTGCCTTCAAATAGTGGGACTGCAGAAGATATTGTCGCTACTTGAAGCAGAAGACGCCGATGTTCGTATCCATGCTGTAAAAGTTGTGGCAAATCTAGCTGCTGAAGGTAATAAATTCTACATGTAATATCCTCTTTTGTCTTTTTTATTTGCAATTCATTTGGTAGCATAAGGGCGTAGCATTTTATGTGGTGCTTTTGACTGAACGAAAACAAAAATGAAATGGAAGTACTTTTGTTATCTTGTTTTCAGAGGCAAATCAGGAAAAAATCGTTAAAGCTGGTGGTCTTACATCGTTGTTGACAATACTTAGAAGCTCAAATGATGAGACTATCCTCAGGGTTGCCGCTGGTGCAATTGCGAATCTTGCCATGAACGGTGAGCTTTACATTACATTCTAGTATACTAGAAGTTCAAGCAAACATCGAGATATGACATTTGCTGATCTTAGCTTGGCTTAAACGCAAAATGTCTGCTATTTAACTTCATATCTCGTTGTGAACAGAGACCAATCAGGAGCTTATAATGTCCCAGGGAGGCATAAGCTTGTTGTCACTTACATCAATGAACGCTGAAGATCCTCAAACTCTTCGAATGGTTGCAGGAGCTATTGCCAACCTCTGTGGCAATGGTATTCTCACATTTAAAATAATTCCCGTACTTGTCTACTTGATTTTTCTTTTCTTTACATTTTAGTTTAGAATCCATCCAAAATTGTAGACTTCTTTCGGAATTAATTTGGCAGCATATTCTTTAGATGGTGACATCCACTTGTTAGTTACATCTGATGGATATATAATTCGGTTTGCAGATAAGTTACAAGCAAGGCTAAGCGGTGAAGGGGGTATCAAGGCACTGTTAGGAATGGTCAGGTGCAGGCATCCTGACGTTCTTGCTCAAGTTGCTCGTGGAATTGCTAACTTTGCTAAATGCGAATCCAGAGCACACACTCAAGGTGAGTGGCTCATAACCTTTTTTTGTCCCGCCAAAATTAGGAAGCATAGATATGCTTGTTTCAGTATATCTACAAGTCTTGTTGAGCGTGATATATATATACGACTAGTGCTTCTATTAGGGAAGCCATCTCAGGATCGAGTCTGTTATTTTCACAGGAACGAAGATGGGGAAGTCTCTTCTTATTGAAAATGGGGCAACGACATGGATAATTCAGAACGCAAACAATGAAGCATCACCAATTAGGCGCCATACCGAACTAGCACTTTGCCATTTAGCAAAACTAGGTATGCACTACTTCTTATTCTATGCTTAAACGAAAGGCCAACAAGTGATTTTAGTCCCCGACTGCCATAATATGCATAAACTGTTGAAAATTTCAGAGGTGAATGCAAAGGATTTGATCAACGGGGGCACCTTATGGGAACTAGTACGTATTGCACGGGATTGTTCACGAGATGATATCAGGACTCTTGCCCACCAGACATTAACATCAAGCCCAAGCTTCCAAGCGGAAATGAAACGAATGAGGATAGATTATTCTTGAATAATGTCAAGAACCTTCAACGTCGACATAATTGTATCGACATAGTTAGCTTGATTTTGTAGCAAGAATTATTGGTCAATCATTTTTTGGGTTGAGTAGAGTCACTACATGCCATTTCAATCCTAATTGACACTAAAACATGCCAAATATAGACCTTGTGCTAATACCCAGCACATTCTTGGATTGATAGGCTTAATTAACTAGCTTGGTAAGTTAGACCACTGTAAATGATTCTAATTTGTTTGCCTGTACATTCATTGATTGCAGAAATTTATGTAAAATCCATGGTAGCATTTTCAAGAATTACGGAGTACTTGGTTTTATTGTTATAAGGAAAGTCTTTTGCATCAGGTATTATGTTATAGTAATTGAAGCATGTACTACATCTTAACTAAAAGTCTAAGCTGATAGTTGAATTGTACATTTATGTGTATATATATATATATATATATTATATGCTCAACACGTCTCTTCACGTGTGCGGGTAGACCACTATTTTTTATCGGGTGGTGCGGAGATTCGAATTCATGACTTTTAAACAAATGACAGCTACGAACAGTTGCAATGTAAGAACGAGGAGGATTTGTGTAACGCAAGATTTCTGGGAGCTGCCGGCCATATCTTGAGACTTGAGAGTGACTCTTCACGAATAAAGCCATGGCTGTAGAAATCTAGGATAGGTGGTCGGATAAATTAATGATTAAATAAGGACCACTGTGCAATAATCTCCGGCACTGTAGAATGGGCCAACGTTGTAGCCGCCATCTTACCCTATCCATACATCCAAAATTTAATTGTGTATGTACAAATGTGATAGAATACAATAGAATAGTATAGAAATGTGCTATGTACATTCATCACCCTACCAGCCCAAACATGGAATCATGGATACCTTAATCACCCCAAACTCCCAACTGAAAAATAAAGGGGGATGCTTTGGCTAGAACCCAATCATTGCACCCCTAAATTTGACATTAGTTTAGACATTGATATCATAGATGGGAAAGTCTACATTATTACTCTAAGATGCGCTCTATGTAAACTTTCCTTATGATTTTAGTCTGAAAAAGATCACAATGAGGTAATCTAGTTTAGGTTGTCCAAAATTAATTGGCTCAACTCAAAACCAAAAAGGCCGGTAGACACACACAAAGAGTTGAAGGTTACATTAATCTAGAGATCATATTGAAGGGAGGAGGGAGAGGGGTTAAACTTAACGCTTATAATATTAGACATTAAGATTTTGAACAACTTCGTCTTTAATTCCTTATATAATATAACAGTCTGACCATAGAAAAAGTTAAAAGATAAACTTAGACCACACTTTTATTATTAGGCTAGCTATAAGCTTTTGAAAAATCCCTTAACTTGTTAATTAGTTCTTAATATAATATAATCCGATCCATAATATAACAATAGGATCATATGATGAAGAGTTGATGGTTAATTTGGAGATCATAACGAGAGAAGATGGAGTGGATATAAGATTTTGAACAAATACTCAACCGAACGTATTTAGTTCTTGATATAATATACCAATGTGAACCATATGAAGAGTTGAAGATTAATTTTTAGATGATATCGAGGAGAGGGAAATAGAAAGAGAGTGGATAAGCATGGATCACATTACATGGGATGTTTCATAAAAAGCAAACAAATGTGGGAAGGTGTAAACTGTGAAAAGGGTTTATGCTTTGGTGCAAGGAATCTGAGCTGTGTTTCAAGAAACCTCTCCAAAATATTCAATTCATTTATATTCTCCAAAAATTTCACAATCAATTCAAAGTCGAGTTATTATTAGCCTCCATCCTGTCATATTCAATCAAACTCGAGTTGTTATTATTAGACCCCACGAATTCAGAGAGTTTGTTGTTGAAGATGAAACGAGGTAGTGTGACGATAGTTGAGATTGTCGGCCCTAAAAATAGCATTTTTGCACAAAACCCTCATTTCCTTTTTTTTTTTTTTTTTTTTGAAAGTAAAACCCTCATTTCCTAGATTTCGGAAAATGAAGAAAAGAGGTGGTCTCTGGTCTCTGGTCTGGTCTGGTCAGTCCAGACTGTATAACGCTAAACGTTACTTTGCTTTGCCTTGAAAAGGAACTATTTGCAGTGGCTGTGCACGTGTATCCAGATGTGACTCTATGTCTCTATTCTCTCCCCTCTCTCTCTCTCTCTTCATAGATAGATGATAAACCCTAAATCCTAGGCAAATTCTTCCCAAAATTTTAAACGAAAAAAAAAAAAAAAAGTTGATCAGATCAGTGGAAACCATGAGTGCCCATACCTCCTTTTCTTTTTGATTTAGATCATCAACCTCAGTTTCCCACCAACCTATTGTAACAGTATTAATGAAAACTTGACTGGTAACGGGAACACAACTTAACTGGTTAACCAATGTAAAAAGTTTTTTT
>CM008345.1:1064353-1087898 GCA_002525835.2 Ipomoea batatas
AGAGCATTAAAAAATAGTAAAACGAAATTGAGCTTGTCGAAAAGTCAGAAAAAAAAAGAAGAAAAAAACTTTTTTTGGAAACCGAAAAAAGAAGAAAAAAACTTAAAAACTGAAAATCCATAACCAAAACGGCGGTAATATACATATGTATGTACACAATTCCCAACATATTCCTTTGCCAATTGCTTGGGCGGGAAATTCTTTGCCAATTCATTTTGCTTTAATATATATAGAGATAGAGACTAGATTTTGTTGCTAAAAGAGCTTGTGGTCATCCACATGAATGACTCTACCAAATGAGAGGTCATGAATTCGAATTTTAGTAAAGTGAAACTTTGAGTTTTAGTAGGTAAAATTTATTGCGAACCACAATAAAATATATTCAAAATAAAAAAAGTACACGAATGTGTATAAAAGTTAGGGACATATACTACATATAACAAAGTTAGTAGTATTAAAAAAAATTAGATCTTGTTGCAGTTCAACAAATTTATTGCGAACCACGACAAAATCTTGTTGATATTTACAACAAAAAACTTTAAATATAAATTTTTTATATAAATATATTCAAAATAAAAGAATATATAAATATGTATACAAGTTATGAAACGTACATAAAATTTGACAAGAATAGATGAAACGTTTGTTACGTTCAAACAAGGTAAAGTGTTCGTATAAAAAGTTGAAAAGTTTATTACTACATATTATTTTGTATATAAAGAGATTATTTTTCTTATGCGTTTGTGACAATAGTTGAATCCTCATATTATTGTAGGAAACAAATACGGAGTATGATTTTTCACTCATGAGACGAATGCATTGAGAGCACATGCATTGTATTTTATCTTAGAAAATGATTTATTTCTCATTTGTAACATTTTTTTATATTTACACATTGAAGGTTATTCTTATCATTATAAATTACTCATTTCGTCTCACTTTATTTGTCTAGTTCCGTTAACTAGGTTTGACCGAATATCAAATTGGAAGAATCTATAATCCACCATTCCACCCCATCCCTAAATATCAAATTGCAAAAACATTAGGTGCGAGCATAGGTGGTTTGATGCATTGCCTAAATTAGTACGGAGTACTTAGATTTTTAACTGGTTGTTCCAAACTTCCACCCACTAAAAATTCTTTTCCAGAAAGTCAGAAATAGGAGAATTCAAAGATCCAGAAGTGGTGCCGGAACCTCATTAAAAAACTTCCCCTTTGTGATTTCTTCAGGTGCTCCAAGAATCAAGAAGTGCTTCATTCTGTCCAGTAGTTCAGTTCCAGAGCGTATTCAGTTAATCAGCAAAAAAAAAGATGAGTTCTTGCGGCAAGCTCCTTCAACCCCAGCTTCATCAGGGCTTCAAAATCCATCACCCTTCACTCCCCAAACCCCTCCCTTGCAATAATCTTGAATTTCATTACCCATTTCTTTCTTTTCACAGAAAATCCTTCAACTCTTCAGGTTTCTCTCCCTTGCTCTCTCTATATCTGTATTTGTGCAAACATTGATTTTCTGTGTTGTGTACTTGATTGATGCTGAACAAGAATTGTTAGGATATCCATTAAGCTTTCCTAGTGCTTAAAGTTTGAAGCTTTTCTCTTTTCAGTTTAATGTTTTAAGTAAATATGCCATCTTTGCTCCTTTGTGGATGATTTCAGTTAGGAGTTCAAGATTACCTGTTAGCAGATGTGTATCAGAGAATCTCTCAGATTCAATTAGGCCGGAATCGTTGTCTAATTATGCAGCTGAATCATCTGAGGTCTTCTTTCTATGCCTTTATCTATAGTTTACTGAAAATACTCTGCCTGTTTGTGTGCTTATTATTATTTATTGCCTTGAGCAAAGAGATGCATAGGACCAGTGTGAAAGAAAAGCTACTAGTTATTTCACTTATTTGGAAGGCCCATCGTTAGAAATAAATTGAAATGAAAAAGTCCTGGTGGACAACAGAAATCGACTAACAAAAGATCCCATTTTGACATGAAAAAGAAGAGATGAGAAGTTTCTTGTGTGCTTTGTTTAAGGAAACGTCTTTTGGGTTTTAGACTATTTTTAATATTGTTTTGAAGATGATACCAAAGCTTACTAATCATGGTCAAGCATCAAAATTAAGCTCTTTGAGGAAGTGAAGATTGTGATTTGGTGTAGCAGTCTTTAACCCTGTCCCCCCTTACTGTTGAACAGTAAGAAAGTTTAAGTTTTAATCTAATTTTGCAAATCCCCCACTCCAAATTTGCTAAAAGATTGATAAAAACGAGTAAAAAACATCATATCAGACGATGATATGGCTCTGTGCGCATGATATTTTCTGAGAAATCTAAAGTGTAGAGTATTTGTGGATTGTAGTTCTGTATTCAGATCAATATATGAATAAAACATTGAGAGAGGTTTAATTTATTTAAAATTTTTGAGGTTTTTCAGATATTTAAGCCAAAGGAGAATTCTTTTCTGACGGTCTTGAGGGGTGCTAACGCCATCCTTCCACATGTGGTTCTTGGTAGTACAATTTTGGCTCTTGTCTATCCGCCTTCTTTCACATGGTTTACTAGCAGGTCTGTATACCATTTCTCAAAGCTTATGAAATGTCGTAGAAAATGTTATGTATAAAGATACTACTATGACTTAGTATCTAACCACATACTCCATAACTTACACGATATTTGTACAAGACAAACATGAGCTTAGTTTGTGACTTTGTGATAAGAGTGTGATTATGTTTGCCTTTTTTCTAATTTGCTTTGCTAGGAGTTTGTTTCATATGCACTTAATCATTCTAAACTGCAATACAAAAGAGTAATTTGAAGATGAGTCGTGAAGGAGAGAAGCATAATTTCTCAATCATGTTTTGGCTCTACCATTTTCAGGTATTATGCCCCTGCATTGGGGTTTTTGATGTTTGCGGTTGGAGTCAATTCAAGTGAAAAGGATTTCCTTGAAGCATTCAACAGACCTGGGGCAATTTTAGCCGGTTATATTGGCCAATTTGGTGTGAAGCCGCTCCTTGGGTATCTATTTGGTACAATTGCAATAGCGGCATTTGGTCTGCCGACTTCCTTAGGTAAAAACCCGATCGATTTACTAGAAAAGAAATATGGTATTTTGACTAACTTCTGTAAGCGTATGTATCAGCTGCGGGGATTATGTTGACTTCATGTGTCAGCGGTGCACAGCTCTCCAACTACGCCACTTTTCTAACGGATCCACCGATGGCTCCTCTTAGTATTGTGATGACATCGTTATCTACTGCTACTGCAGCCCTTGTCATGCCATTCCTATCGTTATTGCTGATTGGGAAACGATTGCCAGTTGACGTAATAGGAATGATTTCCAATATTATTCAGATCGTAGTTGTACCCGTTGCTGCTGGCTTGCTTCTGAATAGGTAATGAATTATTATTATTATTTTTTTTGAGTACTATTGACCCTGTTACATGTAGTATATGTTCATATATACTTTCTTAGCCTACTGAATCCCAACGAGTCAATATGGCCCCCACTGAGGCTCAAACCCATGACCTCCTATTTGGAAGAGTCACTTCATGCCGTTTGACCACAAGGTCTTTGGCTTCTCACGTAATTCTTTGTTCTTGCTGATATTGGTTTGTATCGACAGATTCTTTCCCCAGGTTTGTAACGCCATTAGGCCGTTTTTGCCTCCCTTATCAGTGTTTGTGACGTCTCTCTGCGTTGGAGCTCCGCTTGCAATCAACATACAGTCCGTTGTATCCCCTTCGGGATTATCAGTTTTATTGCTCGTGATCTTATTTCATTTGTCAGCGTTTATTTCTGGGTACACCCTTGCCGGTGCTGCCTTCCGTGATGCTCCCGATGTGAAACCTCTGCAGAGAACACTGTCCTATGAAACAGGTCATTTTTTTTTTAGTACTATTGACTCTGTTACAATGCAGTATATGTTCATAACTACTTTCTCAACCTACTGAAGCATAAAGAGTCAATATCGCCTCCACTGAGGCTCGAACTCACCCCCTTTCATATGGGAGTGCAACCGGGTGCCACTAGACCACAAGGTCTTGGCAAACAGGTCTTTTGATAACACGCTAAATTGTATCGCTGTTTATGTGAAATATACTAGTGGGTCGTAATTGATGCCCCGCTCTGCATTGATGTTACAGGGATGCAGAGCAGTCTGCTGGCCCTTGCGCTCGCAAATAAGTTTTTCCAAGATCCTCTCGTTGGTGTACCTCCCGCTATTTCTGTAAGCATAGACGCAAACTGTTTCTGGCTTCGTGATCTTGTCGTACTCTTATATAAAAATCGAAAATGTTCTTTCCATGGCTATGAACATCGCTTTCCTCTCCATTTTGCAGGTCGTGATAATGTCGCTAATGGGCTTCTCTCTTGTAATGTTTTGGACCAAGAACAAAAGCACTAATGTTTGACAACAATTCCAGAGATGACAACTTCATATAGAGTGATTTGATCAATCCTTCTTGACCATGAGTCTTATATTTAGGCATTTTTGAGATTGTAAAATGATTTAGAGGAAAACTGCATGAACCCAACATACTAATTGCTGTATAGAGTGAGTTGATCAATCTTTCTTTCTTTACCATTTTAGTCTTTCATTTTTCACGCGCTTGTCTTGATCGTTTTATTTGTCATATTTACTATTCAATGGTCAATCTGTATAACAGAAACATATACATAAAATAGGGTATTTTTTGTTTAGTAGCCATACATTAGCAGGATTTTATCCGTCAATGTCAGGCGATGAAAGTATATACTTGAAATACAAAAGATTTTCATGACCAAATACTTGTGATTATCAAGTTAATCGTTTAATTAATTTCAGCTGTTATTTGTATATATGTAATAATTTGTATGCATTTGACAAACGAGCAAATTGCCTCTACCCAAAAGCCACCAACTTTGTTGTAAGTCATGTCCATTTGATTCGTGCTACTTCACATGTGTTAATTGCTAACAACCTTCACGACAAGTTTAACCATTTCTAAGATAGTGTCGGACTAATTTTCTTAATATTTAAATTTACTTTTTTTTTTTGCTATTTTTCTTTTTGTTTTGTTTTATTTTGTTACAATGGAGCGCACCCGGAAAAACAAGTAACAACTACATGACAAATTTATAAGGAAAATGCTTTTTACCCCTTCTGAATTTTTTCTGATGAAAGCGCCTTTTTTAAAAAATTTAAATTAATAAGTGACTATAAGGAGCCAACGACTCTCTCTTCTTAAACAACATATATCCTCCACACTTAATCAACATTTGATAGATTATCCAACCCGGGGCAATCTTAGTTATTGGTGGGGATTCAGTTCGTTAGCTAGTATTTGTTTAGTCATTCAGACAGTGACTAGCGTTTTTTTAGCTATGCATTACACTCCTTATGTGGATCTAACTTTTTTCTCTCTTGATGTGACTTTCGTTAATTGGGTGCCATGAATTGCTAAATCCATCACTAATTTTAAAAATAAAATTAGTAACCAATTAATTAATGACACATAATATAATAAAACATATTGAGTAATTATTAGCAGGAATTACAGAGGTTTTGTTGAAATTAAAGGGGAATGGGAGCAGGCGGGTTTACAGCAAATTAAATAAAAGAACAAAATCAAGCCTATATATTTATACATAACATATATATTGTAGTGACTAGTGATGAACAAATTAATATAGCAAGATATATGGTACGTACGAGGTACGAGGTACTAGGATCCGAGAACGTTGTTTAGTGTTTTTATGAATGATGGAGCTAGTAGATTCATGGTAGTGGAGGTAAGGGGACACAGGAGAATCTGTGTTGAAACTCAGACAATAAAGCAAGATTCTCTTGATGCAGCAAGCTGGCTTTCTTCCTCAGTTTCTCATTCTCTTCTAGTATACTCATGTTCTCCATGTACAGCTTCAAGTTTCTCACTTCCATGTCCTCCTCTCTTCTCTTCCTCCTGATCAATTATAATCAATTCACAAAGAAAGTAAACATGGGCTAGCTGTCACCGCGAATTTTTTTAAAGTATACACTACCGTTCTTAATTATAAGAACAGTAGTTGAATGCCAGTCTCCTATGTTCTTTTTTGTACTAGTGACTGATACTTAAATTTAGGATACTAGCTATACCTTTTAAGGCGATAAAGCTGGAGCCTTGAACGCTTTGGGCGACGTTTATGCATGGAAATACTGCAGATGATCCACTCTGAGGAACCCACACACATTCTTAGCTTTCTGGTTAACTAACCCGCAGCTAGCTGCAAGCCAAGCTTTATGCTTGTTTCTTGAAGGTGGAAGGGAAGAAAGTGAATGGTGGAAGTGAGATATATCACACAAGACCATATATAAATAGTTGGAGTTGCATGTGTACAGTAATACACAGTGGTGCTTTTGGGTGGCTGCATCTGAAACGCCCAAACGGATAGTTCAGTTGGTTTCTGAATGGCAGATTATGAACAAGATGTAGGCCCGGATCCAAGTTTTGGTTGTCTCACTTTTTGTGGGCACCAGGTATTAGTTCTTTCACTTAATGAATTGTTAAGTTATTGTAATTTATAAAGTTGCCCAAGTAATCCCACAATATCTTTAGTATAAAGTTGCTGAAACGTTCTATGATTGTATGGTATTTATGTGCTTATTACCATGCCCTTTCATGCTTTGTTGTAGAGCTCATCACTAGCATCCTTCTTATTCATGGCTGCCTAATTCCTGAACATGCTCCTAAAATTAATTGAATTTAAAAGGAAAAGAAAATTCATACTCCGTGGTTACTAAAAAAAACTAAAGAAACCTAAGTTTGAACTCTAAACCTTATTTTCTTTATAAAACAAAAAATCGAACTCCTTAGTTTCTCTTAAACTACATGTTATGGGTAATTAATTAAGACCAAGATCAAGTTATCTAGTTCATACTTTTGAATAGTAATTACGAGTTTCATTCATCATTAAAAAAATTAAGAGGAATTAATATCAAGGAGAAATGAGATTAGGATTATATTGGTGCAGTTTATACAAGCTAGAATTATGAGGTGAGGAATTGAAGGTGGCTAGCTAGGCATGATTTAGAGTTATCATTGTTGTGTACATGTGACCAATTCCCTGTTGGTAATTGAGTGCCTCTTTTTTGGATTTGTCTATCCGCAATTCATGACTAATAAGAAATTTAAAAAAAAAAATTGATGTATGCTGCTATATACTCCAATTCTAATAGCTTTGCTGCAGTATACACTTTATCATTTGTACATCTTGGCATGGCTCTTTATATGAATATAATTTATGAGTTATGTTGTTGAATCAAAAATTTGTGAATGAAATAAATTTCATCCTAATTTTTTTCATCAAAGTACACTATATAAACAACTTAATTTAATTTATTTCTTTGTGGTCTTTTACGGGATAATGACACAAAATGATGATTTTCATTCAAAGTACATATTCAAATCTGATCGTCGGGGTTTCTCATAATAAAATAAAGAAACTAATTATATTAATTAAGTTAACTCAAAGTGTACGTCCTTTTCTCTCAATCTTAGATTCTTAGCTCGTCGTCTTCCCCACGTCCGCCATTCCATGTGGCCCATTAGAAATCTTTATCCGCAGCAGGTTCTATGGCTTTTTTTGAGGGGACGATGATGATGGCACTTAAAATTATTTTACACTTCCATCTGTACATATATATTATAATATTCCATTTATATATCTATCCATCTATCTCATTATATTTTGTTTGAACGCAAGCATGTTAGAGTCAAATTTTAGGTGGAGTGCATGTTTAAACTCTTCTCTACAAAGTCTTTAGATATTTGATGGCATACAACATGCATTCTAGTGTGTGTATATATTCTAAAATATTGATACTTCACTATCACAAGATGAGCATGCTAGTAATTACCCTAAAATTTTGAGTTATGCTTTAATTTGTAAGTGATTTGAATTTGGATTGGCCTGCAGATACAATCTCACATTTGTTGTCTGGAGTAGTACTTAAATTGAGCTAAACATTTTCTCAGGATGAGTTAGCTTTTGGGGTAGAGTTAGGGTTTTAACTTGAGTATTTTATCATTTTGTGCTCTCGTTGAAAGGTCAGTGCGTAGTGCAAAAGGCCGGGCTACTTGGAGGAGGATTATATTACTTGGCGCTTGATAAGGTTCAAATGGAACCAATTAAGAAGAGTCTGGGGTGAGAGCTAGCTATTTAGAATGCATGAAATCGTCCACTCCTTTGATACCGGCCTAGTAGGGTCCATCGTCCAAAGGAGAAAAGCGCTACTTGGTACCAGAAAAAGTCCGAAGTGTGAGATATCTAGAGTATAGTAGGTAATTAAGGATGGACAATGATACAATCCCACATCAGCTCCAAACAAGATTGTGAATTAATACTTAAATTGCGCGGTCAAACCTCCACTCATAAACAAACTTTTAGTTTCAAATATCCCTAAAGCATTGCTATTTTTTTTCCTTCTGACAATGAAATCTTGAAGAAAATTCAAAGGTGAAGCATTAGAGCACTTATGCATAGACTAGATTTGCCCCTTGAAACACATCCCAATGGAAGCTAACTCCTATATGCTTCATACTAATTAGATAGTGACATATTGTAATCATCTAATCTTGGCACTACATATATACAGTACAAATTTTTGAGGCACCCTATGGGGCTAAGGGCTACTCCTCTTAGCCTTTGCCGGCCAATATATAGTATTGGTGTTGCTTAGCCTAAATTTATATATATTATAGTTGTTTTATTGTTTTTTTTCTCATATCTAAAAAGTATATATATAATATTTTACATAATATAGGACTTAGAGAGTTGTCTAACTTCTTGTTATTCAATATGAATTCAAAATATGACACAGTAAAATTTTATCTTCGCTACTGATAATTAAGTTGTTGATATAAGACGCAGTATTGTAGTTTGTGGTACTAACTAGTAGTCCATAGTATTACTGTATTAGTCTAAATGGAGAAGTACTAATTAGGTGTGTAGACAGCTAATAATGTAATTTTGAAGTGTAGCACAGCCACTCAACTCAAACCTTCACTTATTCTTTGTTTTAATTACTAGGGCAACTACACCACCACAACCGTGCATGTATGTATGGCAGAATGGAGCATATACCAAGTTTTCAGACTTCCATTTGCTATAGTCAACCAGGGCATCAAACTTTCCCCTTGCCATCTCCTCTCAATTGTACCCAACGTAGTATAATATATAAT
Source organism: Ipomoea batatas (assembly GCA_002525835.2). NCBI lineage: Eukaryota > Viridiplantae > Streptophyta > Magnoliopsida > Solanales > Convolvulaceae > Ipomoea > Ipomoea batatas. The sequence continues at coordinate 1,073,540 of CM008345.1, forward strand.
ATAATAAATATCATTTTTCTTGGTGTATGTCAAGTAGCTCACATGCACAAACAATCATGCACCGCCATTCCAATCTTTTAATTTACAAATAAAAAAACTCGCAAGCCCGCAGCAAAGGACTATAATGACGTAAATCAACCTAAGTTGACGACATAACTAACTGACTCAAATCAAGATCGAAGGCCAATAGACATCTCCAATGGAAAGTTAAACTTGAAACATTGTAGTTATCAATGCAAAACAACTGCCTATCTAACTCGATTGTCCCCGATCCCAATCATTTGATTTAAGGGAGAGCCCACAACTAACTTTTAATTTACAGAAAAACTTGCAAGCCGGCAAAGGACTACAATGATGTAAACCAATTTAGGTTGACATAACTAACTGACTCAAATAAAAAAGGCCAATAGACATCTCCAATAGAGAGTTGAACTTGAAACTTTGTGGTGATCAGTGCAAGGACAACTGCCTAACTAACTCGATTGGGGTTGCCCCCAATTCCGATCCAATCCTCTGATTTAAGGGAGACCCCACAACTACTGCTCAAAGGTGTGCTCTAATTGAAGTCCACCTTGTAACCCAGACTACAAGGAGATAACTAAACTAGTCTAGATTACCTCAAGCTCAAGTAGTCAAGAAGGCCAATAGACAATTTAAAACCTAGTTAAGTACCTTGTGATTACCAAGCTAACTTATCTTAAAACCTAGTTACGTACCAAGCCAACTCGATCGACTATAGTTATTTCCAATCCTTTGTTGAGCTAATCACTTAGCTATGATATATAGATTTTCCTATCGCACCACGAAACGCTGTCTACAAGCCGACACTTAATTATAACATAGCATCGAGCTAGTTTAATTAGAATAGAATTTTCTCGAAATCAGGGCAGCGCAACATAGGGAATGGTTTTGTTTGGAGCTATGTGTGAATATAGTGCAGGACAATCAAGTGCTCTCTGGGTGATATAGCATATATACACTGGGCATAGCCATATATGTAGTAGCAGCTGATGCCATTTCTGATCTGCTTTCTTTCTTGCCCTTGTCGTTCTTTGTCAGCACTAATAATCACTATCTAGCTATGATGATAACAATAATGTCAAATATGATATTGGAGGCCTATGTATGATGATTTATATTCAACTTGTACATTATTATGAGAATAAAATTATTATGGTTCTTGATATACATGCCGCACTAGCTACTTGCTGGGTTAGTTCTGTGTACATAATTGTGTTCTACGTAATTCACCTACCCCACTTTTGGTGTAAGGGAGTTTTGCACGTATATATATGTATAACCATGGTACACGTATATTACATTGGGGTATATACTGTATATCTCGGGATTTTTAAGGTGTTGATCAGTATTAATATTTTTTTTTTTGTATCAAGTATAACCACAGATGGTATGTTTGACTTTATTGGAAGTACTATCAAAACGAGTGCGTGATATTTTCCGGCATAATCCAAATAGTATATAAATACATGACTGTATGTTCTGGTACAAAAGGTACTAGTATTAATCAACACTTTATAATATTAATAATAAGTATTTTACAATAACCAAATTTATTAATGACCCTTTGCAATATATAAATATATTAGTGAATATTGTAAGTTTATATATATTTATGTTACATATAAAAATAAAAAATATCAATTACACTTACAAGCTGCTTAGATCGTATGTTAAAATGTTTGGATATGGTTTGATTCGTTATTCGAATTACTCAAGTTTGAGCTTATCTTGAAAGTTGAAAGTAACTAAAATAAATTCAAACATTTTTTCGATTTTAACTCAAAAATAACTTATCTCGCTTGCACCTTTAGACAAAATTACTGAAGTTGGAGGATAAAAAATGGGATTAATTCTTAATTTTGTTAAATTTACAAAGTCTTTCCTCATCATTTACTCCCAACAAAGAGAGCTCACTCGCCACTTGAACTACCCCATTGGGTTGGGATTAATTCTTAACGATAAGTATACAAAGTAAGCTTGACAAATAAATAGATAGATTTTTTTTAGTAAAAATCTTTTCTGGTCTAGCACAAGAAGCCCAAGTACGAAAGTCCATATGATTCTTTTATTTGGTGGTCTGCCCATCTAACAAATTTGAAATAGGCTTTCTGTGTCATTATGTCAATTATAAGCATAATTAACATGCTTTAATTTGATTTAATTTTTATAACTGCTAGTGCTATTATTAATACATAAGTTTACTGCCAAGACCTTATGGTCTAGTGTCACTCAAATGCACCTCCATATAGAAGGGATGTGAGTTTAAGTTTCAATTGAGACGGAATTGACTCTCTGTACTTCATCATTTAAATGGACAAAAATATTTTGAAAAGAAAGGACTACAAGTGAACAAATACTTACAAAAATGGAATTAGGAATTAACTCTCTCTCCCTCTCCCTATATATATATAGTTTGGCACCATGGGAGTAAATTGGAGTTAATAAAAGTTCATAACAAGTTTTATGTAACATTAGTCTTGTGCTTAAATTGCATGTACTGGTTCTCTCATGTCTCAAAAAAAGGTCTGACGAGAATAATGAATGCTTAATTGTTACATTGATCTTCATTGTAAACATTCAACCTAGGATTAATGAAGCAGGTTTTTCTAAAAATAAAAAAGAAAGTAGTTGTGTTACTTGTATACCAGGTTGAAAACGACATTTGATACTTGATAGATTAATAGTTGTGCCGTGTGGAGACTGGAGAGGCATTGTGAATCTACCGTCAAAGGCAGCGGCTCGTGACCACTCTTCCTTACCGTGTGCTCCGCCGTCACCCCCTACAAAAACCAAAACCGCGGCTGCCCTGGAAAACCATAACCAAATCATTTTTTAAACAAAACTCTCTTACTATATATACACACATACTTAAAGCTTCAATCTTTAAAACATAATCCAAATTTCCACTAATCTCCAGCCCAGTTTCGTTTAATTTCTGAGAGATCATCAAATCGTTTGATTCAATTAAATCACCATGGGTTCAGATGCGAACAAGATGAAGGGCGGCGGCACGGGCTTCCCGCCGCCGCAGACCGCCCTCTGCGCCAACGGCTGCGGATTCTCCGGCACGGCGGCGACCATGGGGCTCTGCGCCAGCTGCTTCCGGGAACTCCGCCTGAAGGAGCGGCAAGCGGCGCTGGCCAAAGCCGCGGTGGAGCAGCTAGCGCTGTACTCGAGACTCCAACCCGATTCGCCGCCGGCGAGTAAACTGCACCGGTTGTCACGGCGGAGCAAAGCCGGAGACAGGCGCCGCCGCCGAACAGGTGTGACGCCTGCAAGAAGAAGGTGAGAGTGATGGGTTTCGAGTGCAGATGCGGGCAAACATTTTGTGGGACCCATAGGTACCCGGAGAAGCATGATTGCACGTTTGACTTCAAAGCCCAAGGAAGAGACGCCATAGCCAAAGCTAATCCTTTGGTTAAGGCAGACAAAATACAAAGGTTCTAAGATTCCCAATTGTATCAAAACTCGATAGATCATACCATGATGCCATTTGCAAGTCGAATGATGTTTTTGACTAGTTGCCTAAACTATATAGTTTACATTGAATTGTCCTAGTCAAGATGGAGCTGAGGAGGAGCTAAGAGAAGAGTCTCAATTACTCCATACATGACATGATAATGAACTCCAATAATGTAATGTAAAATCCCCATCCATCATTGACCACTCTTTTCTTGCTTTCATTCATCTTTAGCCTTTATAGGGCTTTTCACTTTTGAACCTAAAACGTGAAGAATGATGCACTCAATAGATCTCATGCGCAGAAATGTATATTTTAGTGTTAAACCTCAAAGTTCTCAATTTACATTCTCATAAATTTCAGAACAGATTCATTAGTATATGATATATTGTCGCGAAATTGCAGAAATATATAATTTAGTTTTAAGTCTTGAAGTTAGATTGATTCAGTTTAACTTCTCAAAAATTTCGGGACGAATTTATAGATCAGGGATATAGTCGGATAAAACTGGAAAACTTAGTTATAAAAAAACTATCTGCCTTTTATTAAAAGGCACTAGTGACAATTCAACGCACATACAGTAAGATTTTTCCTACTTTAATAAGATATGGCATATCTTCTAAAGTGTGTCCATAGTAATCAAAGGGGAACCAGCCACTAGTACAAGACTACAAGAGGATCAAGTTTGGTATTTAAACTAAATCCTTCTTATCCACACTGATTTTAAATTCAACTTGGACAGTTGGAATTTTAGAAGAATGAAAGAGCATGTAAGAATAAACAACACAATATTTTATGCGCTAAAGAGTTATATAAAATGGTCTCAACTCAACAATCTAACAACAATGCCCATCAAGAATCAATTTTTATATATGTATTGGAAAAAAAACTCAACTGGTTAACTAACTCAAAATAATAAGTTACTGTATAAATATGATTTTGTTATGGGCATTAGTGTACAAGCACTTGAAGGCTTGTAGGCCAACCAGTCCAAGTTGTTTGGCATTCAAACTTAAGAATCAATTTATTGCCAACTCCAAAATAATCAATTTAATTATTGTCAAAATGCAATGTTAAATTAAATCATAACATTTGAGACCCAAAAATCTTTACCAACTCACCAAAAAGTGGGATGCTTGAACAAAAGTCTTTTTAGTGTATATAAAGAAAGTAGTGGGCATTCAAATGATTAAGAGTTTAAATCAAACAATAAAAGTTGATTTCATCTTAAACATAACAAGTCCTCTTGGCGCCTTCTAAGTCCAACCTTTTACTACTTTTGTGGGTAGAATGGGCCAACCATCACCTCTAACTTTTTGCACTTTCAGCGACAGACTCAATGCCCCTTGAATCTTTTTTCCTTTTTATTGAATCAAGAAAGAAATTTGCAGTCATTACTCGATAATATGCATTAAATTGCATTAGAAATATTCTGTGGCCTGTGCAACGAGCTCGACTAAAAAGGTATTGACAATAATCAAACTCATGATTTTCTGGTATAAGAGTCATATATACTCAAACTACTCAACCACCGTTTCGAAGAAAGTCCCTTCAACATTTCATTCATCATCTATCTGGATTTTTGGGTTTTGTTTGAATGTGGAGTTTCTTACAAGTGCACGAGATCTTGCTTGCTTCCTTCTTAAAGAAAACAGCTTTCTATTGTGGGAAATTATTGAGATTGGTACATACTGACAGAATGCATGTGAACTTCATTAGTGAGCATCAACCTTGCAATTAATAAGAGGACAATGATGTTATAGGCTTCGTGTAATTTGGTCTAAAGTTTCTTTCAAATCATGCAACGTGTAATTATTAATTAATTAAAAAGTATCATCTAATTACTCAAGATATATGGAGTTCGAACTCATGACCTCTAATTTAGAAAAATCGTTTCCTGTCTCCAAACCACAAGTTCATTGACATTTAAATTACCTTGTTAATTCTTGAATTTGTTTAATTTATACCACTCATTACATATATATATCCTTTTCTGGACACTTTATTTCAAATCCCAATTCATTCATTTCATTATGAAAATTTGAAAGAAAAGAGCTACGGGGTAGATGCAAATAAAATCAAAACAGGGGGAATTTGTGTAATTAAACAAATCTGGGCATGCAGTTCGAGTTACCAACTGTAATTCAAATTCACAAGACCGTTACCGCCTTGACCGCTTGAGTACAACATTATTATCGGGAATAACTAACATTAACAGCAAACGTGATCCAGATTATGCGGCAGACGCGGCATACTCGAGTTGACTCAGAATTCATATTTACAAAAGAAACCTTCAACCGCAATTTAAATATCTACTTTGAATTAAGTCTGCAAAATAAAATCACAAATAGATAAATTAATCTATATTATTTATAGTTGACAAACCAATAAGACCAATAGGTATTCTCACAGAGAGTCGTGGTTTATAATTTAATTAGTGGATTAATAAAAAATTTGTAATTTTACTTTAACTGTATTTGTGTATAAACATTTTCAGACACGGAAGACTGTTGTGATACAACCTAACTCTATAAACGATAAAGTCCTTAAAATTATAATTAATCGGCCATGTAACCGAGATTTATAGTCAAATTAATTAAAATTGTTGGTTATTGGTTATTAAGATAAAAAAAATTAATTTTTCTAAATTCTTTAGGGATCTTTTGGTAATTTCAAACGTAAACACTAACTAAAAACTAATTAAGGCGCAAGGAAAAGGAAAAAAATTGAAATCCATTGCGATGACCCATCAGGCCACCACGACATCTTCATGACCCGATTTAACTCTTAACTCCCCCATACCCCACTCGCTCTGTTTTCCCGTGTTTCTACGAGTCACGACTCACTCGCCCCACTCTTTATCCCACACTCTAAACTGCTAAACAAACAACGCCTGAGCTCACCGGCACGGGAAGAGATGCGAAAATGGCCACCACGAGTTTCAGAAACAGCTCCCTTTCCAAAGGAGCTCCAAAAATGGATACCAACAGGTCATTGTCCTTGAATTTTGCTCCAAAGCCGTCGTCTTTCAAACCCAAGACCTCGGCTCCGGCTCCGGGCTCAGGTCCCCGGCGCAACAGCACCGGCTCAGCTGCAACGCCCGGAAAAGACGATGCCGGAGGTAAAGATTGAAGCTTTACCTGATTTTTTTAATCAAATTCCTAGAAAGCTTTGTTCTTTGATTTCAATTGAGGTTTTTATTGGATGACAGTTTCAGGGCGCGTTCGAGTTGCGGTGAGATTGCGGCCTCGAAATGCAGAGGAGATGGAGGCTGATGCTGATTTTGCTGATTGTGTTGAATTGCAGCCAGAGGTTTCCCATTTATACTTATTTTTCTCTTTCTGAGACAAAATTCGGTTAGTTTTAACTAATTTTGCCTCTTTCAGCTCAAACGGTTGAAACTTCGGAGAAACAACTGGGATACAGATACATATGAGTTTGATGAAGTGCTTACAGAGTTTGCTTCACAAAAGCGAGTTTATGAAGTTGTGGCTAAGCCTGTTGTTGAGGTGCTGTGATTTAAGTTGCATCTTATCTTTTGTATATATATATAATATAGGGAAAGTTGCCATTTTTGCCCCTCCGCAGTATGCCAAATATCAATGTCACTCCTGAATTATTAGTGGTGTAAATGTTGCCCCCCAATTTTAAAAAACAGTACATATATTGCCCCTCCGGTGGTGTCAATATTGTCCCTCCTATCAGTACGGGAGGGGCAATATATGTACAGTTTTCAAAAATTGATAATTGGCATATTATGGAGGGGCATAAATTACAATTTTCCCTATAATATATAAGCCAGCTACAATATTGGAATGTGTAATTTGCATGTGTTGTGGATAATGAATTGAGCTTTTCATTTGGCTGTATTGCCACTTTGTTTCTTTGCTTCAAGAAGTGTGTGAAATTGACCCAATCAGTAAGCTAATTTTGACACAATTGATTCTCAAGTAGGTTTCATTTAGGGTGATTCTCAACCCTTCTCTTCCCTTCAATTTAGGGGTTTTAGCTGTGGATAGAATTTTTAAAGATGGCAGAAGATATTTCAGTTTTCGTGTTCAAGCTATATGTATTTCTGTATTACTTTGGCAGAGTGTCTTGGAGGGTTATAATGGAACAATCATGGCATATGGGCAAACAGGGACTGGAAAAACTTACACTCTGGGGCGGCTAGGAGAAGAAAATGCAGCTGATCGTGGGATCATGGTGCGAGCAATGGAAGATATTCTGGCTGAATTATCACCACTGAACGAAGCTGTTTCTGTTTCTGTATCTTACTTGCAGGTTCTTGTCTCTAACCATAGAATAATCAAGAAATATTTATTTACATTTTGAAATACTGCATTGAATTTTTATGTTCTTACTAAAATTTTGTTTACAACTTATGCAATGCAGCTGTATATGGAGACTGTACAAGATCTCCTTGATCCATCTAATGACAATATATCTATAGTTGAAGATCCTAAAACCGGAGATGTTTCACTACCTGGGGCGACTACTATAGAAATCAGAGACCAAAAGAGCTTTGTGGAGCTACTTCGACTAGGTGAAGCTCATAGATTTGCTGCTAATACTAAATTGAACACAGAATCTTCCCGAAGTCATGCTATACTGATGGTAAACGAAATTAACATTTTTTTATAAACTAATGTCTTCTTCTTCCCCACATCCCCTCCCAAAAAGAAAAGAATAATATAAAATAAAGTTAATGGTTTCTTGTACAAATTGCCTGAGCTAGTTCTTTGAACCTGCAATCCTGCATATATGTTCATAAGCTTTCTGAAAACTTATGTGGCAGTAATTCATTCTTGTTTCAGTTACACATTAAAAGGCACGTCAAGGGTAGAGGTTCTACTATTTACAGTGAAAATGGTACGTCTCACTTGGCTAAAACATTGAAGGCACCCATTGTTCGCAGAAGCAAGCTAGTTGTTGTGGATCTTGCTGGTTCTGAGCGCATTGACAAGTCAGGTGAAGTTGCAGAGTCCCTGTGTAATGAAATATCAATCATCCATTCCTTTTTAATCTATACATGAAGTATTCTTTTTTCCTTCTGAGATATAACTTTCCTTTTCATGCGTGTTTAACATTTTATATATGTCACAGGAAGCGAGGCACACACATTAGAGGAAGCTAAGTCTATCAATCTATCTTTGAGTGCATTAGGGAAGTGCATTAATGCATTAGCAGAAAACAGTGCTCACGTTCCAGTACGTGATTCAAAGCTCACAAGACTGCTTCGAGATTCATTTGGTGGTATGTTTTTGCAGATGTATAAAGCATAGCCTTTTCATATGTTCATTGATTGGCATGGAAACACTATTATTACGTAGCCACTTACTTTTAGAGGCAGTTGCACATAGTTATGGTTTCATACCTAATTCTCGTTTCGCATGTCAGCATTGAGACATTATCGTTGTTTGAAGGTGCAGTGTCTTAGTTCAATGTTTTTGCTATGTGATATTTCCATTGCAGGCACTGCACGAACTTCGTTAGTTATTACCATTGGCCCTTCTCCACGTCACAGGGGAGAGACAGCAAGTACCATATCATTTGGACAAAGGGTAAACTTATTATCTGTCTCTTCAATTTTCTTGGACCATTGGTGATTGGGTGGATATTATCTTCTTGCGCTTGTGCAGGCTATGAAGGTAGAGAATATGTTGAAAATCAAAGAAGAATTTGACTACAAAGGTTTGTCCAGAAGACTTGACATTCAATTGGACAAACTAATTGCCGAACATGAAAGGCAACAGAAATCATTTCAAGACGAAATAGAGAGGATTGCTCAAGAAGCTCAGAACCGAATCATTGAGGCGGAAAGAAATTATGCCGACTTATTGGAGGTAATCTAATATTGCTGTATATGAGATATGAAGACAACATTTTCGAAGATATGGTTTTCACACATTGACGCATAGTAGTAAGAAATCTGCAGAAATTCTGCCCGTTAAAAGCATAATATAGAATAAGATGGAATGTAGCTGAGGGGACTGGAGTGCAAAGTTTATAGAATAAACTCCCCATCATAATGAAAATATTTTATGAAAGAAAAGATCTAATGGTAATAACTAGAGATGCCCTAATAAAAGACAGAAAATCCAGTTAAGCAACTCACATTACCTTTTAAAACGAAGCTAAAGCTCCTGCAAACAATATTAGAAGATTCATAGTACCAGAAGGAATATTTAGATCTTCTGTTTCCTTCCAAGCATGATTCTTCCTACAAGCCAACTCCTCTGTGGATATGATTTGTTATGTGCATACTACAGAACGAGAGAATGGTGTACCAAAAAGAGTATGCTGACGCAATAAAGAAGTTAGAAGAGCAGTGGGCCGTAAATCAAGAAAGGCGTGGAAAGGTCGTCCATGATGACAGTTGCAACAAGTTTTCCAGCAGAGAGGTAACTTCCATTTGATGGGTTTGCTGGTTTCGATTTGTTTGCTAATATTACTTTCCCAATAGGATTTTTGAGGTTACTAAATTACAACTGCATTGTAAGTCTCACACTTTATGTGTTTATTTTCTTGATGTTCTTTATGTTTAGCCTACTATTTGTTCTGCTTCGGAGGATGCTACTGAGATTAAAAAGTTGCTTCAACAAGAAACTCTTTTACGTAAAGCTGCAGAAGAAGAAATTATTGATCTTAAAAATCAAGTAGTGCAATGGAAAAGGTCAGAGGTATGGTGTCTCCCAACCATTATCAAATCTTCCAAGCACCTTCTTTTTCCTCTTTTTAGTTTTTATGAATCGAGGGTTTAGTAAGGATATTTTCATGGTACTAGGCAGCTGGAAATTCTGAGATCTTAAAGCTTCGCAAGATGCTGGAAGATGAGGCACAGCAAAAAGCAAGGCTTGATGAAGAAATATCAATATTACAAAATCGTCTATTGCAATTAAGTTTTGAAGCTGATAAAGTATGTCATTGTGGTCCATTTCATAAAAAAATGAATTGAGGGATATTTGAAAATAATCTGGAGAAGATTAAAACTTCAAATTCTATGTGTTCCTGTAGACAACTAGGGACCTTGATAGAGGGACTACGACACTGCCTAGCAGTCTAGACTCTCCACACCATCAGTTTATACATCAACAGCTGCGAGATTCTGGAGATGAAGAGAAGGCCTCAATGGCAAACCTCTTTGAACAAGGTGGTGAAAACTATTCAAGATGTAAATTCTGAGTATCATTTACTTAAGTGTCTGTGTTATCTTAACTTGCCTTCAAATAGTGGGACTGCAGAAGATATTGTCGCTACTTGAAGCAGAAGATGCCGATGTTCGTATCCATGCTGTAAAAGTTGTAGCAAATCTAGCTGCTGAAGGTAATAAATTCTACACGTAATATCCTCTAGTCTTTTTTATTCACAATTCATTTGGCAGCATAAGGGCGTAGCATTTTATGTTGTGCTTGAGCTTCTACTCCTGAACGAAAACAAAAATGAAATGAAAGTACTTTTGTTATCTTGTTTTCAGAGGCAAATCAGGAAAAAATCGTTAAAGCTGGTGGTCTTACATCGTTGTTGACAATACTTAGAAGCTCAAATGACGAGACTATCCTCAGGGTTGCCGCTGGTGCAATTGCAAATCTTGCCATGAACGGTGAGCTTTACATTACATTCTAGTATACTAGAAGTTCAAGCAAACATCGAGATATGACATTTGCTGATTTGCTGATCTTAGCTTGGCTTAAATGCAAAATGTCTGCTATTTAACTTCATATTTCGTTGTGAACAGAGACCAATCAGGAGCTTATAATGTCCCAGGGAGGCATAAGCTTGTTGTCACTGACATCAATGAACGCTGAAGATCCTCAAACTCTTCGAATGGTTGCAGGAGCTATTGCCAACCTCTGTGGCAATGGTATTCTCACATTTCAAATAATTCCCGTACTTGTCTACTTGATTTTTCTTTTCTTTACATTTAGTTTGATATATTTATAACAAATATGGTAGAATTCATCCAAAATTGGCAGCATATTCTTTAGACGGTGACATCCACTTGTTAGTTACATCTAATGAATATATAATACGGTTTGCAGATAAGTTACAAGCAAGGCTAAGCGGTGAAGGGGGTATCAAGGCACTGTTAGGAATGGTCAGGTGCAGGCATCCCGACGTTCTTGCTCAAGTTGCTCGTGGAATTGCTAACTTTGCTAAATGCGAGTCCAGAGCACACACTCAAGGTGAGTGTCTCATAACGTTTTTATGTCCCGCCAAAATTAGGAAGCATAGATATGCTCGTTTCAGTATATCTACAAGTCTTGTTGAGCGTGATATATATATGCTTCTATTAGGGAAGCCATCTCAGGATCGAGTCTGTCATTTTCACAGGAACGAAGATGGGGAAGTCTCTTCTTATTGAAAATGGAGCAACGACATGGATAATTCAGAACGCAAACAATGAAGCATCACCAATTAGGCGCCATACCGAACTAGCACTTTGCCATTTAGCAAAACTAGGTATGCATACTTCTTATTCTATGCTTAAATGAAAGGTCAACGAGTGATTTTAGTCCTCGACTGCCATAACATGCATAAACTGTTAAAAATTTCAGAGGTGAATGCAAAGGATTTGATCAACGGGGGCGCCTTATGGGAACTAGTACGTATTGCACGGGATTGTTCACGAGATGATATCAGGACTCTTGCCCACCAGACATTAACATCAAGCCCAAGCTTCCAAGCGGAAATGAAACGAATGAGGATAGATTATTATTGAATAATGTCAAGAACCTTCAACGTCGACATAATTGTATCGACATAGTTAGCTTGATTTTGTAGCAAGAATTATTGGTCAATCATTTTTTGGGTTGAGTAGAGTCACTACGTGCCATTTCAATCCTAATTGACACTAAAACATGCCATATATAGACCTTGTGCTAATACCCAGCACATTCTTGGATTGATAGGCTTAATTAACTAGCTTGGTAAGTTAGACCACTGTAAATGATTCCAATTTGTTTGCCTGTACATTCATTGATTGCAGAAATCTATGTAAAATCCATGGTAGCATTTTCAAGAATTACTTGGTTTTATTATTATAAGGAAAGTCTACCTAGTAATTAGTATCAATGTCTTTTGCATCAGGTACTATGTTATAGTAATTGAAGCATGTGTTGCATCTTAACTAAATCTAGGCTAATAATTAAATTACATATTTATGTGTGTGGACCGATTACTTTTTGAGGGGTTTCAATCAATACGCGGGTCATAAGTAGTTGACAATTATAAAATGCCTCTTCTGAACAACGACATGCAGTTCAGTTCAGTCGGTAGGATGCCCACTGATGAACCGATCAAAGACACAAGGTCGGATGTGTACCTTCAGTTGGGAATATTGTCTATGGACGTCAGTATGGATTTGAAGACTCAGGTGGTGTGCAAGACCTTCCATCCACAGAGAGGCTTGTCTACGTATAGCAAGACCATCAAAGAAGCCTTAAGGTCCTTTAAGGATCACAACTTCTCATTTGTAAAACAGTCTGCGAATCAAATTTTCATTAGCCTAGCTAGAAAAATTGTTTCTACGTCAGATTGTATGGAATGGCTTATCATTCCATTGAACCTTGTTGTAATCGTTTCTATTGCTTATTAATGAAGATTACCTTTCAAAAAAAAATGAAGATTACCTTTCAAAAAAAAATTAATCGGAGTGACGCGGAAATTGAAACCCGGATCAATGTAAGAACGAGGAAGATTTGTGTAACGCAAGATTTCTGGGAGCTGCCGGCCATACCTTGAGAGTGACTCTTCACAAATAAAGCCATGGCTGTAGAAATCTAGGATAGGTGGTCGGATAAATTAATGATTAAATAAGGACCACTGTGCAATAATCTCCGGCACTGTAGAATGGGCCAACGTTGCCGCTGTCTTACCCTATCCATACATCCGAAATTTAATTGTGTATGTACAAATGTGATAGAATAGAATAGAATAGTATAGAAATGCTATGTACATTCATCACCCTACCAGCCCAAACATGGAATCATGGATACCTTAATCACCCCAAACTCCCAACTGAAAAATAAAGGGGGATGCTTTGGCTAGAACCCAATCATTGCACCCCTAAAATTGACATTAGTTTAGGCATTGATATCATAGACGGAAAAGTTTACACCATAACTCGAAGATACGCTCTAGATAAAATTTTTCTTATGACTCTAGTCAGGAAAATATCACAATGAGATAACCTAATAACTTAAGCTGTCCAATACTAGTCTCAAAATCAAAATGGCCAGTAGACACATACGAAGAGTTGAAGGTTAATCTAGAGATCATATCGATAGGAGGGAGGGAGAGGAGATAAACTTTTGGATCACATTTATAATATTAGACGGTAAGATTTTGAGCAACTTCAATCTTTAGTTCCGATCTATATATGTTATAACGGTCTGACCATAGAAAAAGTTGAAGATAAACTTAGACCACACTATATAATTAGGCTAGCTATATATAAGATTTTGAAAAATCCCTTAACCTCTTTAGTTCTTGATAAAATATACTCTGATCGATAATATAACAATCGGATCATACGATGAAGAGTTGATGGTTAATTTGGAGAGTATAACTAAAGGATCGTGGATATAAGATTTTAAACAATTACTCAACGAAACGTCTTTAGTTCTTGATACAGGAATGAACCATACGAAGAGTTGAAGATTAATTTGGAGATGATATCGAGGAGAGGGAAAGAGAAAGAGAGTGGATAAGCATGGATGACATTACATGGGATGTTTCATAAAAAGCAAACAAATGTGGGAAGGTGTAAACTGTGAAAAGGGTTTATGCTTTGGTGCAAGGAATCTGAGCTGTGTTTCAAGAAACCTCTCCAAAATATTCAATTCATTTATATTCTCCAAAAATTTCACAATCAAT
>CM008345.1:1108506-1128459 GCA_002525835.2 Ipomoea batatas
GCGCCGGAGGCACCGGCCGCCGGCGGTGAAACCGCCGGAGCCACCTTAATGAAGAAGAAGAGGGGAAGGCCAAGAAAATATGGCCCAGATGGGTCTTTCACAGTGGCTCTTTCACCCAAGCCTATTTCCACTGCTGCTCCTTCCCCTGTGATTGATTTCTCAGCAGAGAAACGTGGGAAAGTCCGGCCGGCCGCTGGTGGGTCAGCTAGCAAGCCACACCAGCCTAAAGTTGGGCTGGACACTTCAGGTGAATTGAAGGAACTTATGTATTTATGCTCTAATGTTATCAAGAATGTGTATTTGAACTTAAAGTTGAGATCTTTACTGCTATTATGCTGAGATTAATGGATTGTTGTGTGATCTGTGTATGTAGTGGTGAATGGTGATAGTGTTTAGGTGATGTTTGAGTTTCAGAGTGTCTGCTTTAAGCCAATTCGCTGGGAAATGATGCATGAGTGTCGTCGAGATAGATGTGGGACCTCTGAATAGATGCCTCAACCATTAGATCTTGATGTTTTTGGGTGGTTCTGATTTCTGAAAGTCAGGTGTGATTTTTGGTTTGGTTTGGGAATGAGGGAATCTTGAAGCTTTTATAGCTGGCATTTGGCACTTCCTACCTTTTCGTGTGGAGATTTTTCCAGAATTATATGGTATAGTCGTTACTCTGACACTATAGAGTAATCCCGTACACTCGATCATCTACTACCTATGAGGTAATATCGAGTATTCGAGTGTTGGATTCACTACGCTGACCTGTTCGGTATTAGGAAAGGAGTTTGTTATTGTTTGTTAACTTTACCTGCAACTTTCTACCTGTTCCTTATAATGATGCAGACTGCATTAGCTCGTTTCTGTTGGTCTAGCCAACTGTTTCCTGTGTTTGTCTGATACGTGGGAACAAAAAAAGATTCTCTCGTTTTTTATTTTTCGGGTTTTATGTTTTTAGGGCATTAATCCTAGTCAACTAATGCAGACGGGACGATGGAATTGTAAAGTTCTACACTTTCTAACCCTAGGGGGAAAGGGTTAAGGGTAGATCGTTTGTGCTAAGACATGTCTACTTTAATTACAAGTTTGAGCTAAAATAATTTGACCATCTCAGTCCCGCCATTAAGGAGACAGTTTTATCCGTGATTATCTATAGAGCCAACTGCCAGAATTTTCGGGTCGTCATATTGGTTTAGGGCTATAGTTTCTTGTCCCGAAAATTTTTGAAAATGATGAAGTGCGGTTTGCTAGTTTGGTATTTCTTCTATTTCATCTGTATCATCTGAACTCGAAATATGGTTACGTTGTACCATCTGTTATGTGTTATTTATACCCTGCCAACTTGAACATATATTCACGCTTTCTAGTTTATATTAATAGTTCTCAATTTTTCTTTCTGTAGGTGATTGGGAATCTTGCTCTGTTGGTGCTAATTTTACTCCACATATAATCACTGTGAATTCCGGAGAGGTAACTTGTTCGTCATAGTGGAGAATGAGGAATAGTATAAGAATATTCGGGGCGTTTTTCCAATTTGATAAGACAAAAATGCACATAACCTTCGGTTATCAAAGATATATTCTTTTTATAAGCAATATATTCTTTTCTCAATGATATAAACCTGCCCAAAAACTGTAGCCTTCCTTGTTTCTATTATCGGGACTATAAACCTCCTACGATCCATCATTTTTCTCCTTCGTTCCCCCGAAAAGAAAGTTTCCGGCATTGGGACTGTGGTCCTGAATCAAGGATTTATAGAGTTGTAACCTGGCTGTGTTATTGAAATTATTTTTGCATCTAAAAATAGTACGGGGCTACTCATGTTTAACTTGACACTGTTGCTAATTGCTTTTATATAGGATGTTACGATGAAGATTATTTCGTTCTCTCAACAAGGGCCTCGAGCAATCTGTATTCTCTCAGCAAATGGAGTTATTTCTAGTGTCACTCTTCGCCAGCCTGATTCCTCGGGTGGAACATTGACATACGAGGTAATGGTACCTCCGAATATTTCGTTGTTGAACAGTAATCTCGTGTCTCGTTCTGATTAACGATGAGACTAGTAGCCATATGCTGTAATGCTGATTGTGCTATTTTAGACGTCGTTTTACCATTGGCATTCATCTAACTCCTACGCTTGCTCTAGGGCCGTTTTGAGATATTGTCATTGACAGGATCATTTATGCCATCCGAGACCGGAGGAATGACGAATAGATCGGGCGGGATGAGCGTGTCTTTAGCGAGCCCCGACGGGCGCGTTGTAGGGGGTGGAGTTGCGGGTCTATTAGTAGCTGCAGGTCCCGTGCAGGTATCTCTTCCTCTCTCGTTCATCAATCCACACACGGCTGCATATCCCATTCTAAATTACGTCGCTAATAAACTGGCATCTCCCTATACTAGGTTGTCGTGGGCAGCTTCATCGCGGGAAATCAGCACGAGCAGAAGGCAAAGAAACACAAGCCCGAGACGGTAACCGCTGCCATCCCCATCTCCAGCGCAGAGATGGAAGATCCTTACCACGCCTCGCCCAAACCAATCATGTCGTCTGCCCCTTCGTTCCGCGCGGATAACTGGTCCGCGTTGGCCCCCGCAGACTCGAGGAATAAACCCACTGACATCAATGTCACACTGCCTGCATAAGGCTGAGTATTTTTGGCAGATGTTCCCACTGAAATCAGATCATAGATGGATGAGTCTGTTGTAATCTGGGTAGTTAGATTGGAGAACTCTCTTTTTGCACTCCCACTGTTCTGTAGAATGATGTTAACGTTTAGATGTATAATTAGGGATGGAGTTTAACTTTCACTTTATAAACCCCATTTAATCAAATTTCAGCATTCCCATTGTCAATGTGTTTATTAACCAGAGTAAACTCCATCCTGTGATCTTAGTCGATAAAGGATTAAGTTGTTCATAATTAACCAGTTCAAATCAAGAAGACTAATAAGTCGTTCTCATTAGGAGTTAAACTTGACAAACGTAGCTGAGGTTGTCTCCAGAATATTGACTTTTTGTCACTTTCGAGTAAAAGTAAAACTTTGTAAGTGCAATTGTAATTAAATCTGGATTAGTCTTACTGTGGTGAGATACTATATGAGAACGGAGAAATAGAACACAGAAAATTAAAGTAAACAGAGGGTTTTAGCAATATTTGGTGCATCTCCATTCATAATCAAAGTTCAAACAAACAGAAGTCTGCAATTACTTCAGTACTACAATCAAATATACTGCAAACCTTTCCCAGTTTTTAGCCTCTTCATTACACATGCAAACTAAAGCTTCACTAAAGAGCATAAATGCATTTCTTGCAGTCTCAGACTTGGCACACAAAGTATGTATGGGCGACATTGGTGAACGCTTGAAGAGGAGCTTAAATGAGCTGGATTAAGAAGGTTTCTCGTAAGTATTTGAATCTCTGAAATCTGACATGGCGCTGCGAATCATTCCAGCAACATCTGACCGAACAAACATATGTGTGTTGTCCAACACATGTATTATGAACTTCTGTGATTGAGGCAACGCGTTATTCATGTTGATAATGAACTGCGCCATGGGAATGTCGCTGCAGATGAAAGCCATAGATCTTAATTACAAGTCCTCGAGAACACAAATGTATACAATCATGAATGCTGTTCATACCAAAGAATGCACCTATATGAGAACTTAAATAATTCATGTATGCTTTTTGCAGTTGCATAGACACCGAGTCTAAAGTCAAGAGGAGAAACAAACGAAAACTAAACAGAAAGAAACAAAGAAACAAGCTTTTATCACGAAGAGAACGCCCAGTATATCTATGTCAGCAAGAAGAAAAACAGCACAGACAAGAGTTAAAAAGTTTCACAAAAAGGCAAATTATCATGAAAAAGATAAATTCTTTTGATCATAAACACCTTCCTCCAGTAAAAAAGAATATTACCATGTAATGAACAATCCTTTAATGGCATTCACCATGATCTTTCCCCAAGGCTTTAGGCTTCAACTGCAGTACAAACCAATTGCAACGTGTAAAGATACAGTTCCACCGATACTGCTCTAATAGTAAATTTTAATCTAGATAAAGAAGAAAATGCTAACTTCTAAACTGCAGCAAAGGCATAACACAAGATATGATTTCACAGTTTTGTAATTGCCAATTTCAGTCTAGGCCTATGTAGATGTAGCCAATCTATACGCAATTAATTCAAGCATACCCTAATTAGAGATATTCCCGATGAATTTAAAATCAGAGATTCAATCAAAGGGAATCAATCGTGTAATTCCGATAAGTATTCAAATACATGTTCGTACACACCTGGAATTAGATTCGGAAGAGTATATTGAGCTGAGATATGGTGGAGGGAAGAAGAGTAGCCAGAAACTGAACAGTGACGGCCGGCGAATGCGATGGTCGGTCGGTGATAACGGCAATGAGTTATTTGGTGCGTTTGGGGTGTTATATATTAATACAAAAACAGTATTTTTCTTTTCCGGAACTATTTTTCTTTTCCCCAATGGAACAAAATTTTGATCTCAATTTTTTTTTATAGAATAAATAAATTTTATTGACCCAAGTCATGTATTGTTTTACATGCTACAGGGGTACATGCCGTAATAAGTCTATAGGGAGATAAATTTAAAAAAAATTAATCAATCATCAACTTTTTTTTTGTTTAGAATTAGATATCCAGTTTAGTTATTGACTATAATAATTTTTTTTTTTCAATATAGTCATGATTCATGAACATCTTTTTTTTGTGCTTAATTGAGTATTCAACTTTGATGGTTTTACCTAACCGAACCCTCGACTAATTTGAGTAAAATTATTATAGCCAAAGACTAAATTAGATATTAATAGAGGAAAAATTATCAAGTTACCGTTATAGTTACAGAATATTCAATTAGATAAAACCATCAAAATCGAGAACCCAATTAAACACAAAATGATTAAAGCAAGAAAAACTATTATAACCAATGACTAAATTAGATATTAACTCTACTTTTTTAATACTTTGATGTGAAATTGCTTTGGAGTCTTGAAATTAATGTCGCGAACTTTCCAAAGAGAAAACTACATCTACTCCCCAATCCGTGTACTATATAAACTCCAACTTGTGACCATAATAAACAAAGGAACACAAGCAAGTAAACCAAGATACGGCATTTTTAATTTCAATTTGTACCAATACAGATAGAATCAATTTAATTCAAGTTTGATTTACAAGAAAGTCCACAACTTTCTGTGTTTAATTCAATTTGTAGAGTTGACACTTGTGAACGGAAACAAGAAAAAAGGAAATGTTAATGAACAATACTTGAGATTCAAATGACAAGGGAATACAAAAGAGCAAGTGAAATGTAAATGAGAAAGAAGCAGAACTCAGATTCCTCAATGTACTCCTAAGCAGAATGTAGGGCAAATATTTCCAGGTATCTTACAACAGAACAAGAATGTCCTATCACAATCATAGATAGGTTCGAAAAACAATACTTGCAAGCTCTCGACTTCAGAACATAGAGGTGACTGAAGCAGCAGTAAAGAGTGTAATGGTTGTTCCAGGTTCCTGATTAGATTTAGTCTGCACGAGATAATGAAACTATTGTGAATGTTCGTCATCGTCCTCCAAAGCGCTGTATATCAACCTGTGCAAAGAAGAATACGAGAATGTTATAATAGAAGCCAATCAAGCCATGTTTCATATGACTAGTCTATTTTCTGTCACTCACATGAATAAGGACATGAAGAGTAGAAGAACGAGATAGGCAAGCTTCCAAAGCCTCCGTTTCTTCTCATAATTGAGTTGATTGAAAATCTCAGTTACATCTATCAGGTGCTGTCGTTCTAGGTACCTATCACCACGAAAACATCACAATCATGACCACTGACCAGAGCTCCTTTTATCAGAATCGTGGAACTTAACATTGAAGAATAAAAGAATGTCATTAACATATGCATTCAGACCAGTAGGAAACGCCTTTCTTCACATGAGCTGCATCATACATCTAGAATCCAACAAGTCAGATTCAGGAGGAGGAAATGCAGCAGTTGTAGGCACATGAGAAACTCGGTAAATAAGATATTTACTATTCAGGTCTAAGGTTCCAAGCAAGGCTGATGTCTAATGTCTATGATAGAAGATAATAATGGTTTAATTAGTTCCTTCACTAAGTTTAGCAATGCAATACTCTAGCATCAGGTTCAAACAAGTACAATCTAGTAAGAACACAACCCCCAATAATCTCAACCAGCTTCTTTTCTGATAAATTCTTCACTGCCCATCACCAAGAGAAGGTAAAGAGTTCAAGGTAAATGCAAATCAGGTGACACTGTACACTCCCAAAAGAAGGTAAACAGTTCTCACCATGCAACTGCTTTTACTAAAATCCTCCTAAGCATGGGTTGAGTCTGGAATACCATCACTACCATAGTTCACTTGGTAAAAAAATACTAAAATAGTGTGTTATGTTATATACTTGTGTGTTTCACTTAACTCTCATGATTCAGTGTCTCACTGTTTTTTTTTTTTTTTTTTTTTTTTTTTAAACTTTTTGGCTTGTGCCTTTTCTGTAAATAAAAATAAACACTCCGTTCGAAGCCACTATGTGAAATTGATCCTCTGAAGAAACTAACATGTCACACACTCACACTTGTATCAGGCGCTTGGTGTTTCATAACCCATTGGCTTGTTAAAGATTGATTCTTGGACGAATTTTAATACTTCTATTGCTAAATTGCTGCCTTAAGGATGTACAAGACTTAATGGACAATGGGGATTGGTTCAACCTTTGATAAAAATGGAGTGTCCAGGATTACAATATATCTCCAATTCACATTAGCATGAAAAACTAGTCCTTAACCACATTCCTAAAAACTGAGTGAAGAAAATCTATGAAACAAATAGCTTCAATGTCTTTGTACATCAAAGATACCAAGAAATCTAGGTTGATTCTAGAGGAAGATGATATAAATTTTATCAGCATGCATAGAGCTCAAACCCAACAAACTCATTGGAAAGAGTTAATAATTATCACATGTCAAATCATCTGCACCTGAACCAAAAACAAATTTTATCAGAACTTACAGTCTCACGTTGTAGTACAAGTATGGAACACAGATAAGTGCTGCAATCCAATGCCCGGTTACAAGATAGAGGAAGCATAAAACTCCATGCGTGATGAACTCCGGGAGGATAACTTTATTTATCCTAGATGCAGAGTCATAAGGGTTGATATAGTCGAATTCTAGATCCGCCAGGCACATAAGCTAAGAAAATTTCAAGTATTAGACTCCACATGAAAGCACAATATAACCATGAAAAAAAAAAAAAAAAAAACAGTTTTTCTAGTTGGTAGATGTTCAATTGTATTGCAGCTTGGCAGCAGCTTCTCTTTTGTTAATAAAGATTAAGCATTTAATTACATGCCTATTTGGTAAAACTGATTATTATTGATTAAGATTACAGATATTTCATAAGCTACTCGAGCTTAATTACAGATTATTAGCTTAAATTAATAAATTAAACAAAGAATAATCTCAGTAATCCAATCAGCTGAGTTTAATTATTCAACAAATTTATAAATTAATGAGCTTTACCAACACCTAAAGGCAACTAACAGCATTCTAGAAGCAATTAACGCCGAAACATTGACAAATTTCATAGCAGTGGGGAGAAATTGGGGGAAGTTCTAGGGATTTAGTTGATTTCACCTGGAAAACGACCATGACAATAAGAGCAACGAGCATGAAGAAGAAGATCATCCATGCCCATACATCTGCCATTGTGGGCGAGGGCATAGGATAGCGGCGGCAGCGACACCGGAAATCAGGAGCCGGAAAACGAGGATCGAGGCGGCCGGAGCGTTTATTGTTTTTGGAGCTCCGATTGATTTTTTATTGGAAGCGAAGAGATTATTGGGGACGAAACTCAGGAGGGCTCAAACATTGGGACGTTAACACAAAAAAGGAAAGTGAAATCCTATGTATATTGTAGCTTTTGTTCTTGCATAGGGTTCGTTTGGTTGGGAACACTTTTTTTAATCATAATTGAATTAGTATTGGACTAGCTTATAGGGCAATGGGTTAGTTGACCACATGGTAAATCGTTGGGCTTAAATAAAAAAAATTAATGTTAGAGAGTCCAAAGTGAATGAACAATTAATCGAGCTATGCGATTGATCGTTTAAGATAGATAGTGAGTTGAAGGTGCGATCACAGTGCACAGACGATCAATTGATTGTCAAAGTGCGCAATAAAGCAAGGCAATAGATTGGAGTAAGACTAATTAAGGTAGTCGAGTGACCGTTGATAAGAACACTCAATTGGCTAGGGTGTGCAGTTGACCAGCGAGAGTACGCAGCCCATATGGTAACCAATTAGAACATGAATGTACGTGTGTTGTTAGTTTGATAGTTAGTTATGACAAAATTATTAACATGAGTTATACATGATATTATAAAGCATTCAAATACGACTCTAATCTTAGCTTTACAAATTCAAAAGCAATATAAAAATAAAATCAAGATATATTATCAAAATGCGTAGAGACAAACCAAATAAAACCATACAAAAATTTAAAAATTTACAAACTTATAGTAAGAAATCCATGAGTTTTGTCAATGGAAATAGTGACTTTTTAGTTGCACTTGCTCCCCTTGTACCAATGGAGCATGTGGTGTTGGCCACCCCATTTAATTTTGGACATAAAAAGAAATTTATAGACTCTAAATTTATCAACTTTTCTTCTTCTCTCAAGCCTGCAACCAACAACCACAAATGCCAATCATATTCAATTATTATTATTTTAAAATAACTAGAAAAATCCACAATAAGTATCTAACTATAAAGTAATCATTATTAAATTAGTCTAACAATTGATTGATTTAATAGCTATAAGATTTCAAGTTTGATTCCTGATAATTATGATATTATAGTTCTAATTAATTTTTTTTTTTTGTATTATTGATTCTGTTACAATGCCGTATATGTTCATAACTTACAATTAATTAACTTACTTTGGAGGCTAAACTGAGAGTAATGAAGCTCGTAATGATCAGGATGGGTGGCGGGCAGCAACGGCCGCCGCTTCTCCTTAACGTACATCTCGACAGCCGCCGTGATCAAATCCCCGACGGTGTTTTCCGGCGAAAGCACCACTCTCAGCGGCCCCAAACTGTTCTGAAAACTCACATTCAGCAACACCTTTGTCAGCTTCTGTGCCCTCTCACCACCATAACTGGCCGCCGGAGCATCCGTGACTCCGCCGCCGTGCTTCCACACCATTTCCGAGTTGGTGTGGTCGCAAACGGGCCTTCCGCCGTGCATGGCGGCTTGTTTTGCCGGCAATGAAGGCGTCGTCGTCGTCATCATCATAAGTACCATGATAAAATTAAAGCATAGAATGAGGGGAACAAAAGTAGTGTACGTGCGATGTTTAGTAGTTTCATTTTGTGCGCGAGAAAGTTCGTGGAAACTGCAATACTCGTCCGGTTTCATGTCTTCAGGGGCCGTTTGTTTCGTTACTGGGAATAATTGGAGATTAAGTCGGCTATTGTATTCCCAAACAACCTAGTATAATACCACTATATATATCATTCAAAATTTTACAATACTGTAAAAAAAAAATGATTGAATGACTGAAAGTGTAAAACATGATTATTATATCAGTTTATGGATAGTTAGTTTATTAATGTGCTTCGTCTTTATTTCATATGTTACATAATATTATGAGTGTTTTAAGTAAAATTTTTGCATGACGTGACGTGTTGTGATTGACTAGTTATTCAGTGAGAGGATGGTATGTAGTTCCATATAGATTCAAACTCTTCTTCTACCATATCTCTATAACTAATGAATCAAAAATATAATGCGATTCTCTTTTCGTGTTTTAATATTACAATTAAGTTCACTTGCGTTTTGTGTGAAGGATTTACAATATGATAGCCCATATGATGGCGAAGGAGGCTTTAGCTAATACTAGAAATGAGTTGATTGAGTGTTTTGATTCGATTCCTCGTAGTATTTCTAGTTTCGTTTGTATGAACTCTTTATGATTAATATACGCATTTTGGTGGTTTTTTCAAAAAAAAAAAATTAAAAAAAAAAATATTAAGATTCAATGGATTAAATCTTTGCCCAATTGAATGTTGGTTCGTTTGTTGGGTTGTAGCCCCGCGGTGAGGGCTTTTCTACTATCCAATTTCATTTTGTTTGACTTTTTGGGTCCATAAAGTGGGCCGCCATTGATGGAAGGCCCATAACGCATCGTTTTGTTTTGTAAGGACTACGACAAATTATTTTGTGAACCCGAGTCTAAAATATACAATTTATATGCTAAATGTTTATAAGTTATATACTAAGAATGTTCACAAATTTACATATTAAATGTTCACAATTTAAATTGTGAACATTCAGTAGCTAAATAGACACGGGTAAGAGTCCGGAGTGTTTGACTGCACCATCGCTCTTCCAAATGCACTCTTAGCCTACTGGAGACTGGAGAGTTTACTAACTTTTGAAATGAATTATGAGTTTAGAATTAATTGTATCTAAATAATTTTCACTACAAGCAACTGCTTAAATGGTCAATAAATGCACTTTCCTTTTAAATTTGAATTTTTAATACATAGTTATCTGTTTTGTTTTTTTTTTTTTTTTTGAATTATTGTTGACTCATTATATTATACTACGTATTATATATAAAGTACAATTTATATTTTTCAAATTCATGATTTTTTTCCTCCTTCATTTATTATTACCTCATCTTTCGTGGCATAAATTTCAAACTAACATTATTATCTTCCTAGTATAAAGATACTTTAGCTTATGCTATGTCCTTCAATGGTCTACCTTGGCAACATCATTATTAATTTCTCTAAAAAATGATTGGACTTTCACCAATAATAATGTGAAAATTTATCAACTTGCTCTACACCTTATGCCTAACTTTATTTTCTAATTTTTATTTATTTATTGATCAAGTAATATATGATTTAAAAAATAATAATAATATATGAT
Organism: Ipomoea batatas; assembly: GCA_002525835.2. Taxonomy (NCBI): domain Eukaryota; kingdom Viridiplantae; phylum Streptophyta; class Magnoliopsida; order Solanales; family Convolvulaceae; genus Ipomoea; species Ipomoea batatas. Next base: position 1,119,488 of record CM008345.1, read on the forward strand.
TTTTATATAATTTATTTCATCCACCCGTCTCTGAAGCAGAAAGCCATAAACAATGAGCAACTTTTTAAGTTGGGGATTGAAACTTACTAATATACCATTTTCATATACTCGGTATTACATTATTTTGGGGTTTTGGTGGGATTGCATTGACAATTAAGGCCCTCCAAATCAAATCAAATGAAAGTGATATACAGATGGAAGTGAATGCCCTCAAATTATTTAATATTTATAGTTGTCTCGATCCAAGCAACAATTTTCATGTCTCATGTTTCCTTTCCCTCATTGGCTCATTCATTCCCATATTTTCTTTAATTTTTTTAATAGTGTCGATCTACAAAAAATGTCAATTATACACGATACAATTATATAGTAAGCTTAATTAAGTATAAATAGAATCTGTCATGTGTAATTGATGCGTTTTTACCCCATAAAATTACTGGTACTAGCGTTTATACTGAAAACAAATAGAAATTGTCCAATCACTCAACCCAAACTCTGAACCATCTTGTATTCATACATCAATACTTTCAATTCTCATATTATAATTACTTATCTCATAGTGTATCTATGAATTATAATTTGGTAGGAAATAAATGGTGTATTATAATTCATGGTATAAATCATATCTATGAATCATAGTGTATATATGAATTATAATTTGGTGAAAAATGAATTAATAATAATATTCATCGTAAAAAGTGTAAGTATCATGTAAAACTGTAAAAAGTGAAGCAAGCAGGATGGCAGAACTGCTTCAATTCATTTGCCACAATTATGGTTTCTCGTGTGTCGATTGATGATGTCGTGTTATGATTGTAACATCCATCCAACTTCACGTATGCATTGTACCATAAGTGGATTTAAAATAATTTATATTTTATATACAAATATATTACCAATAATATATCAGACGGTATTAACTCTTTGTACATTCAATATGTTAAAGAAAATAATTATAAACAGATACTACATTATAACAGAATTTGATCTTATGTTCATTGAATACGATATTTTGAATGTTAATTCGGTGGCGTGATTCAAATTTTATAAGATGTGTTAAAATTATTTTGTTTGTGAAATGGAAAGAAAGATACAATAATACAAACAAAAAAACAAAAAAGGACTCAATGGGGCCCCATAACAAAGACCCTAAACAAATAAACAAAGAATAATAAATAAATAAATAGACACAGTTTTTTTAAAAGAAGAAAATAAAAAACAACGAAATCCCAAAGCCTCCCCCACACCGCGTGAGATTTACTTCCACTTAGGGGAAAGATTATCTTTGCTAATATGATAATAAAATGCCATAATTCTATTAATTATGCATTTATTGTTCTTTGCTCCCCTTAAAGAAAATGTGAATTGTGATGTGCCTCCTCTTTTATAGAAATGTGACATATTTGTAGGAAATAATATGGATTATTGCAATTTTGTACTTGTTTCGATTCTTCTATTTTAGACATACTAATTTGTGTAAACAGATTGACACGATAATGATATAAATACGATAAGACTAAACACATACTTGACCCGTTAAAGTTAAAGAGTTAAATTCTTAAATACGGATGAACATGATTTTTAAACGAATTAAACAGGTTGACATAATAGATACATTTAGTTAACAAGTTTGGGTCTACACAACACGATTACCGATTTAAAACTTGTAACTAATGTTAATATTAACTGGTTAAGCAGTTTGACATGGTAAGACACAAATTTTAACCAGTCAATCCTTTTAATAATTGCAGACACGTTAAAAGTAAACACTACTATGTTATTTTCATATCTAATTTGGTGTCATATTGTCAAATATATTGTAAATTACCAGGTCTATTCAAATCACCTTAATTAAGAATATGTTTTCCCCTTGGTCCCTTCTAGTTTTCAAACACAACCTAAAAGACACTTATTTAACCATTAATGGCAAGATGGCAAGTTCAGATTTAATTTTTGCATCTCAGTTTGAAACTATTAAGCTTTAATCCACACATGATATGACAGTGGTCAAGTTGTAATATGAATACTTTCACTTATAAATATACTTTTATTTATTTATTTTTGTGCACATCTCATATTTTCCTAGTTTGGTGTCCTACATTTTAAAATTATTGTTCTTTTGTATCATGTGTTTTGTTTTTCCTTTCTCTTTTCTATACCATCTATATTTATTTTCTATAAACTCTCAAAATATAAACTCTTGATATAAGAATCATTTTCACCCACTTAATTACCTCTTTGGTGTATCTTTGTGCAATTTTGTAGTGTCTAATATTGATTTAAAAATTAATTTGAAATCTATTGATGATAAACAAAGTATAAGGCACGTAAAGTGAAACAAATGAAATAAATACAATACAATTTATTTGACTTTTTAGAATAATATATGCCCCATTACTCCATACCATACAAATAGTGTATTTATTTTGATAATTTTGCTCTCATTTTTATTAACATATCAATAATTTTGTCTAGTTTTATTTCACTTGGTCTGATGGGTTATAAAGTAGCTAACTAGTCCAACAATCCAAACACTATGTCCAAGAAACTAAGCTCAAGAAATTAATATTATGAAGGATTTGACTTACGAAAGGTGGTCAAATGTCGACAATCAAGCTGACTTGCATTCAACAAACCAAGTTAGGTCGACTTGTACCGCCACACTACTAAACTCAGACACCATAGCTACTTGACGAAATTGCCACACCTCTAAAACTAACCTGCGACATTGTTTGATCAACCTCCTGTGCAGTCGCGCCCATCAACTATATCATGCCACATCAGAATTACTTACTACGGATCATCATGGCTTCCATTCCTATTCACATCATCTCCTACTACATACCATAACTTATACCAGGACCAATACAAGAAACTAATAGAATACATTAGTCTATTAAGTTCCTAATCATCTACTACTCATTCAACAATATAAATATTTCATTTTCTATCTTATAACACAATGTAATTTTACAACACTGTCATAATTTCTGAATCAGAATTGGTATAAGACAATATGTAAGATTAAAAAATAATAATTTTGTAGCTAAAGAAAGGAAAAAAAATTGTAAAGCAAATACAAGGTAAGTGACAAAATAGTATTTTTGTGAATTTTATTTATTTGGAAAATCAATTAACAAAAATTACCATTCTTAGAATTGATCAGGTTAATAATACCTAGAAAGAACGGTAGAGAGGCGAAGAAGAAAATTTGTGACGGAGGGGAGCAGAAGCTTCTGAACAAACAAACAAACAGCAAAAACGCCTCTTATGAAACAACAGTTAACGGCGTGTCGAACGTTAATGTTTCTGTCAGGACCTTCGCAGCCGCTCATCATTCTCTCTCTCTCTAAAGCTCCAGTCTTGGCAGTCTTGAAGAGCTCCATCGCTCCCTTTCTCTCTCCTCCCCTTTTATCTCTCTAGAATTTTACTCACCCACTCTCTCTCTCGAGTGTGTCGTTGCATTGGCTCCTAAAAGTTGCGAAATTTCCTACACAGAAAAAAACAGCTCACCCCACTACGTAGGCGGAGGACCACCTACCATCAAAGCTTTATTTTTGATGGACCACCGCCGTGCACGGCGGCCTCCGGCGAGATTTCCGGGCTGAAAATCACTTTCCCAGATTGCTACCGTGCCTTAATTATTGATTTTCTTGGAGTTTTTTGAAGTTATGGCGGAGGCGAATAGCAACACGGCGGCGCTGGTGGAGGCCGGCGGCGCCGCCGGGTTGACGGAGGAGCTGGCGGCGAAGGCGGTGCTTAAGAGATACGAGGGGTTGATGATTGTACGGACGAAAGCGGTGAAGGGGAAAGGCGCGTGGTACTGGGCTCACCTTGNCCGGGTTCAAGTCGTTAGGCAAAGTCGCTGTTAGGCTTATCTTCCTTCATGCTACCTCGTGCGGGTTTAAATGCAACTGGTCTTTCCTGAGATGGGCGGGCGCTCAATCCCATTCGAGGGTGGGCGTGGACCGAGCTCAGAAGTTGATATTCATCGCTGCTCACTCGAAGCTCGAAAAGCGGGACTATTCCAATGATGAAGACAAAGATGCGGAGCTCTTTGCCCTGGCAAACGGCGAGGATGATGATGTGCTCAATGAGGTTTTTGTCGATACATCCTCTCTGTAGCATTATTCATTTTTACCTCTTCGTTAGCACTCTAAATTTGTAGGGATTTTCCCCGCAGAAATGAAATTCTTTTTCCACCATATATGCGGCATTTCATTTCTTTGTTCATCTTAACAAGAACTTAGGTTAGTTGGCTCGAGAGGGGGGATATGTGGATTGTGGAGCATCTTTTGCATGTAAATCGAAAAGCAATGGAACGAAGTTGCAGGATAGATTTTTGTAACTTCTTTGTTTTAATTCTTAACTAGTAGTCTCGAATCAATGAAATCTGTTGATAGGGAAGGCTTTTTGTTTCCCTTTTGTCGTTGTTACAGATGCTGTTCATGTTCTGGTCAGAATAATTTATAAATCCCCTTTTCATTGCCAAACTAACGAGCATTAAGTCAAATGTTTGTCCAATGCACATTTAATTAAAACGCAGTTTCATGCTAAGTTGAACTTTAAGAACATTATATCTGTCTCTATCTGAGCTCTGTGGTTTCATTTGAAGTTTATATGAAATCTGTGCTTTAATGCCTCCAAGATTACCAAACTTCTATTCAAGATTACACTGGCTCCAAATTTCCGTGTTCAGGTGCTGTAGAGCTTCCTTGAGACTTTACGGTTACATTAGCTTAAACGTTGGCGTCGAAATGCACGTGCCATCACGATTCAATCAACGAGACACCTGAAACTATGACAGTTGAGACTCGAGATGAGGTATTCGATGTAGGCTCCAAACTATTCTTTTCAATGCGTTTTTTGCAACTAGAGATGGCCATTAGACTATTAGGGGTCTCTCTTTTCCTGTTCATTTGATCGTTTCTCATTTTTACGCCTGATTTGATATATATTCTTTGCGTTTGAAGTTAAAAAGTTAGGCAGGATATAGTGATTTTGTTCAAAATATTGTCCTTACAAATTGATATTTGTTCAACCGAAGAGTCCTTTGATGTGATACTAATCCCGTTTCCTCTCTATGCAGGAGCTGAGAAAGACATTGTCGAAACACTATGAAATGCATAGTTGGTGGAAGAACTCGTGAGGCTGTATTGGATGGTTTTATATGCAAAAGGATCCAAGAAAGGACACGATTCAAATTTACCGGAAGGCAAACTAGGTTTGGCTATCCCGGGGGATCTCGCCCGAGGAAATTTAACGAAATCTTTATAGCTGGAAGAGCACTTCACAACTGCTAATATCCCTTTCATATTATTCTGGTATATGTGTCTTTGAGGCAGTGGCGTCCCACCACGGGAGCTAGTGGAAGTCTTTATCGAAATTTTGGTTGTTAAGTTAAAACAATCTTATGCTTACTTCTGCTTTAAAACATTTCAAAAACTTGTGATGTTCATGCAGAGAGTCCACTGGATGATGATGCTTCCCATGATTGCGAAAAAAGGTTGAGAGGACCCAAAGTGAAAGAACACTGTCGGTATGAAGCAACACAAAAGATGCTTGATAGCGATTTGGCAACGCAGATTGACTAATGTTTGCTGATTCCTGCTGCAGATAGCTTTGAGAAGTGGAAATCCATCATTACCAGGTAACAATTATATCGTTTCGTCCTGTGCTGCGTTTCACCCTCGTTTTACCTGTCAATCATTGCTGTAAAGTTTATTCCCCCAGCCAGATTTTAATCCTTGTTACTGTATTCGCTTTGAATTCGGATTCCTAAGTGTTAAGCCGAGGTCACTGAAGGGCCAAGTTCAGCAATTGGTGGCTAGGGAATTGCTGGGCAGAGGCCTGAATAGCCAAGTCCAGCACCCTGCCTCTTGAAAACGTGGGGGTATATAAGGAAATAAAGTTGCGTGGCCTGAATGGCCAAGTGCAGCACCCTGCGTCTTGAAAACATGGGGGTATATAAGGAAATAAAGTTGCATTTTCGCTACTAGCTAACAGTAAGTAAATCGATGTTCAATGATGCTGGAAACAAAACAAAACCAAAAATTTTATGTCCAAAATCCTATCCTTGCAAGAATCTGTTCTTTGAAAGCTCCACAGCACAAAGAAAAGATGGCCTTCTTGAAATTCCCTTATGATGTTGATTTCGCCCTGCCTTTCGCCTTTCGTCGTCTTTATAATGTGTCTTTGTTCTTTTATACAGAGGGGAGGGAGGAAGCATGGTGGTAGCAGAAGTAAAAGAAGGCTCCTTTACAACTTTTTTCATGGTAAAAAAGATGAGTAAAAGTGGTTTCTGCCATTTTCACCACTGCAAACAATAATGGTGGAAATGTTGTTTTTTTTTAATCTTAGTTTTGTAAATGGATGGTACAATGTAGAGAAAATGGGTATTATTTTTCTTCCAAGAAAGGAAAAACCAGCTTGCATGGTTTCTTGTACTGTTTGTTTCACCCATTCCCTTTATCAGCAAAAACATTTCAAGAATCACAACTCCCCATCACCCTACCAGTTTTAGAATGGTCCCCTATCTTTAAGGCTTAATAATTTGTGCAACACACCATTTCATTTATCAATTTCTATATGGAGATGATGGGCATTTGTCATTCTTGTATTAAATACATATTGATAGGTAACTTATGCCCTGAGTGATCGAGTGAAAGGAACTTGATTTATTGAAAGATACTGAATTTGAATTTCGCAAATGACGCTTTCTTTGAGTGATTAGAGGTGCAAACAAGTTGAGTTTACCTGAAATTTAAGCAGTTAGGTAGTGCTGAGTTTAAACTCGAAATAGTTACTCGGAACTAGGTAGTTCGGTAGTGGCTCGTGTTTGATGGCTGCAAGCGGTTTGACAAGTCACAAGCGGTCTAGATTTGAAATTGACCAAATTCAAATAAAGCGTTTATTGAACGGGAGTGACTTGACTCATTTGTATTTCCATAATGATATTTATAAAATCTGTTTTAGAAAGAGGAAAGAAAAATTTTCAAAACCAACTGACACCCATTTTCTGACTACTATTATAAGATTAATTCAGATTCGACTCCGACATATTAATAAAGCTTAGCTCTTATTCATAAGAAAATTTAATTCATAACTCTTTAATATAATAATACAAATATGCAAGAATCAATCTTCGATCTTTACAATTACATTAGTAATCTAGTTACCCGCTAAAAAAGACTATAGAGTATCAATGGCACTTCAAGATAATTTTTTCTTCTTTTTAATAGTAATAATGTGATTGGACCATCTAATCTGTGATTAAGTGGAGGGACAGAAATTCCTGTCGGCAGGGGATTAGTTATACTTTATCCTAATTTATAAAAAGAGTTTAATCACAGTGACTGCTCACCAAACTAATACTACTTATATGGCCTAGAATTAAAGATGTACAATAATAATACTAATAATAATGATTAACGTAGGACGACAACGTTACCCTCTTTCTACAAGGGAATCTTCTCCCCTCAATCCTCATCATCAAATCTTCTCCTTTTATCATTTCCCCTCTACCACACTGTCTTCTTCTTCCACTCTCTATCCCACCTTAATTGGGTAATTAACCTTAAAATATTCTTCTCATTACATTAATTAATCACACTGCTTTGCTAATCACCTTGACAAGCACACCAATTTAAGTTTAAAATATGGTTGGGGGTTCACCTGTTTTGTTTTTTTATCATGTATTTGAATATGGAGAAATATATACATTATACAGGCATGTATACATTTACGGTTGAATACGAGGACTCCATTCAGAGTAAAAATACTGGTCTTGTCCCATGGTGATGCATACAACATTCTCGTAACAACGAATTATAATTGTCGGGTGTCTCTATATCCGTTGCTTTAGAAAGACAAAATAGGATTATAGGAAGCATTCGAGAAAAGCGGTGACTATAAACGGTAGATGATGTAGTTTCTTGGGGTCCCCCTCTCACATTCACGATAAAAAGAAAATTTTCTTGTTTGTTGCGTTATTACTATTTAATCCTTAATTTTCGGGTTTAGCCTTGTCAAAAAATATAATTTTTTTCATCAATATATATGTGTGTGTTATGTTTCACATGTAGGTACTACACCTATTGTTATATGCTTGTGAGAATTGGGACCACTCCTACCACTTTTGCTACTCCTTCATATTCAATGGCATCTCTCTTTATGTTGGTTCTTTATTCTTGATTTGCATAAAACTTATTGGGATTTCCAAACTTGACAATATAATGTATAGTCATTTTTCAAATAAAATTTCATATAATTTTTCCTAGCTAGAACAAGAAATAGGTTACAAATTATTACCAATTTCTAATTTTGTCCTAAAAACGTGATAGAGTGGGTGAAACATGATTCTTATACCATAATTGTAGGTCATGAGTTTGATTATTGCCAACGTAACACTCCTTTGGTTGAGTTGACACACAGGGTTGTACCTAGCTTTCTAGTGCGGTTTATAACCTATTACACAACATGATCTTTCTAGAACGATTTGTGAGCTTTACTCAATGTGCACTCTCATATAATGGTTGCGAATTTTTATCAACACTCAAAAACGAAATAGGTTACAAGTAGGTAGTCATAGCCTAGATAGGGTCACATGTGCTGAGAATTGGGACCATATGTCAATTAACATCAATTAAGTATGCATGTTATTTTTTGTTTTAATTTCTTTTTTAGAAATAACAAATAATAATAATAATAATGCTATAGTACATGTTCATTTCACTGGTAATACAAATGTGATAACACCTCCAATCATCATCTAGTCACCATACAATACAAAATTCCAGTCTACATTCACCACACCACATGCTGTATGTATATATTACTTGTCCTTTTTTGTCATTGTGTGTTTATATATATGTATTTCGTGCCAAGTTGAGGAGCTACCATTTACTTTATTTTCTTGTATTCTAGTAATCCTGTTACACCTACTTTGACCAAATCTATATATATGTGTGTGT
>CM008345.1:1144920-1169553 GCA_002525835.2 Ipomoea batatas
AGGTTGAAAAGTTTATTACTCCGTATGATTTTGTGTATAAAGAGGTTATTCTTCTTATGCGCTTGTGACAATAGTTGAACCCTCGTACCGTTGTAGGAAACAAATAAAGAGTATAATTTTTCACTCATTAGACAAATGCATTGAGAGCAACATGCATTGCATTTTATCTTAAGAAAATGATATATTTTTATTTCTCATTAGTAACATTTCCTTATATTTACACATTGAATGTTATTCTTTATCATTATAAATTACGTATTCCGCCTCATTTTATTTGTCTTATTCCGTTAACTAGGTTTGACTGAATATGAAATTGTAAGAATCTATAATCCACCATTCCACCCCATCCCTAATTATCAAATTGCAAAAACATTAGGTGCGAGCAATCGAGCATAGGTGGTTTGATGATGCATTGCCTAAATTAGTACGGAGTACTTAGATTTTTAATGGTTGTTCCAAACTTCCACCCACTAAAAATTATTTTCCAGAAAGTCAGAAGTAGGAGAATTCAAAGATCTAGCAGTGGTGCCGGAACCTCATTAAAAAATTCCCCTTTTGATTTCTCCAAGTGCTCCAAGAATCAAGAAGTGCTTCATTTTGTCCAGTAGTTCAGTTCCAGAGCGTATTCAGTTAATCAGCAAAAAAAGATGAGTTCTTGCGGCAAGCTCCTTCAACCCCAGCTTCATCAGGGCTTCAAAATCCATCACCCTTCACTCCCCAAACCCCTCCCTTGCATTAATCATGAATTTCATTACCCATTTCTTTCTTTTCCCAGAAAGTCATTCATCTCTTCAGGTTTCTCTCCCTTGCTCTCTATATCTATATTTGTGCAAACATTGATTTTCTGTGTTGTGTACTTGATTGATGCTGAACAAGAATTGTTAGGATATCCATTAAGCTTTCCTAGTGCTTAAAGTTTGAAGCTTTTCTCTTTTCAGTTTAATGTTTTAAGTAAATATGCCATCTTTGCTCCTTTGTGGATGATTTCAGTTAGGAGTTCAAGATTACCTGTTAGCAGATGTGTATCAGAGAATCTCTCAGATTCAATTAGGCCGGAATCGTTGTCTAATTATGCAGCTGAATCATCTGAGGTCTTCTTTTTATGCCTTTATCTATAGTTTACTGAAAATACTCTGCCTGTTTGTGTGTTTATTATTATTTATTGCCTTGAGCAAAGAGATGCATAGGACCAGTGTGAAAGAAAAGCTACTAGTTATTTGGAAGCCCCATCATTAGAAATAAATTGAAATGAAAAAGTCCTGGTGGACAACAGAAATCGACTAACAAAAGATCCCATTTTGACATGAAAAAGAAGAGATGAGAATTTTCTTGTGTGCTTTGTTTAAGGAAACGTCTTTTGGGTTTTAGACTATTTTTAATATTGTTTTGAAGACGATACCAAAGCTTACTAATCATGGCCAAGCATCAAAATTAAGCTCTTAGAGGAAGTGAAGATTGTGATTTGGTGTAGCAGTCTTTAACCCTGTCCCCCTTACTGTTGAACAGTAAGAAAGTTAAGTTTTAATCTAATTTTGCAAATCCCCCACTCCAAATTTGCTAAAAGATTGATAAAAAGGAGTAAAAAACATCATATCAGACGATGATATGGCTCTGTGCGCATGATCTTTTCTGAGAAATCTAAAGTGTAGAGTATTTGTGGATTGTAGTTCTGTATTCAGATCAATATATGAATAAAACATTGAGAGAGGTTTAATTTCTTTAAAATTTTTGAGGTTTTTCAGATATTTAAGCCAAAGGAGAATTCCTTGCTGACGGTCTTGAGGGGTGCTAACGCCATCCTGCCACATGTGGTTCTTGGTAGTACAATTTTGGCTCTTGTCTATCCGCCTTCTTTCACGTGGTTTACTAGCAGGTCTGTATACCATTTCTCAAAGCTTATGAAATGCCGTAGAAAATTTTATGTATAAAGATACTACTATGACTTAGTATCTAACCACATTTTCCATAACTTACAAGATATTTGTACAAGACAAACATGAGCTTAGTTTGTGATACAGTGTGATTATAGGACACCGTATATGGCATATGCACCTCATTTGGCATGTTATTAGACTAAACATTAGGAGTATGAAGACATTTATTTAGCTTTTTTTTTTTTTTTTTTCAAAATAATTATAAACTGGTCAATCATTCAACTTTTGGATGATTCATATTTCATAGAAGTTGCTTACCTTCAGCTATTGGACCGGGAAATACATAATGCACAGTTATCAGATAAAGAAACTCACTGTAATTCAAGAGTTTGCAGTAAATATGATGAAAAAAAAAAGACTTTGCAGTAAAGTATTAGACTTTTGTGGCATTTCGTCAATATCTTGAAGCAGGAGGCGACATCCCATTCAAAAAAGGAACTAATAAGTTGGATTTGTGCATTCTGCCATTTTTCTAATCTGCTCTGCTAGGGTTTCATATGCACTTAATCATTCTAAACTGCAATAGAAAAAGAGTAATTTGAAGTTGAGTCGTGAAGGAGAGAAGCATAATTTCTTGATCATGTTTTGGCTCTACCATTTTCAGTTATTATGCCCCTGCATTGGGGTTTTTGATGTTTGCGGTTGGAGTCAATTCAAGTGAAAAGGATTTCCTGGAAGCATTCAACAGACCTGGTGCGATTTTAGCCGGTTATATTGGCCAATTTGCTGTGAAGCCGCTCCTTGGGTATCTATTTGGTACAATTGCAATAGCGGCATTTGGTCTGCCGACTTCCTTAGGTAAAAATCCGATCGATTTTCTAGAAAAGAAATATGGTATTTTGACTAACTTCTGTAAGCGTATGTATCAGCTGCGGGGATTATGTTGACTTCATGTGTCAGCGGTGCACAGCTCTCCAACTACGCCACTTTTCTAACGGATCCACCGATGGCTCCTCTTAGTATTGTGATGACATCGTTATCTACTGCTACTGCAGCCCTTGTCACGCCATTCCTATCGTTATTGCTGATTGGGAAACGATTGCCAGTTGACGTGATAGGAATGATTTCCAATATTATTCAGATCGTAGTTGTACCCGTTGCTGCTGGCTTGCTTCTGAATAGGTAATGATCGAGACGATAGAGAATTAGAGATCGTGTTCCTATACCATTTTCTCACGCAATTCTTTGTTCTCGCTGATATTGGTTCGTATCGACAGATTCTTTCCCCAGGTTTGTAACGCCATTAGGCCGTTTTTGCCTCCCTTATCAGTGTTTGTGACTTCTCTCTGCGTTGGAGCTCCACTCGCAATCAACATACAGTCCGTTGTATCCCCTTCGGGATTATCAGTTTTATTGCTCGTGATCGTATTTCATTTGTCAGCATTTATTTCCGGTTACACCCTTGCCGGTGCTGCCTTCCGTGATGCTCCAGATGTGAAACCTCTGCAGAGAACACTGTCCTATGAAACAGGTCATTTGATAACACGCTAAATTGTATCGCTGTTTATGTGAAATATTTTAGTGGGTTGTAATTAATGCTCCGCTCTGCATACAGGGATGCAAAGCAGTCTTCTGGCCCTTGCACTTGCAAATAAGTTTTTCCAAGATCCTCTCGTTGGTGTACCTCCCGCTATTTCTGTAAGCATAGACGCAAACTGTTTCTGGCTTCATGATCTTGTTGTACTCTTATATAAAAATCGAAAATTTTCTTTCCAGGGCTATGAACATCGCTTTCCTCTCCATTTTGCAGGTCGTGATAATGTCGCTAATGGGCTTCTCTCTTGTAATGTTTTGGACCAAGAACAAAAGCACTAATGTTTGACAACAATTCCAGAGATGACACCTTCATATAGAGTGATTTGATCAATCCTTCTTGACCATCAGTCTTATATTTAGGCATTTTTGAGATTGTAAAATGATTTAGAGGAAAACTGCATGAACCCAACATACTAATTGCTGTATAGAGTGAGTTGATCAATCTTTCTTTCTTTACCATTTAGTCTTTCATTTTTCACTCGCTTGTCTCGATCGTTTTATTTGTCATATTTACTATTCAATAGTCAATCTGTATAACCGAAACATATACATAAAATAGGGTATCTTTTTGTTTAGTAGCCATATGTTAGCAGGATTTTATCCGTCAATGTCATGCGATGAAAGTATATACTTGAAATACAAAAGATTTTCATGACCAAATAATTGTGATTATCAAGTTAATCGTTTAATTAATTTCAGCTGTTATTTGTATATATGTAATAATTTGTATGCATTTGACAAACGAGCAAATTGCCTCTACCCAAAAGCCACCAACTTTGTTGTAAGTCATGTCCATTTGATTCGTGCTACTTCACATGTGTTAATTGCTAACAACCTTCACGACAAGTTTAACCATTTCTAAGATAGTGTCGGACTAATTTTCTTAATATTTAAATTTACTTTTTTTTTTTCTTTTTGCTATTTTTCTTTTTGTTTTGTTTCGTTACAATGGAGCGCACCCGGAAAAACAAGTAACAACTACACGACAAATTTATAAGGAAAATGCTTTTTACCCCTTCTGAATTTTTCCTGATGAAAGCGCCTTCTTTAAAAAATTTAAATTAATAAGTGACTATAAGGAGCCAATGACTCTCTCTTCTTAAACAACATATATCCTCCACACTTAATCAACATTTGATAGATTATCCAACCCGGGGCAATCTTAGTTATTGGTGGGGATTCAGTTCGTTAGCTAGTATTTGTTTAGTCATTCAGATAGTGACTAGCGTTTTTTTAGCTATGCATTACACTCCTTATGTGGATCTAACTTTGTTCTCTCTTGATGTGACTTTCATTAATCGGGTGCTATGAATTGCTAAACCCATCACTAATTTTAAAAATAAAATTAGTAACCAATTAATTAATGACACATAATATAATAAAACATATTGAGTAATTATTAGCAGGAGTTACAGAGGTTTTGTTGAAATTAAAGGGGAATGGGAGCAGGCGGGTTTACAGCAAATTAAATAAAAGAACAAAATCAAGCCTATATATTTATACATAACATATATATTGTAGTGACTAGTGATGATGAACAAATTAATATAGCAAGATATATGGTACGTACTAGGATCCGAGAACGTTGTTTAGTGTTTTTATGAATGATGGAGTAGATTCATGGTAGTGGAGGTAAGGGGACACAGGAGAATCTGTGTTGAAACTCAGACAATAAAGCAAGATTCTCTTGATGCAGCAAACTGGCTTTCTTCCTCAGTTTCTCATTCTCTTCTAGTATACTCATGTTCTCCATGTACAGCTTCAAGTTTCTCACTTCCATGTCCTCCTCTCTTCTCTTCCTCCTGATCAATTATAATCAATTCACAAAGAAAGTAAACATGGGCTAGCTGTCACCGCGAATTTTTTTAAAGTATACACTACCGTTCTTAATTAAAAGAACAGTAGTTGAATGTCAGTCTCTTATGTTCTTTTTTGTACTAGTGACTGATACTTAAATATACGATACTAGCTATACCTTTTAAGGCGATAAAGCTGGAGCCTTGAACGCTTTGGGCGACGTTTATGCATGGAAATACTGCAAATGATCCACTCTGAGGAACCCACACACATTCTTAGCTTTCTGGTTAACTAACCCTCAGCTGCAAGCCAAGCTTTTTGCTTGTTTCTTGAAGGTGGAAGGGAAGAAAGTGAATGGTGGAAGTGAGATATATCACACAAGACCATATATAAATAGTTGGAGTTGCATGTGTACAGTAATACACAGGGGTGCTTTTGGGTGGCTGCATCTTAGAAATTTAAGAGAAATGCCCAAACGAATAGTTCAGTTAGTTTCTGAATGGCAGATTATAAACAAGATGTAGGCCCGGATCAAATTTTGGTTGTCTCACTTTTTGTGGCCACCAGGTATTAGTTCTTTCACTTAATGAATTGTTGAGTTATTGTAATTTACCCATTTATAATTCAATAAGATCGAGATGTGAGGGTTTTTGGGATTACGGATTTTATTTTTTGTGGGCAAAAAATTTAAGAGAGAGGGTGGTTGAAATTGTCAAGAATGGCAATGATGGGCAAGAGGCCAGGGTTAATGATTACATAGATAGCAGGAGGGATGTGTATGTGGATCCATATATGAATTCAAGAAAATTTCAAAAGGCTATGAAGAAGCTAATTAAGTGCATGTCCCTCTCTGATATGCCTACTGCTTCTCTTATTATGATTAGGAAAGAGGTAGCTCAACTTACTTTTTGTAATCAGTGGTATTAATTTCTATAAATTCATTTGCCCATTCTTTGTCCCGGTATGTATGAAAGATGAGTGCATATAATGATAAGAAGCTGACTAGCTGCAAAACCATTGCATATCTCACTTTATATATATATAAGGGTTAGAAGTTTCAAATAGCTCTATCTACCATACTATTCCGCAAGTGCTCAATTAACTCTTGTTCTAAAATAAGATGTATTATGCTCGTTTAGCAATTTGTCCACTTTCCATATATTAAGTAACTCTTCCTTAATGTTGACATGGAATTTAAATAAAAATAATTTGATGATTTGTTTCATTGTTGACTCATTCAAACCCAAAGAAAAATCGCTATTTTCTCCCTCCTCATCCTCACCACCATCATCGCAGTTGACGATCTGAAAACTGAAAATTATTTGCGACCTCCCACTTGTTACTTGCTTGTGTGCCCAAGTAATCCCACAGTATCTTTAATATAGAGTTGAAGAAACTTTCTATGATTGTATGATATTTATATGCTTATTACCATGCCTTCCTATTCATGTATGGCGGCCTAATTTCTGAACATGCTCCTAAAATTAATCGAATTTAAAAAGAAAAATATTCATAGTTACTAAAAAAACTATAGAAACCTAAGTCTGAACTCTAAACCTTATTTTCTTTATAAAACAAAAAACCAAACTCCTTAATTTCTCTTAAACTACATGTTATTGGTAATTATTTAAGACCAAGATCAATCTAGTTTATGCAGTGCATACTTTTGAATAGTAATTGTGAGTTTTCTTCGTCATTAAAAAAATTATGAAGAATTAAAATCAAGGAGAAATGAAATTAGGATTATTGGTGCAGTTTATACAAGCTAGAATTATGAGGTGAGGAATTGAAGGTGGCTAGCTAGGCATGATTTAGAGTTATCATTGTTGTGTACATGTGACCAATTCCCTGTTGGTAATTGAGTGCCTCTTTTTTGGATTTGTCTATCTGCAATTCATGACTAATAAGAAAATTAAAAAAATAATAAAAAATGATGTATGCTGCTATATACTCCAATTCTAATAGCTTTGCTGCAGTATATACTTTATCATTTGTACATCTTGGCATGGCTCTTTATATGAATATAATTTATGAGTTATGTTGTTGAATCAAAAATTTGTGAATGAAATTTCATCCTAATTTTTTTCATCAAAGTACACTATATAAACAACTTAATTTAATTTATTTCCTTGTGGTCTTTTACGGGATAATGACACAAGATGATGATTTTCATTCAAAGTACATATTCAAATCTGATCGTCGGGGGTTTCTCATAAAATAAAGAAACTAATTATATTAATTAAGTTAACTCAAAGTGTACGTCCTTTTCTCTCAATCTTAGATTCTTAGCTCGTCGTCTTCACCACGTCCGCCATTCCATGTGGCCCATTAGAAATCTTTATCCGCAGCAGGTTCTATGGCTTTTTTTGAGGGGACGATGATGATGGCACTTAAAATTATTTTACACTTCCATCTGTACATATATATTATAATATTCCATTTATATATCTATCCATCTATCTCATTATATTTTGTTTGAACGCAAGCATGTTAGAGTCAAATTTTAGGTGGAGTGCATGTTTAAACTCTTCTCTACAAAGTCTTTAGATATTTGATGGCATACAATTCACATGCATTCTAGTGTATATATATATATATATATATTCTAAAATATTGACACTTCACTATTACAAGATGAGCATGCTAGCTAGTAATTACCCTAGCTAAGATATTGGCTTTGTGATGAAATAATCAAATTTTGCAAGTGATTTGAATCTGGATTGGCCTGCAGATACAATCTCACATTTATTGTGTGGCTGTGTGGTTTAGTACTTAATTAAGTTGGTGCCAAATATCTCCTCAGGATGAATTAGCTTTTGGGGTAAAGTTAGGGTTTTAACTTGAGTGTTTTATCATTTTGTGCTTGTATTGAGTGGTCGGTGCGTAGTGCGAAAGGGTTACTTGGAAGACGATTACTTGGCGTTTGATAAGGTTCAAATGGAACCAAGAAGAGTGTGGAGTGAAAGCTATTTAGAGTGAAGTCATCCACTAGTCTCATACTGGCCTAGCAGGCCGAGTCGATTGTCCAAAGGAGAAAAGGGCTAGCTACCCGGTATCGAGAAGTGTCCGAAGTATGAGATATCTGGAGTAGGTAAGGGTGGACAATGATACGATCCCACATCAACTCCAAAAAGCATTGTGAAATTGATACTTAAGTTTGGGTCAAACATCTACTCATAAATTAGCTTAGCTAGCTTTTGTAGTAGTTTCAAATATCCCTAAAGCATTGTTATTTTTTCCTTCTGACAATGAAATCTTGAAGAAAATTCAAAGGTGAAGCATTAGAGCACTTTATGCATAGACTAGATTTGCCCCTTGAAACACATCCCAATGGAAGCTAACTCCTATGCTCCATACTAATTAGATAGTGACATATTGTAATCATCTAAACCTGGCACTACATATATACAGTACAAGTTTTTGAGGCATCCTATGGGGCTACTCCTCTTACTCTTTGCCGGCCAATATATAGTATTGGTGTTGCTTAGCCTAAATTTATATTATAGTTCTTTTATTATATTATTTTTTATTTCTCTTATACATTCACTCCTAATTAAGCTGTTGATCCGAGAGTGGGGACAATATTGGCTCTTTGTGCTTTAATAGATTGAGAAATTAATTATAAACAAATATTACATTATAACAGTGACAGTAATACTAAAAAAAAAAAACTGTTGATCTAGGATGTAGTTTGTGTTACTAACTAGTACTCTATAGTATTACTGTATTAGCCTAAATGGAGAAGTACTAATTAGGTCTGTAGACAGCTAATAATGTAATTTTGAAGCGTAGCACAGCCACTCATGACTCAACTCAAACCTTCACTTATTCTTTCTTTCAATTACTAGGGCAACTACACCACCACCACCACCACCACCGTGCATGTATGTATGGCAGAATGGACCATATACCAAGTTTTCAGAACTTCCATTTGCTATAGTCAACCAGGGCATCAAACTTTCCCCTTGCCATCTCCTCTCAATTGTACCCTACGTATAATATAATATATAATATAATAAATATCATTTTTCTTGGTGTATGTCAAGTAGCTCACATGCACAAACAATCATGCACCGCCATTCCAATCTTTTAATTCACAGAAAAACTTGTCAGCCGGCAAAAGACTACAATGATATAAACTAGTTTAGGTTGACACATAATTAATTGACTCAAATCAAGAAGACAAATAAACATCTCCAATAGAGAGTTGAACTTGGAACCTTGTAGTTATCAATGCAAGACAACTGCCTAACTAATAACTCGATTGAGGTTGTCCCCAATTCCAATCCTTTGATTTAAGGGGAGAGCCCACGAGCCCACAACTACTGCTCAAAGGTGTGTTCTGAGTGAAGTCCACCTTGTAACCTAACTAGCTGGCAAAGGACAATAAGGAGATAAACTAGTCTAGGCTGCTCCTAGCTCAAGCCAAGAAGGCCAATAGGCAGTTTTACTGAAAGTCAAACTTGAAATCTTATGATTACTATACCAAGCTAACTTAGAACTTAGTTACCAAGCCAACTCGGCTATAGTTACTTCCAATTCCAATCCTTTAATTTGTCGAGCTAATCACTTAGCTATGATATATAGATTTTCCTATCGCACCACGAAGCGCTGTCTATAAGCCGAGACTTAATTATAATATAGCACTGAGTTTAGAATAGAATTTTCTCGAAATCAGGGCAGCGCAACATAGGGAATGGTTTTGTTTGGAACTATGTGTGAATATGGTGCAGGACAATCAAGTGCTCTCTGGATGATAGAGCATACACTGGCCTGGGCATAGCCATATATGTAGTTGCAGCTGATGCCATTTCTGATCTGCTTTCTTTCTTGCCCTTGTCGTTCTTTGTCAGCACTAATAATCACTATCTAGCTATGATGATAACAATGTCAAATATGATATTGGAGGTCTATGTATGATGATTTATATTCAACTTGTACATTATGAGAATAAAATTATTATGGTTCTTGATATACATGCCGCACTAGCTACTTGCTGGGTTAGTTCTATGTACATAATTGTGTTATACGTAATTCACCTACCCCACTTTTGGTGTAAGGGAGTTTTGCACGTATATATATGTATAACCATGGTACACGTATATTACATTGGGGTATATATATTATTCCGGAGTTTTTAAGGTGTTGATTAGTACTAATTTTAATTTTTTTTTAATCGGGTATAGTCATATATGGTATGTTTTATTGTATCGGAAGTACTATGAAAACGAGTGCGTGATATTTTCTGACATAATCCAAATAGTATATAATCATACATGACTGTATGTTTTGGTACAAAAGGCACTAGTATTATATTGATCAACACTTTATATAATATTAACAATAAGTATTTTACAATAACCAAATATCATAACAAAATTTATTATTGACCCTTTGCAATATATAAATATATTAGTGAATATTGTAAGTTTATATATATTTATGTTACATATAAAAATAAAAAATCTCAATTACACTTACATATATCGTGTGTTAAAATGTTTGGATATGGTTTGATTCGTTATTCGAATTACTCAAATTTGAGCTTATCTTGAAAGTAACTAAAATAAATTCAAACATTTTTCGATTTTAACTAAAAAAAAAAAACTTAACTCGCTTGCACCTTTAGACAAAATTACTGAAGTTGGAGGATAAAAAATGGGATTAATTCTTAATGATAAGTATACAAAGTAAGCTTGACAAATAATAGATATATTTTTTTTAGGTAAAATCTTTTCTGGTCTAGCACAAGAAGCCCAAGTACGAAGGTCCATATGATTCTTTTAATTGGTGGTCTGCCCATCTAAACAAAATTGAAATAGGCTTTCTGTCTCATTATTTCAATTATAAGCATAATTAACATGTTTTAATTTGATTTAATTTTTATAGCTGCTATTAATACATAAGTTTATTGCCAAGACCATGTGATTTAGTGGCATCCGATTGCACCTCCATATGTAAATGAGGTGAGTTTAAGCTTCAGTTGAGGCGGTATTGGCTCTTTGTGTTACCTCATTTAAACGAACAAAAATATTTTGAAAAGAAAAGACTACAAGTGAACAAATACCTACAAAAATGGAATTAAGAATTAACACTCTCTCTCTCCCTATTTAACCTATGATTAATGAAGTAGGTTTTTCTATTAAAAAAAAAAAGTAGTTGTGTTACTTGTGTACCAGGTTGAAAACGACATTTGATAGATTAATAGTTGTGCCGTGTGGAGACTGGAGAGGCGTTGTGTATCCGCCGTCAAAGGCAGCGGCTCGTGACCACTCTTCCTTACCGTGTGCTCCGCCGTCACCCACTACAAAAACCAAAACCGCGGCTGCCCTGGAAAACCATAACCAAATCATTTTTTAAACAAAACTCTCTTACTATATATACACACATACTTAAAGCTTCAATCTTTAAAACATAATCCAAATTTCCACTAATCTCCAGCCCAGTTTCCTTTAATTTCTGAGAGATCATCAAATCGTTTGATTCAATTAAGTAATCATGGGTTCAGATGCGAACAAGATGAAGGGCGGCGGCACGGGATTCCCGCCGCCGCAGACCGCTCTCTGCGCCAACGGCTGCGGCTTCTCCGGCACGGCGGCGACGATGGGCCTCTGCGCCAGCTGCTTCCGGGAACTCCGCCTGAAGGAGCGGCAAGCGGCGCTGGCCAAAGCCGCGGTGGAGCAGCTAGCGCTGTACTCGAGACTCCAACCCGATTCGCCGCCGTCGAGTAAATCTGCACCGGTTGTCACGGCGGAGCAGAGCCGGAGACAGGCGGCGCCGCCGAACAGGTGTGACGCCTGCAAGAAGAAGGTGAGAGTGATGGGTTTCGAGTGCAGATGCGGGCAAACATTTTGTGGGACCCATAGGTACCCGGAGAAGCATGATTGCACGTTTGACTTCAAAGCCCAAGGGAGAGACGCCATAGCCAAAGCTAATCCTTTGGTTAAGGCAGACAAAATACAAAGGTTCTAAGATTCCCAATTGTATCAAAACTCGATAGATCATACCATGATGCCATTTGCAAGTCGAATGATGTTTTTGACTAGTTGCCTAAACTATATAGTTTACATTGAATTGTCCTAGTCAAGATGGAGCTGAGGAGGAGCTAAGAGAAGAGTCTCAATTACTCCATACATGACATGATAATGAACTCCAATAATGTAATGTAAAATCCCCATCATATCCATCATTGACCACTCTTTTCTTGCTTTCATTCATCTTTAGCCTTTATAGGGCTTTTCACTTTTGAACCTAAAACGTGAAGAATGATGCACTCAATAGATCTCATTATTTGCATAAATGTATAGTTTAGTGTTGAACCTCAGAGTTCTCAATTTACATTCTCATCAGTTTCAGAACAAATTCATTAATATATGATATATTGTCGCGAAATTGCAGAAATATATAATTTAGTTTTAAGTCTCGAAGTTAGATTGATTCAGTTTAACTTCTTAAAAGTTTCGGGGCGAGCTTATAGATCAGGGATATAGCCGAATAAAATCGGAAAACTTGGTTATGAAAAAACTATCTGCTGACAATTCAAAGTCCATACAGTAAGATTTTTCCTACTTTAATAAGATATGGCATATCTTCTAAAGTGTGTACATGGTAATCAAAGGGGAACCAGCCACTAGTACAAGAGGATCAAGTTGGTATTTAAACTAGATCCTTCTTATCCACACTGATTTTAAATTCAACTTGGACAGTTGGAATTTTAGAAGAATGAAAGAGCATGTAAGAATAAACAACACAATATTTTATGCGCTAAAGAGTTATATAAAATGGTCTCAACTCAACAATCTAACAACAATTGTCCATCAAGAATCAATTTTTATATATCTTGGAAAAAACTCAACTGGTTAACTAACTTAAAATAATCAGTTGAGATATATAAATTTAACTTTATTATAGGTATTAGTGTACAAGCATTTGAAGGCTTATAGACCAATTGAGACACATTCTATAAGAGCTATAGAATTGGACACATTCTATAAGAGCAATTGGGATGGTTGAACAAAAGTCTTTAGTGTATATAAAGAAAGTAGTGGGCATTCAAATGATTAAGAGTTTAAATCAAACAATGAAAGTTGATTTCATCTTAAACATAACAAGTCCTCTTGGCGCCTTGCAAGTCCAACCTTTTACTACTTTTGTGGGTAGAATGGGCCAACCATCACTTCTAACTTTTTGCACTTTCAGCGACAGACTCAATGCCCCTTGAATCTTTTTTCCTTTTTATTGGATCACGAAAGAAATCTGCAGTCATTACTCGATAATATGCACTAAATTGCACTAGAAATATTCGATCTGTAGCTTGTGCATGCAACGAGCTCGACCAAGAAGGTGTTAACAAGAATCGAACTCATGATTTTATGGTATAAGAGTCATATATACTCAGACTACTCAACCACCGTTTCGAAGAAAGTCCCTTCAACATTTCATTCATCATCTATCTGGATTTTTGGGTTTTGTTTGAATGTGGAGTTTCTTACAAGTGCACGAGATCTTGCTTGCTTCCTTCTTAAAGAAAACAGCTTTCTATTGTGGGAAATTATTGAGATTGGTACATACTGACAGAATGCATGTGAACTTCATTAGTGAGCATCAACCTTGCAATTAATAAGAGGACAATGATGTTATAGGCTTCGTGTAATTTGGTCTAAAGTTTCTTTCAAATCATGCAACATGTAATTATTAATTAATTAAAAAAGCATCCTCTGATTACTCAAGATATATGGAGTTCGAACTCATGCCCTCCCATTTAAAAAAATCATTTCCTGCCTTCAGACCACAAGTTCATAGACATTTAAATTACCTTGTTAATTCTCGAATTTGTTTAATTTATACCACTCATTACATATATCCTTTTCTGGACACTTTATTTCAAATCCCAATTCATTCATTTCATTATGAAAATTTGAAAGAAAAGAGCTACAGGGTAGATGCAAATAAAATGAAAACAGGGGGAATTTGTGTAATTAAACAAATCTGGGCAGTTCGAGTCACCAACTGTAATTCAAATTCACAAGACCGTTACCGCCTTGACCGCTTAAGTACAACATTATTATCGGAATAATTAACATTAACAGCAAACGTGATCCAGATTATGCGCCCTACTCGAGTTGACTCAGAATTCATAATTACCAAAAAACCCTCCACCGCAATCTAAATGTGCGCTTTGAGTGAACTTTCTAGGAAAAGATCACAATAAAGTAAAATAATTTATATTTTTTGTCGACAAACCAATAAGACCAATAGGCATTCTCACACAGAATCTTAATATATAATTTAATTAGTGAATTAATAATAAATAAAAATTAATAATTTTACTTTAATTGCATTTGTGTATAAACACTTTCGGAAACGAAAGACCGTTAGGATACAACCTAACTCTATAAACGATAAAGTCCTTGAAATTATAATTAATCGGCCATGTAACTGAGATTTATAGTCAAATTGATTAAAATCGTTGGTTATTGGTTATTAAGATTAAAAAAAAAAAATCTAAATTCTTTAGGGATCTTTTGGTAATTTCAAACGTAAACACTAACTAAAAACTAATTAAGGCGCAAGGAAAAGGAAAAAATGAAATCCATGGCGATGACCCATTAGGCCACCACGACATCTTCATGACCCGATTTAACTCTTAACTCCCCCATACCCCACTCGCTCTGTTTTCCCGTGTTTCTACGAGTCACGACTCACTCGCCCCACTCTTTATCCCACACTCTAAACTGCTAAACAAACAACGCCTGAGCTCACCGGCACGGGAAGAGATGCGAAAATGGCCACCACGAGTTTCAGAAACGGCTCCCTTTCCAAAGGAGCTCCAAAAATGGATACCAACAGGTCATTATCCTTGAATTTTGCTCCAAAGTCCTCGTCTTTTAAACCCAAGACCTCGGCTCCGGCTCCGGGCTCAGGTCCCCGGCGCAACAGCACCGGCTCAGCTACAACGCCCGGAAAAGACGATGCCGGAGGTAAAGATTGAAGCTTTACCTGATTTTTTTAATCAAATTCCTAGAAAGCTTTGTTCTTTGATTTCAATTGAGATTTTTATTGGATGGCAGTTTCAGGGCGTGTTCGAGTTGCGGTGAGATTGCGGCCTCGAAATGCAGAGGAGATGGAGGCTGATGCTGATTTTGCTGATTGTGTTGAATTGCAGCCAGAGGTTTCCCATTTATACTTATTTTTCTTTTTCTGAGACAAAATTCGGTTAGTTTTAACTAATTTTGCCTCTTTCAGCTCAAACGGTTGAAACTTCGGAGAAACAATTGGGATACAGATACATATGAGTTTGATGAAGTGCTTACAGAGTTTGCTTCACAAAAGCGAATTTATGAAGTTGTGGCTAAGCCTGTTGTTGAGGTGCTGTGATTTAAGTTGCATCTTGTCTTTTGTATATATATATATAATATAGAGAAAATTGTAATTTATGCCCCTCCATAATATGCCAAATATTTTATCCTGAATTATTAGTGGTGTAAATGTTGACCCTCAATTTTAAAAAACAGTGCATATATTGCCCTTCCCGTGGTGTAAATATTGCCCCTCCTATCAGTACGGGAGGGGCAATATATGCACCGCTTTCAAAAATTGAGGGGCAACATTTGCACCACTAATAATTCAGGAGTGACATTGATAATTGGCATATTATGGAGGGACATAAATTACAATTTCCCTATAATATATAAGCCAACTACAATATTGGAATGTGTAATTTGCATGTGTTGTGTGGATAATGAATTGACCTTTCCATTTGGCTGTATTGCCTCTTTGTTTCTTTGCTTCAAGAAATGTGTGAAATTGACCCAAGCAGTAAGCTAATTTTGACACAATTGATTCTCAAGTAGGTTTCATTTAGGCTGAATACAAATCTACTTTGTGTTATGTCAATTAGCGTCTATATGTTGTCCTTGGAGTATTTCTTTTTCATTACATCAAATATACCCTTCAAGTGATACATTTTGAAGATACTAAACAGTCAGAAGTGTATCGGATTTCCTGTCATAAGTCTGTTACATTTTGTTGTTTCTATGCCAAAAGATGAAGAAGCAAATCTATCTGTTCTATGTTGTTAACCCTTCTCTTCCCTTCAATTTTGCGGTTTTAGCTGTGGATAGAATTTTTAAAGATGACAGAAGATATTTCACTTTTCGTGTTCAAGCTATATGTATTTCTGTATTTACTTTGGCAGAGTGTCTTGGAGGGTTATAATGGAACAATCATGGCATATGGGCAAACAGGGACTGGAAAAACTTACACTCTGGGCCGACTAGGAGAAGAAAATGCAGCTGATCGTGGGATCATGGTGCGAGCAATGGAAGATATTCTGGCTGAATTATCACCACAGAACGAAGCTGTTTCTGTTTCTGTATCTTACTTGCAGGTTGTTGTCTCTCACCATAGAATAATCAATACTGCATTGAATTTATATGTTCTTAATAGAATTTTGTTTACAACTTATGCAATGCAGCTGTATATGGAGACTGTACAAGATCTCCTTGATCCATCTAATGACAATATATCCATAGTTGAAGATCCTAAAACGGGAGATGTTTCGCTACCTGGGGCTACTACTATAGAAATCAGAGACCAAAAGAGCTTTGTGGAGCTACTTCGACTAGGTGAAGCTCATAGATTTGCTGCTAATACTAAATTGAACACAGAATCTTCCCGAAGTCATGCTATACTGATGGTAAATGAAATTAACATTTTTTATAAACTAATGTCTTCTTCTTCCCCCATCCCCTCCCAAAAAGAAAAGAATAATATAAAATAAAGTTAATGGTTCCTTGTACAAATTGCCTGAGCTAGTTCTTTGAACCTGCAATCCTGCATATATGTTCATAAGCTTTCTGAAAACTTATGTGGCAGTAATTCATTCTTGTTTCAGTTACACGTTAAAAGACACGTCAAGGGTAGAGGTTCTACTATTTACAGTGAAAATGGTACGTCTCACTTGGCTACTAAAACATTGAAGGCACCCATTGTTCGCAGAAGCAAGCTAGTTGTTGTGGATCTTGCTGGCTCTGAGCGCATTGACAAGTCAGGTGAAGTTGCAGCGTCCCTGTGTAACGAAATATCAATCATCCATTCCTTTTTAATCTATACATGAAGTATTCTTTAATTATTTTTCTTGACTCCTTTTTTCCTTCTGAGATATAACTTTCCTTTTCATGCGTGTTTAACATTTTATATATGTCACAGGAAGCGAGGCGCACACATTAGAGGAAGCTAAGTCTATCAATCTATCTTTGAGTGCATTAGGGAAATGCATTAATGCATTGGCAGAAAACAGTGCTCACGTTCCAGTACGTGATTCAAAGCTCACAAGACTACTTCGAGATTCATTTGGTGGTATGTTTTTGCAGATGTATAAAGCATAGCCTTTTCATATGTTCATTGATTGGCATGGAAACACTATTATTACGTAGCCACTTACTTTTAGAGGCAGTTGCACATAGTTATGGTTTCGTACCTAATTCTCGTTTCACATGTCAGCATTGAGACATTATCGTTGTTTTAAGGTGCAGTGTCTTAGTTCGATGTTTTCGCTGTGTGATATTTCCATTGCAGGCACTGCACGAACTTCATTAGTTATTACCATCGGCCCTTCTCCACGTCACAGGGGAGAGACAGCAAGTACCATATCATTTGGACAAAGGGTAAACTTATTATCTGTCTCTTCAATTTTCTTGAACCATTGGTAATTGGGTGGGTATTAATCATATTATCTGTTTGTGCTTGTGCAGGCTATGAAGGTAGAGAATATGTTGAAAATCAAAGAAGAATTTGACTACAAAGGTTTGTCCAGAAGACTTGACATTCAATTGGACAAACTAATTGCCGAACATGAAAGGCAACAGAAATCATTTCAAGACGAAATAGAGAGGATTGCTCAAGAAGCTCAGAACCGAATCATTGAGGCGGAAAGAAATTATGCGGACTTATTGGAGGTAATCAAATATTGCTGTATATGAGATATGAAGACAACATTTTTGAAGATATGGTTTTCACACGTTGATGCATAGTAGTAAGAAATCTGCAGAACTTCTGCCTGTTAGGTGCAACTATATCATATGAAAGAATCAATAGTATAAAAAGCATAATATAGAATAAGATGGAATGTAGCTGAGGGGACTGGAGTGCAAGGTTTATAGAATAAACTCCCCATCATAATGAAAGTATTTTATGAAAGAAAAGATCTAATGGTAATAACTAGAGATGCCCTAGTAAATAAAAGACAGAAAATCCAGTTAAGCAACTCACATTACCTTTTAAAACGAAGCTTAGGCTCCTGCAAACAATATTAGAAGATTCGTAATACCAGAAGGAATATTTAGATCTTCTGTAGTTCTGTTTCCTTCCAAGCAAGATTCTTCCTACTAGCCAACTCCTCTGTGGATATAATTTGTTATGTGCATACTACAGAATGAGAGAATGGTGTACCAAAAAGAGTATGCTGATGCAATAAAGAAGCTAGAGGAGCAGTGGGCCGTAAATCAAGAAAGGCGTGGAAAGGTTGTCCATGATGACAGTTGCAACAAGTTTTCCAACAGAGAGGTAACTTCTGATTGATGGGTTTGCTGGTTTTGATTTGTTTGCTAATATTACTTTCCCAATAATGGCAATAGGATTTTTGAGGTTACTAAATTACAACTGCATTGGAAGTCTCACACTTGATGTGTTTATTTTCTTGATGTTCTTTTATGTTTAGCCTACTATTTGTTCTGCTTCTGAGGATGCTACTGAGATTAAAAAGTTGCTTCAACAAGAAACTCTTTTACGTAAAGCTGCAGAAGAAGAAATTATTGATCTTAAAAATCAAGTAGCACAATGGAAAAGGTCAGAGGTATGGTGTCTCCTAACCATTATCAAATCTTTCAAGCACCTTCTTTTTCCTCTTTTTAGTTTTTATGAATCGAGGGTTTAATAAGGATATTTTCATGGGACTAGGCAGCTGGAAATTCTGAGATCTTAAAGCTTCGCAAGATGCTGGAAGATGAGGCACAGCAAAAAGCAAGGCTTGATGAAGAAATATCAATACTACAAAATCGTCTATTGCAATTAAGTTTTGAAGCTGATAAAGTATGTCATTGTGGTCCATTTCATATAAAAATGAATTGAGGGATATTTGAAAACAATCTGGAGAAGATTAAAACTTCAAATTCTGTGTTCCTGTAGACAACTAGGGACCTTGATAGAGGGACTACGACACTGCCTAGCAGTCTAGATTCTCCACACCATCAGTTTATACATCAACAGCTGCGAGATTCTGGAGATGAAGAGAAGGCCTCGATGGCAAACCTCTTTGAACAAGGTGGTGAAAATTATTCAAGTTATAAATTCTTGAGTATATCATATACTTAAGTGGATGTCTGTGTTATCTTTACTTGCCTTCAAATAGTGGGACTGCAGAAGATATTGTCACTACTTGAAGCAGAAGACGCTGATGTTCGTATCCATGCTGTAAAAGTTGTGGCAAATCTAGCTGCTGAAGGTAATAAATTCTACATGTAATATCCACAATTCATTTGGCAGCATAAGGGCGTAGCATTTTATGTCGGGCTTGAGCTTCTACTCCTAAATTCTTTATTGAGTTGCTTTTGACTGAACGAAAACAAAAATGAAATGGAACTATGGAAGTACTTTTGTTATCTTGTTTTCAGAGGCAAATCAGGAAAAAATCGTTAAAGCTGGTGGTCTTACATCGTTGTTGACAATACTTAGAAGCTCAAATGATGAGACTATCCTCAGGGTTGCCGCTGGTGCAATTGCAAATCTTGCCATGAACGGTGAGCTTTACATTACATTCTAGTATACTAGAAGTTCAAGCATTTGCTGATCTTAGCTTGGTTTAAACGCAAAAATGTCTGCTATTTAACTTCATATCTCGTTGTGAACAGAGACCAATCAGGAGCTTATAATGTCCCAGGGAGGCATAAGCTTGTTGTCACTGACATCAATGAACGCTGAAGATCCTCAAACTCTTCGAATGGTTGCAGGAGCTATTGCGAACCTCTGTGGCAATGGTATTCTCACATTTCAAATAATTCCCGTACTTGTCTACTTGATTTTTCTTTTCTTTACATTTTAGTTTGATATATTTATAACAAATATGATAGAATTCACCCAAAATTGGCAGCATATTCTTTTAGATGGTGACATCCACTTGTTAGTTACATCTGATGGATATATAATACGGTTTGCAGATAAATTACAAGCAAGGCTAAGCGGTGAAGGGGGTATCAAGGCACTGTTAGGAATGGTCAGGTGCAGGCATCCCGACGTTCTTGCTCAAGTTGCTCGTGGAATTGCTAACTTTGCTAAATGCGAATCCCGAGCACACACTCAAGGTGAGTGGCTCATAACGTTTCTTTATCCCGCCAAAATTAGGAAGCATACATATGCTCATTTCAGTATATCTACAAGTCTTGTTGAGCGTGATATATATATACGACTAGTGCTTCTATTAGGGAAGCCATCTCAGGATCGAGTCTGTCATTTTCACAGGAACGAAGATGGGGAAGTCTCTTCTTATTGAAAATGGAGCAACGACATGGATAATTCAGAACGCAAACAATGAAGCATCACCAATTAGGCGCCATACCGAACTAGCACTTTGCCATTTAGCAAAACTAGGTATGCGCTACTTCTTATTCTATGCTTAAACGAAAGGCCAACAAGTGATTTTAGTCCCCGACTGCCATAACATGCATAAACTGTTGAAAATTTCAGAGGTGAATGCAAAGGATTTGATCAACGGGGGCGCCTTATGGGAGCTAGTACGTATTGCCCGGGATTGTTCACGAGATGATATCAGGACTCTTGCCCACCAGACATTAACATCAAGCCCAAGCTTCCAAGCGGAAATGAAACGAATGAGGATAGATT
Organism: Ipomoea batatas; assembly: GCA_002525835.2. Taxonomy (NCBI): domain Eukaryota; kingdom Viridiplantae; phylum Streptophyta; class Magnoliopsida; order Solanales; family Convolvulaceae; genus Ipomoea; species Ipomoea batatas. The sequence goes on from CM008345.1 coordinate 1,166,085, forward strand.
ATTCTTGAATAATGTCAAGAACCTTCAACGTCGACATAATTGTATCGACATAGTTAGCTTGATTTTGTAGCAAGAATTATTGGTCAATCATTTTTTGGGTTGAGTAGAGTCACTACATGCCATTTCAATCCTAATTGACACTAAAACATGCCATATATAGACCTTGTGCTAATACCCAGCACATTCTTGGATTGATAGGCTTAATTAACTAGCTTGGTAAGTTAGACCACTGTAAATGATTCCAATTTGTTTGCCTGTACATTCATTGATTGCAGAAATTTATGTAAAATCCATGGTAGCATTTTCAAGAATTACGGAGTACTTGGTTTTATTGTTATAAGGAAAGTCTTTTGCATCAGGTATTATGTTATAGTAATTGAAGCATGTACTACATCTTAACTAAAAGTCTAAGCTGATAGTTGAATTGCACATTTATGTGTATATATATATATTATATGCTCAACACGTCTCTTCACGTGTGCGGGTAGACCACTATTTTTTATCGGGTGGTGCGGAGATTCGAATCCATGACTTTTAAACAAATGACAGCTACGAACAGTTGCAATGTAAGAACGAGGAGGATTTGTGTAACGCAAGATTTCTGGGAGCTGCCGGCCATATCTTGAGACTTGAGAGTGACTCTTCACGAATAAAGCCATGGCTGTAGAAATCTAGGATAGGTGGTCGGATAAATTAATGATTAAATAAGGACCACTGTGCAATAATCTCCGGCACTGTAGAATGGGCCAACGTTGTAGCCGCTGTCTTACCCTATCCATACATCCAAAATTTAATTGTGTATGTACAAATGTGATAGAATACAATAGAATAGTATAGAAATGCTATGTACATTCATCAGTCATCACCCTACCAGCCCAAACATGGAATCATGGATACCTTAATCACCCCAAACTCCCAACTGAAAAATAAAGGGGGATGCTTTGGCTAGAACCCAATCATTGCACCCCTAAAATTGACATTAGTTTAGACATTGATATCATAGACGGAAAAGTTTGCACCATAACTCGAAGATACGCTCTAGATAAAATTTTTCTTATGACTCTAGTCAAGAAAATATCACAATGAGGTAACCTAATAACTTAGGTTGTCCAAAACTAATAAGCTCAGCTCAAAATCAAAATGGCCAGTAGACACATACGAAGAGTTGAAGGTTAATCTAGAGATCATATCAATAGGAGGGAGGGAGAGGAGGTAAACTTGGATCACATTTATAATATTAGACAGTAAGATTTTGAGCAACTTCATTCTTTAGTTCCGACCTTGATATAATATAACGGTCTAACCATAGAAAAAGTTGAAGATAAACTTAGACCACACTATATTATTAGGCTAGTAGCTATATATAAGATTTTGAAAAATCCCTTAACCACTTTAGTTCTTGATAAAATATACTGCGATCCATAATATAACAATCGGATCATATGATGAAGAGTTGATGGTTAATTTGGAGAGTATAACTAGAGTATAGTGGATATAAGATTTTAAACAATTACTCAACGAAATGTTTTTAGTTCTTGATATAATATACTGGTATGAACCATACGAAGAGTTGAAGATTAATTTGGAGATGATATCGAGGAGAGGGAAAGAGAAAGAGAGTGGATAAGCATGGATGACATTACATGGGATGTTTCATAAAAAGCAAACAAATGTGGGAAGGTGTAAACTGTGAAAAGGGTTTATGCTTTGGTGCAAGGAATCTGAGCTGTGTTTCAAGAAACCTCTCCAAAATATTCAATTCATTTATATTCTCCAAAAATTTCACAATCAATTCAAAGTCGAGTTATTATTAGCCTCCATCCTGTCATATTCAATCAAACTCGAGTTGTTATTATTAGACCCCACGAATTCAGAGAGTTTGTTGTTGAAGATGAAACGAGGTAGTGTGACGATAGTTGAGATTGTCGGCCCTAAAAATAGCATATTTGCACAAAACCCTCATTTCCTAGATTTCGGAAAATGAAGAAAAGAGGTGGTCTGGTCTCTGGTCTGGTCTGGTCAGTCCAGACTGTATAACGCTAAACGTTACTTTGCTTTGCCTTGAAAAGGAACTATTTGCAGTGGCTGTGCACGTGTATCCAGATGTGACTCTATGTCTCTATTCTCTCCCCCTCTCTCTCTCTCTCTCTTCATAGATAGATGATAAACCCTAAATCCTAGGCAAATTCTTCCCAAAAATTTAAAGGAAAAAAAAATTAAAGTTGATCAGATCAGTGGAAACCATGAGTGCCCATACCTCCTTTTCTTTTTGATTTAGATCATCAACCTCAGTTTCCCACCAACCTATTGTAACAATATTAATGAAAACCTGGCTCGGAAGAGGAACACATCTTAACTGGTTAACCAATTAAGGTAAAAAAAAAGTTTTTTTTTTTAGCAACACCCAATGTAAAAAGTTAATAACTTTATTTCATTAGTAACAATAAAATAACGTCTGAGTTATTTCATCTACTAAGACCTTAAGCAAGAAGGGTGAGGATGATGTAGTTCTAATCCTAGTATTAACGAAGACTTGTATGGGCATAAATCAATTTAAATCCTAGTATTAATGAAGTTGTGCCTGGACAGAACTTAATTTAAACTAATTGAGTTTTCAAAAAAAATTTAAACTAATTGACCAATTTAAAGAAGTTAATACTGACATTCACAAACCATAAAATTCAGCAACTTATTAGTTCTTCCATTGAGAGTTTGAGACTCTAGGAGGACCTTGGGGATTGGGATTTAAGCAGCCTAAGCTGGCTATGTTGTACTAATAATATACCCCTAACATTAAGAAAAAGAAAACATAGTAATAATGGCAATAACTCTAGTTTTTTTTTTTTTTTAAATCATGATTGTCCTATAATAATGTGTGTTACAGTTACTAAAAAAAATGTGTGTTACAGTTTTGCTCAATCACTAAAAAAGGGGAAACGTTTCACTGAAAATCATGAAACCTCAGACTTATGACTGTTGCATTGTATGTTGTACTATGAAACCTCACTCTCATGCGTTGACTACTACATACATACCATGGATTCATACAATCTTCATTTTTCATGGAACCCATTACAAGCATAGCATGCAGCATATCATCAAACTCTCAAAATCCATGCTAAATTAAACAGAAAAGAATGTCAAAATATAAGATTTAAACTTGAAATGGTAAAAAAAACTGTTTTTTAACCTAAATATTTGCGAACATACAATGTTTGATATGATATGATAATGAAACAAGGATTGCGTTCGAGAAAATTAAAAGTAGTTTAATTTAGTTTACCATTGTTCTTGATATGATATGATCTTACGAGACTGGTTAAAATGGAGGTCGGCCGGTGGCCCAGAATCCCTGATCATTTGGAAGCTGAATTGAGTTGAGAAGGTTCGGTGGCATCCCATGAAACATCGACGGGTCCGCTAATATCTGTTGTTGTTGTTGCGGCGGCGGTTGTTGTCCTCCGCCGCC
>CM008345.1:1180088-1190162 GCA_002525835.2 Ipomoea batatas
TTATGCTTAATTGGCATTGTTTGTCACATTTGTCAATTTCAATGAAATCTCAACAGTCCATCACTATATCGTGAACCAGGTTACTGAGTACAGAATTCATGTTCATAATACGCATACACATAAACACGATATAATAAACATAAATTATGTGTCTTATGAAACATGAATTTTGTGTATTATGTTAAGTGTTAGTTTATGGGTTCTCAGCTATATAATTTTGTGCATCATAAACATGAATTCGCTACTTTATAAAATCAAATTCTGTATATTAAACGACAACAGGGTTCACAGTGCACTGTGCCCTGGTCCATGATATAAATTGCTCTCAAGAATGGTAATTGAATGAAAGAGATTTACTCTCTATAACTTTGTTGACATTGTTTGTCAGATTTATCAATTTCAATGATATCTCTTCAATGGTAATTGAATGAAGAGATTTACTCTCTATAAGTTTGTTGGGCAGTTGGGCCAGTGGAAACCTTGGGGGATGAATTTTGTCAAGAATGAAATTAGGAGCATTTAATATACATGGGGTGTTATAACCACTAACACAACAAAAGATGTCATGCATGAGAGTTTCGTATTCTACAAGGATTGTAGTATAAATAAGGATATATATAGGAGTTCCTTGTATGGAAGTGTGATATATCATCAAGAAAGAAATTAGGCAAATTGTCACTTCATGCATGTTTAAAGTACATTTCATAATGCACACTAACCACAAAAGTCAATATCGCCTCCACTGAGACTCAATCTCATGACCCTCCATACTGGAGAGTACTGCATGTCGTATGAATGCAAGGTGTTTGGCCTACTTTAATTTGATTAGTTAGGTATATATTTTGAATATGAATTATGTAGTTTGATTAATTAGATTAAATTTGATGAGTTAGATATACTTTGATTATAAATTAGGTATTTGATGAATTAAGTGTTTTGATTAAGAATAGGCTCCATGATTACAAGTTAGGTTCTTTGTTTACGAATTAAGTACTTTGATTTAAATTCAAATAACTTAATATCATTTATAAATGTGTCCATCGTCCAATATTCATATCTCCATAGTATTTAAAGTAACATTTTGTCAATCAGTAGTGAGATAATCTATGTTACTTTGTCTCTTTGGAATCATTTTACTGGTTAAGATTACAAAGCATACTTCACCTAAAATACACATTCAGATAGTAATTACAAACTATCCCGCAAGTCAAAGATAGTTCATTGGAGTGGTCCAAGTAATAGCACAATGCGTTCACCACCAACACAACAAAAGTGTCATGCATGGAATGAAGTTTCGTATTCTACAAAGATTGTAGTAAAAATAGGGCTATATATATATAGGAGTTCCTTATTGTGTGAAACTCAAATTTGATGTCTATCACTTGCACTGTTATTATGTCATTTTCTTAGCAATTCATCATACTCAAGCAACTGAACACATAAGATTAAATAATATTAGTGAAATAAACACAATTCTATATTATTAATTTTCTTCTTCTTTTTTGTGAAGAACTAGAGGCAGGGGCTCGAGTTAACAGATTCTCCGAGTGGTAGCTTCACCTGCATCCGCCAACAGAAGAGTTACCAAGTCAACCGGAAGATCTTCTAAGAATGAAAGTAGTTCAATTCCCCAATCTCTAGCTTGTCCCATGTTGGCTAAGAAATCGGCATATCTGTTTCATTCTCTAAAGACAAGCGAGATTCTAAGATGGGAAAATTTAGCAACCAAAAATTTACGATCATGAATTAAGGAGTTATATATAATCTTCGTCCCGTATATCAGACAAGACTTTCATCACAGCTTTGGAGTCCAATTCCACAATAATCTTCTATAAACACTCTTACTAGAGAGATATTTTACATATTATTTATAGTATGGTGAGTTAATGAAACCGAATAATAACTTAAAGGGCCTAATGTTGTCTTACAAAAGGTCTCAACACCACTAAGAGTACCAAATCAATCAAGTAAAAAGGGCTGCAGAAGTGCAGCCCAAGTTTCATCCAACACAACCCATCATCCTTAAAGTCCTCGATCAAATGTCTAATGCTTTAGTAGGCCGGATGGCCCAAATGTATGATGGAACAATGGGCTGTTTAGCCTATAACCCAAACCAAATTATAGGGCAAATTATTCAGTGGATTCGGGTCCACCATTCAAGTTGAATCCGTATTCAAAATACACAATTTACCTACTGCATGTTCGCAATTTACATATTGTTGTGCTGTTAAACAGTGGCTTAGTTCGCGTCCCTAAAAAAACATTTTTGGGGATCACCCCGGTCAAGTTAATATAATCGAACAATTGGTTTGATAATCTCAATGTTCAAAGTTTAATTTCCGATGAAAGTTGTAAATTAGTCTTCTTAGTTTGAGCCGCGATTAGCTATGAATTAAACAACCTAAGTTAATATATAAGCACACTTTCGAATAGTCACGGCAGGTCTTTTTCCTAAATAAAAGAGAATAGTTAGACGTAGAAATGCAAATAATTAGGGTTGGCTAATAAACATTCTTTTTAAAATTTATTTTTCAACGTAACTTTCACAGTCAAGAGTTGTTGTGAATGCATGGAAAGAATTGTCAAATGTCTGTTTCACAGTCAAGAGTTGTTGTGAATGCATGGAAAGAATTATAATCAATATATATGTGAATGCTTTTCTTGGAGTCCATGGCAAGTCAAGGAACCAATTACTAGCTTTAACTTCATTTCTTACACCCCCAGCAAAGCAACCGGCCCATTCACCTATTCATGATAATGACTTCTAGCTTTAGAATAATTGTAAGAAAAAAAAATTACATTTTAGTAGTCTATGATAGATGATTCCCATTTTGTGCAATCATAGATCCACCAATGAAATAATGTCCTCTGACCTTTGCCTGTGAACTCATACCATCTCGTCTGACTAAACCCTTCACGTGCTTTGACTCTAACCATAAACAAACAAATTTCATACTTTAGATACAAATTAAAGTTTGATCTTGAGTAGGGGCAATAGCAAAAGAAAAATATAGTGAACAATTTAAGATTTTCAATATTATAATCATCACTGTCAAGATCTAGATATAGACCAGGGCCGTTCCAAACATTTTAGAGGCCCGGGGCGAAATTTTTAAAAAAAGGCCCCTATTAAAAAAACTACAATTTAAATTTAATAATATTAAAATATTATAATAATATCAAATACCATGAAATAATATTACAAAATTTGCAACAAGTTTTAAAATACAAAAATAATCACGACAAAAAATTTCTACGTGATTTACTTGATGCAAAATCATCAATAATTGTATCAAGATTAATATTTTCTAACATATCCTTCTCAATACACAAAATCGCCAAACCATTCAATCTTTCTTGTGACATTGAAGATCTCAAATAAGTTTTCAATAAGTATATGAAAAATGCCTAGAGGTATTATCTAAAGGAAACACAATATTTAATTCCCTTATAGGCCCCTTTTCAACTAAAACATCTCTTGATTTATTATCAAGATTAGACCAATTTCTAGGGTCATATATATCAAAATAAGGAGTAATTTGTTCATCTTCATCAACTAAAGGACTATTATCCTCATCAATATGATCTTGATTACTCACATTTTCATTAGATTGTTCAAGATTATCTAGGTTTGGTGTTTCTAAATTTTCATTAGAGGATCCAACTTTTTTAATAAATTTATTCATAGCCCCTCTTTGTGAGTCTATTAATTGATCAATTTGTTTTCTTTTTTTCCTTTTTTCACTTCCGGATAAATATTTTTTAGGCAACATAATATATATAAAAAATAAAACAGATTTAAAAAAAAAAAAAAAAGAACAAAAACACCTGGCAGTTATGAATCAATCAATCCGAAACAGTCAATCAAATATGTGCCTTCAATCCCTGCATATAAATATATAATAAATTATACACTTAATAAACTTTCAATTTCATTTTACATACAATTATACAAATCATAATAAATAGATTTCATTATCTTAGAGTGAAGCAATTCATTCACAGTTTTTGGACTTAAATCCTTTGGTCAATCTTCTAATACATTTCTTAGGCAAACTTGCAAAAAAAATTTCACCCGCCTTTTATTTAGTTTAAGTCTTCACCATATTCTTTTCATCTGATTGACAATCTCAATCAAACTAGACCAGTAATAATCAAGAACTTCACCATATTGCATAAACCGATAAACGTATATAATCTCAAATTTTCTATGCAAGGTATGAAGCTTCACAGGAATTACCTCAGTAGTCAGTACTGCAAGAAGAAACCAATTCTGCTGCTGGCCTGCTGCGGTGCTGCTGGCCTGCTGCGGTGCTGCCTGAGTGCCTGCTGAGTGTTGATGAACTGGAGAGTGGAGTGTGGAGACTTGGAGTGCATATTATGATATTAAATGGAAATTTGGAATGTTGAATTGCATTCTCCACCCACCAACGGAAACAAACAAAAATATGTGGAGATATTTGTTTTTTTTTGTCTGCCATCATTCCCATCAATGCCATGCCTACTGCCTAGCCACTACTCCCACTAGCCACCAGCTGACCAACCATACTTTTCTTTTTTTCTATGCATATATAATATATCTTATATTCATATGCCATCCTACTACTATAATACTATGTATATAATATATCTTATGGGCCCTTTAGAGGGATGGGCCCTGGGCAGGCGCCCAGGCTGCCCCCCCCTTGGGCCGGCCCTGATATAGACCTTAAAGACAAGGTTTGCTGCCCTCGTCTTAGACCTACCATCAGTTTGGGATGAAGACGAGTATATATGCATTCGTCAACTTCTAGACGAAGGAAGCGTATTGTCTTTATTAATATATGCTCAAAAGGTCTAGGTTTAATTTGGATCTCTATAAAAAAAGTTTAAATTTGGACCTTGATAGTCATGACTATCTTCATTGTATGTGGATAGTTGTAGTTATTGTTAAATAATTCACGACGTCTAATACACAAGAAATAGTTTGTTAGTTGCCTTTTAAAAAAAATTAAAAAAAAAAAAACAATTACACTTTGTACATTCGAAATTCATGTTAAGTGTAAATATACTATATGTCAGTCAAATAAGAGGTAACATCCTAAATAGACAACAAATAAATCAACTTGATTAGATTTTTTGTTATTTTAAAAATATTAGATAAAACATTTTTACTTAGAAGTTTAATCGTTTTATTTGTTCAATTTATAGTTTATCAAAATATTTTTCCTTTCCCATAATCTTTCCTTAATGTGGACCCAATTAGAGCACACCTAATCTTGAAAAATCATTGGATTAAGATGCAAAGTTAAGCACTAATCAACAAGGATACGCTAATTGCGACCAAATCCCTTTATCCTAGGCAATTAGGCATGTTTGAACCACGTTGGAGGAAAACATATGTCGCACAATGTTTCACGGGAACACAAACGGCGCCACTCCTTTCGATTCTGGTGCCACCGCAAATGGGACAAACCCATCCAGCTTGTCTGGGATTTTACACGTAATTAATTTATGTATTTGGTTCATGAGTTTACGATCATCAAAAAGATAGAAATAAGAATTAAAATCATAATTAGTTTTTGACTGATAATTTTTTAAAATACAATTATAAGATTTGATTACCTCTGTAACTAAAAACTCTATTTTCTAATTAAAAATGGTATCATTACATCATATTATTCATATTTTTGCTTTGTGTGCCATTATATTAGAAAGAATATATGCAAGGAATCCAAGGATTGATCGAGTGGGTATTTACATCACGTACAAGTGTACAACACAAAGGGTCAGCCACGTACCGTTTTGTGACTTGGCGGGAATAATGATGCCACCTCTTTCCCGCCAAACTGCATTAAGGTTAAAGTCAACCGGCCGACATTTTTAGGGGGGAAAACTGGACAATAATCTGCTATCTAGCGTGTTGTCTCCGTGAAGCGCGCACGTGATTGCCAGACGATTGCGCACTCAATTCTGCCCTCTTTTTTATTCTTTTTTTTTTTTTTTCCCTATTTGCTTTGATTTGAAAAATATTATCCCCTTAGCTTCTCTCAGATATTATTCATTCTCATCTGAATGACATTATATTATTCCTTATCTGATCTCCTAGTCTCCTACCGAAAAATTGTATTAATGTTCTCTTATTACACAAGAGAATTACTCTTAAACTAATTATTACTGAGTGATTATATAAGAGTGAGATTTTTTTAATATACAATTTTAGACTGTGAAATTCTTCAATCTTAATGAAATCAACATATTGGCCTTCTTAATTTGAACTTATCAGTTATGGATAACTTAAGTTAGTTTACATCCATGTGATTCGTTGTCAATATAATTACAAGACATGATTTAATTTACTGATTATATATGCATAGCTAGTTACTGTGAATTTTATTCATCAACTAAAAAAAGAATATTTAGTTCTAGGAAAAGAAAATAGAGTGGGATGCACGCAAAGCATCAAGTTATGGATGAGTACTTGGACATCTTAACCACGAAAATGAATTCAAGAATCATAGGCAATGTCCCATGCATGTGTCACTACTTATTCTAGAATGTTTGTGTACAAATAAAGTTGTGTAGGAGTATAAATTAATATTCTATTTTAAGGAACAAAAGGGATCGACCGGCAAGAAGATTAGGTTTGGAGTGCCACTTGAACAGCTGTATGGAAAGATACATATATGAAAAAAGGGATTGTTCAAAATATTACTCTACTACTACTTTGCAGCTAAGGAATACCAAATAATTAAATAAATAAAAAGTGGGTAAAGAAGGGAATGAAAGATGGAAAAGGCATGGCATTTTGGAGAGTGGCTTGAGGAAATTGCACTTGGAGTGATCTCATTAGTGAATCGTTACAATTTAAAATGTGTTAATCAGTTAGAATAATAAAGGTTTGGTGAGAATAGTGCGATTAGAATAATCTAACTGTCATAATTTTATCACTGTATTCGTTCTAAGTTCTCTTGAACAAAATTTAAATTTGTATTTGGACAATTACAGCTAAATTGACTTGTTAGACAATTAGTTTGGTAACTACGAAGTTCTAAGTTTAACTTCTCGTGAGGGTGTTTATTGACTTTATTTGGTTGACTTGGTTAGCTATGACAATTTATGTTTGTTTACTTATTTATGATTCTTTGCGGATTATAATCTTAAGAATCGCTTTTCAAAAGAAATCTTGACTGGTTAGGGTTTCATTCAGAACGAACTTTCGGATAGCCAGATTGACTTTTTCCATAAATTAAAATTAAAATTTATTTTGTGATTACAATTTGAAAATGGGTGCAGTCCTTAAAAATGCCATCTTTTTCTTAGTTAATTGGGTTGAAATAGCATTATCTGGAGGCCAGACTAAGCGGCTTTTGGGGCAGGCATGAGCCACGACAGGTGACATGCGGGCTTGCTCGCCACGCCTTTTTATAAATTTTACAGATCCTTATAAATTATATATATATATATATATATATATATATATAGTAAACAAAGCGCGGTTTGAAAGTTGTAGGAGGGAGAACAGAGAAAAAGGTCCGTGTTTAGAGAGAGAAAAAAAAACTGGATTTTATTCTGAACAAGAGACGAGGATCGTAGCGTCCATACATCTACACGTAAGAGCTTCATCTTCTTCGCCCTTCCTGCTTTTGGGGATTTTAAGCTCAAATTTCTGAGATGGAGTGGCCTGCTTACCTAGATGAGTACGAAAAGCTCGTTATTCGCATGACTACTCCCAGGTAATTACTCTGTTTACCTCTTTTCCAGTTTGCCCATGATGTTTTCTTCCTTGAAACTACAAACTGCAGTTCTTTTTTTGACAGTTTTTCTGAAAAATTTTTTTTTTTTTTTTTTTTTTTTTCTGGAGAATTTCCTTGATTTAAAGATTGCCATGACTTTCTTGCTTCTTCAAGTTTGCATTTTTAATAGAATTCACTCAAAATATGTGTACTGGGTTCTAAAATCTGATCAAATTACTAAGCTTTTTGAGTTAATTTCTCTTCTTCTTCTTTGCAGGGTTATGATTGATAATGCCGTGTGCCCTGATGCAACCCGAGTTATGGTAAGCACCATTTTTTCCGAGTTATGCTCACCCTTTTGTTCCAAATGTTCATTTTCTTAATTACTGAAAATTTCTCTGATTTTGCAGATTGATAGTGCAAGAAAGCATGAAGTTCTTCTGGAAGCAGTTCAAGTGCTCACTGATCTAAACCTTTCAATCAAGAAAGCAAACATCTCCTCCGATGGCCGGTGGTTTATGGACGGTGAGTGCCACCATTATTGGATGCTTTTTAAGGTTTTTTTTCATTTTATCAGCCATATCCTCAAACTTGTGCTGATTTTGCTGTTTCAATTCTTTTCCTATGAATACAGTTTTTCATGTTACTGACTTGAATGGGGAGAAGTTAACAGATGAGAGTGTCATCAATTACATTCAACAGGTAATTAGCATTTAGCAGTGGTAATTTTGATGAAATATAGGTGGTAAATCTAATCCTGGAACCTTAATCACTGATTTAATGTAATGTTTTCATGTCTGGTTACAGTCCCTTGGAAGAACTCAGTATGGAAGTTCAAAGAGTTTTGATGGGCTAACTGCGCTAGAATTAACCGGGACTGATAGAATCGGGTTACTCTCAGAGGTTTTTGCTGTGCTATCTGATTTGCAGTGCAGTGTGGTGGAGTCTAAAGTGTGGACTAACAATGGCAGAATTGCAGCTCTGATTTATCTCAGAGATTGCGATTCGGAGTCCCCAATTGAGCACTGCCAGAAGATGGACAGAATCGAGGCGAAACTGAGGTATGTGCTCAAGGGGGACAATGATATCAGGAGCGCCAAGACCTTGGTTTCCATGGATGTTATGCATCCCGAGAGAAGGCTTCACCAGATGATGTTTGCTGACCGGGATTACGAGAGAAAACTGGTTGTTCCCGTGGTCTCGGTTTTGAATTGTCTCGAAAGGGGCTACTCGGTTGTCAATGTTCATTGCAAGGATCGCGCTAAGCTACTGTTTGATGTGGTCTGCACGCTGACAGACATGGACTATGTCGTGTTCCATGCCACGGTGAACACAGTTGGGGATAGAGCATCCTTGGTAAGATACTAGGAACAACTCGAGATTAACAGAAATCGTGTCTGTATAAACAATCTAAAACCTTTGCTCAAGTATGCTCGTGTTTATCTGTTGCAGGAATTCTTCATCAGACACACGGATGGAACCCCGATTAGTTCTGATGCTGAGAAACAGCGCGTGATTCTTTGCCTCCAAGCAGCGATTGAAAGACGAGCATCTGAGGTATATCACTATAGTGTGCTTTAATCTAAGAATGATTCTAAATTTCTAATTCAAACTAGGTAGTTTCTTGCAAGTCTTAAACTGCATAAATCTTTGGTTTAGTGATTAATATGTTCTGTGAATGATCAATCAGGGGATACGTCTTGAGCTAAGTACGAGTGACCGACAAGGGCTATTGGCTGATGTGATGAGAACCTTCAGGGAAAACGGCATTAATGTGAAGAGGGCTGAGATATCAACAAAAGGCAACGCAGCTCATAACGCGTTCTATGTAACAGACGCAACTGGGAATTGCGCTGACCCAAAAGCCATCGAGGCTGTTCGACAGAAGATCGGTTGGGGTGTCTTGGAAGTGAAGGAACTGCCGGTGATGTATCATAGGGCTGCCGAAGAGGCTGAGCAGCCCGCGGGGGGTGTTGGCGGGGCAATGTTGCTCTCACTTGGAAGCATAGTAAGGAGGAATCTCTACAACCTAGGATTAGGGGTGTGCAAAATTCCGGTTAACCGTGGTTAACCGACCGAACCGAACTTTTTCGGTTAACCGTAATCGAACCGAACTTTTTCGGTTCGGTGAACGGTTAAAGGATTTCTAAAATTTCGGTTAACGGTTAATTCGGTTCGAAACAGCCGGTTAACCGAATTAACCGAACGGTTAACCGAATTTTATATATATATATATATATATATATATATATATATATATATTTAAGTTTTAGCCCTAAATCCCTAATTCAGTGTTCAGCTTCAGCCGCCAAGCTCCCTGCCCCCAGCCCCTCTCTGTTTTTCACTCTCTCTCTCGCAA
>CM008345.1:1227625-1238744 GCA_002525835.2 Ipomoea batatas
TTTTTTACCTTGGCTACTTTCTATACTTTCCTGTATAGATGCCTGTAGAATCTGATTGATTAAAACAATGTATGAATATAGGGTCATTCTGTCATGCGGAAACTGAATTCAGATGGTAGAGTGGATACAATGCAAACTTTGCACAACCTTAATGAAGGTATACAGCTGTCAGTTTTTCCTTGGTCCCTTTTGGTATCCAAATGATTCATGAGATTCTAACTTGAAAATTAACCTTCTAGATGAACTTCCAAGTTTTGAGGAAGATTGGAAGGGAAAAGCTAAAATGCATCTTCCTAGTTGGAGCGAGGGGTTGAATGCCAATGGTGCTATTGGTGAGTGTATTATATTATGGTGTAATTTTTTCTCCTTGCCTTTACAATTTGTGTACTCGTGTTCTTTTTTATTTGGGGGTGTGAACTTGAATACTTAGTGTCACATGGAATTAATGGAATATGCATTTTGTCCATGTCTGTCTCGATACAAATTCACTTCTCTTTCAATTAACCCCATTAGCTTCTTTTTTAGGTGTGCACTATGTTAAATTGTTCTAGACCAGACCTCTTCTCACTAAGAGTAAAACTGTGCCAGAGTGAATTGACGAGGTTTCTATGTTTTGTATCTATGTTCTAGGAGATGGAAGCAATGCTCAGAATGGAGTGGCAAGCAGGGGAGGTTGGGCGCTTCCTTCAACAGAGAGAGTGCCTCAGTCTAGTAGCATGAGACCCATCTATGGAGATGGAACATTTCTGAACGAGCAGCCAAGTGTGAACCAGAACCAGAACCAGAGCTTCTCATCGACTGCAACAAGGAAAGAGGACAAAAGAGGTGGGAGAGGGTTCCATTAGTGTGTGAATAAAGCTAGCAGATGCCAAATGCGCTAGTTACTTAACTGGGACATTATATACCAAAGTGCAAAGTAAAATTTACATTGTTGAAATATGACTCTCTTGTAGTGTTCTTGGTGTAGAAACTAGAAAGTATAGTCTTGATGTTGGTCAATCGAATGTTCATTTTCTAGTATGGTCGTTTTTGACCTTCGTTTCAAAAAAAATTATTTCGAATTGTGTTACATATATCATTTTATATAAAATTCATGAATTGACAGATCTAATAGCTAGAATTATGGTTCTTTGCATTGAATATTTGAATCTTATTTTAAAATGACATTCAAATTATCTGTCTGAGTTAATATATTAGGACTGGCATATAATAATAATAATAATAATATATTAATTACATATCCATAATTTTTGCACCAATATTTACAATACAAACACTGGTCTATGGTAGCAAATTGATGTTTTCCATTTTGCCCAGTAATTTGTTTACATCTATCACCACTAATATTATTATTATTATATTTATACAATGCACACATTTGAGTACTCTTACTCATTATCAAGTATATTTATATATTTTTTTTATATAAAAAATTAATTTTAAATGTTTTATATTTTGAAAAATAGTGGAGTTAAATCAAATATTTGAAAGAAAATTTCAAGAAATTTGAAATTAAAAATGAAAAACATTTTCTGTAAATAAACAAGCCCCTGAGAACAGAGACACTATTGGGCTTTGAATTTGTGGCGGAAATGGCAGCAATGAGAGCCACGACGAGCGTACTTTCACGGGGAATATTCCGGCCACAGATATCTTTACTTACAGCACGTTTTGTCCACGCGCCGCTGCGACCCAGGACCTTTGGTTCCAACTCTCTCCTTGTCTTGCGCACCATCTACTACTCTCCCGTCCTGTGCAAGGCACACGACGGAAGCGATGACGACGGGAAGAAGTCACCGGCTAGGATGGCTCAGGTTCAGCAGCTCATATATGAAGCCACGGAGCGGGCTCAATCCGCCGGGAATGAACCTATCCCTAAAATCACAATCGGTATGCCCGGAACTAACTCCATTTAATTTCTCCTTTTTGTTTTTGTTCATTTCAGCAATTATCCAAACGAATCAAATCCTCAACTCTGTAAGTCGATTAAACTGGAGAGCTTTGATTATTGTTTTTCTTATTGTGAATCTAGATCATGTCACTCTCAACTTTGCTAGAAGTAGCGGCCCGGGAGGTCAAAACGTCAACAAAGGTCTCTGGTAGCTAAATTAGAAGAAAATATTGCTTTTAACTTTTAAGTTCCTTCAATTATCCATCCCTTTCGTTTTTTCATAGGTTGATTCCTTTTTTCCTATTTGCAGTTAATACCAAGGTGGATATGCGGTTCAATGTTCAAAATGCACATTGGTTAAGTGAAAGGGTTAGGGAGAGGATTATCCAAATGGTCAGTTGTCATTTCCTTTATTTCAGATTGTCATTTGAGCGAAAAAGGTAGGATAATAGGCCATGATTGCTTGTTAATTGAAGTTATTTCTTTAGATTCATTAGGATTGGAGAACAACCCCCGATTCACTTAAGTTTCTTGCTGCAGCTTCATAGGGTCATGCCTGTCTGGTTGCCTAATTTTTCTTGGAAAATAGCTTCATACTTTAGTTCCAATGAAATTGTGAAACCTATTTACTTGAACTCGTGAGTTTAAAATTTAGTTCCAATGAAATTGAAGGTAAAGAAAAGAGTATTAGGTGGATAGTCCGTTTATGGATATGGCTTCAGGTCACAGTAAGATAACTTGGCAAAATGTGTGTTCCTAGAGCATTGAGAGTAACTATATGCTTCAGTAATGTTAGATGATTCGTCTTTAAAGGTTTTTGGTTCTGTAATTACTCTGCAAATCTAAGCAACCACTTTCTGCTCATTAGACCAGTTTGCACGTGGTGTGATTTTTATGCTTCTTATGTTGCTCATGGTGGCCTTTTCATGTGAAAACTTGCTTACCACTATATATCTTATCTTTGGGTTTAAACAGGAAAAGAATCGGATCAATAAAGATGGAGAGCTTGTGATTTCTTCAACCAAGACCCGAACACAGAAGTAAACCGCTTCCCATTAAATGGTCTCTTTCTCCTTAGTCACTGCCTAATTCAACTAATTAGATGCTACCATTGTTTCAGGGGTAACATTGAAGATGCTTTGAGTAAATTACAGGTACTATTTGGAAACTTTTCTACCTTGTACAGTTCTAAATTAGCTTTACCATCTGGTCAGAAATGGCAAAAAAAAAACCATTCTTGATGGTCACGATCATATGTTAGACGCTAGAATTGCTTCTATAACCACCACACAGTTAGTTGTAATGGAGTGTACAATTGCAGGCCATCATCGATGCTGCTTCGTATGTCCCACCACCTCCATCGGAAGAGCAAGTGAAAAGAATTGCAAAGTTGTAAGAGTTCACTTGCCCCGTCTTCGCCATTACTGTTTCTTTCCATGGGATTGCAAAATTTTAGCTTTGTCAACTTTCCTAAGACTGCATTGCACTAGAGTTATGACTATAGCCCAACAATTGACCCCCTCTTTCTTTCTTTACCTTCCATTCTTCCCCGCAACCCAAAGAGCTGCAGCTGGGGAGCGTAAACGCCTTGACAACAAGAAGGCTCTTTCCCAGAAGAAGGCTATGAGAAGAAGCCGGGATAGCTGGGATTGATTTTACAGGTTTATGAATTAGGCGCAAAATCGTTCTTTCCAAACACAGGTATGGATATGGAACTTCATCATCAACCGCTTTCTCTGATCTCACTGTTCATAACATTGATAAAATGCGCTGAGAATCTCATGCTTTAACCTCTACAGGTATTTCAGGCAACCATCACTTGTCTCTAAAGGAGAAGTAGAAGTCACCATTTTCCCAACACATGGATAGTTAATTAGTTATAGATACGTATATATAGCCCTAATTGGCCATACTTTAGCCAAAATGGAAGGGGCTCGGGCAAATCGTGTAGCAACTTGTGTTCTCACCAAATTGGTCGAACAGTTGGTTTGGTAATCACGAAGTTTTAAATTTGATTCTCCATAAAAGCTGTTTATTGACCTTCTTGGTTGTGTAGCTTTTCCCCGGACAGTTTTATACATTTGTAATTGGTATTGGTTTTGAATCTATTGCTTGCTTGCTGCAAATTTCATTAAAAAAAAAAAAAAAAAAACTTGAAGATTTTACATGTGGTTTTGCATGTCTGCAACTAAAACTAAAACTACCCTTCTGGGAAGCAGAAAATTCTTTCATTTCCTTAATTTATATATAATATATATACACATAGCTGAAACTATGAAAATGAAATTATAAAAAAGAACAAATAAATATATGATTACTTCTAGTCGAGATGATTCACCAAAGGAGAAAGATTCATTTTCTGAAAAGAAATTCTTCACCGGATTCCTTGTCGAAATGTCTGATCCACCTGCTTTCCCCCTTTCTGCCACCGCCTCTACCGCCGTTACCGGTGGCTCCCACGTGTGCGATGTCTAGCCCCTTCCCCACCGGCAAAAAAACGGAGCGGACGATTCTTGATTTTCCGTCGAGGCCGCTCCGCCACCGGAAATCCGCCGCCACCCTTGAGCTAGCATTCTTGCATATAAGCACAGCGCCGCCGTGGCCTAGCTTAGCCACCCTCAGTAACCTCGAAAAGTCATTTCTCCGGCAATCCACCACCAGGAAATCTATCCCCGATAGCCCCTCCATGGCCTCCTCCGGCTCTCCGACGATTATCTCCGGCGACATCCCCGCCTTCTGCATGGCTTCCGCGTACTCCTCCCTCGATTCTTGATCCGGGAGTATGCACACGTGCCGGCCTCCGGCGTGGCGCGTCGCCACCGCTAGCCCCACGCTGGTGGCCGTCACCCCTCCTTTCGACCACGCTTCCACAATCAGCTGCGCATTCCACCCCGCTGCCATGGCCGATATCAACTCCGCCACACTAGATTCATGAAACAGCTCACACTACACCCAAAAAAACAGCAAAACATCATCAAAATACCCAAAAAAAATACCCAATGATAGCTCAAATGACAAGCAAACTCTGAGCTGAGAAAAATTTTGAGAGAACCCGGATTTGATTCTCACAAATGATGATTTTCCTTGCGCCGATCACTCTGGGAGCCCACAGAAATTAATCGGGTGGACTTAAACAGCTAGACGGGAGGAGAAAGACCCGGAATTAAAAAAAAATCAAGATGCCCAAAAAAAAAGAGATTTCTTTTCATTTTGTTACAAAAACTTACAGATTTCACGGTATCAATATAAGCTTTGGATGCTTTTTCCGGCGACCAAACAAGCTTCATCTTCTTCTTCCTCCTCTTCTGTATGCTATCACCTTTTTGGGTCTGGAAATTATGCTTTTCTTTCGGGCAAAGGAAAAGACTTAAATTAGAAAGGCGCAGTGGCTGAGTGAGATGAAGAATAGAAATTGGAATTGTATGTAAAGCAGTCAAGACTGAAGATTGGGTTTATAGCACAGACAGAAAATGGTTGAGCAACAAAAGCGACCCTCTAGAAATACTAGAATAAGGAAAGAACAGGAAATGGTCATATATATGGAGTTCTGCGTTGACATTTATTATTCTTACCCAAATCCAACGTGGGAGCTTACGAATTCCTGTGGGTGGGATTTTCATTTTCTTAACATTATTCTATTCCTAAAATAAAACCTGATTGAATTAGGAGTCTAAGCCAATTAAACTACTCACAAGTTACTCGGATTTGACTTGACAAACATAACGTTCAAATTATATTTGGTTACTATTGAGTCGAGCTCGAGTAGTTCCAGTGGAATACGAGCATTTTAATACTCAATTCAAACAACTTATTTGCTTTGCTAATTTGCACCAGTCTTGATTTATTTGGATACAAATTAAAAGTTTCAAGAATGACTTTAAGTTTGTACTAAATACACGCTTAGAACTTTCATCATTTACTTTATGGTGCACGAATACCGAGTATAAGATTTACGCGTACTAATCAGCACCTTACAAGTTTAATTTCCTATAATATTAATGTATGGTTACAAACTTAGCTAATGTTTTCATATATTTATAGGTATATACTATAATATCTTGATTGTAATTGGGAAGTATTATTGAATTTTGCTATTGATAGGGATTATTCCCCGATCTGTCAGGTACTATACCCCGGTCTATGTCAACCGCTCATCTTTTCCTTACCGACCTATTCGGCCCACTTTTCCCGGCCTACTGCCATACAGGTGGCAGTTGAGGTCCCGAGTCGAGCTTGGATTGACTGGGCCGAACGCTAAGTCTTGGGGAAGGTCTAGCCTGTTGGCCTCGCGACATCTGGCCTTCGAGTAAAGGGCCTGTCTTTAGGCCGGTGCATGCCCGCCACGCGGCCGCCATGCCGTAGTTCCGATACCTGTCCCTTGATAGTCTATAAATACCGCATTAATGTTATAAGGAAGACTTTTTGAATGTTTTCTATATAATTGTCAAGTAGCTCGGGAACCTTTGACCCACTGTCACGTTGACTGAGCTACCCTAGGGTATAGTCACATGGTACCCGATTCTTTCATCAAGAGTATTTTCATCGTATCCTGCTACGTGTACCATTATTAATCTATCACGTATTTACTCTATCAGCTATGATATTAGTGTTTTTTTTTGAAGACACTATGATATTAGTTTTAAAATGTTTATCATTAAAACTTTTGTGTTAAAATAGAGGAAAATTAGAGTTTAGCTGAGTCGAACTCGAATAACATACTTAATCTTGAGTTGAGTTAAGTCGATGTTTAATTTTTTGAACTAACTGGAGTTTCGAGTTTTGATTACTAAGGCTCATCTCAACTCGATTACATCCTACCGAAATAGTGATGAAATAAATTCTATGAAAGTAACCCTAATTAAGTTGAGACGAAGAATTGCAACCTAAGCTGATTTACCTCATTACAACTCTTTGTCCGGTTAGGATCACAGTATGAGTTTCATCCCAACTACATTTTTGGATAAACATTATAAAGTCAAACCTATAATGGCCTCTGTGGTGATCTCACAACATCCCAACATAAAATTAATGATGTTGTGAACGGTTCAAGATTAGTTTGGTAGGGCAAAGTGGTGTTTGATGTGGATTGTTATTTGGTAGGAAGTAAAATAAATGCAGAGAGTCAGTGAGCACTGAGCTAGCATGCAGCAATTAATGGTTCAATTCATAATTTGTATAAAAATGTGTACCCAACATAAAGTCTCATCTTTGGTGCAACATAAATGAAAGCTTTGAAATGGACAGTAAAAGCCATAAATTTCTGGGAAATTAGATGTGGGGTTGAGTGCTCAGAAATGGGTAAACGCCATTAATGGGGGAAAATCAGGTCCAGTCAAAAAAAAAAAATAGGTCTAAAAATAGTAAACTTTTGGCCTAAGCAATGTTTATTAGGTACAAATGTTGATTAATCATGTCCTCTAAATTAAAAAAAAAATTCAAACTATTTATAATTTAATTTCTATTACTTAACACAATTCTTACAATCTTATCCAATAAAACTTATATATTTATAACTATATGAATTTTATTTATCAAACACAACATTAATTTAAAAATTATATACCATATTTAAAACATTTTACAAGATTAAGTATTAGTTTGACTTTGATGTAGTAAACGAAGTAACGAACCAAAAACAATGAGTCTAAATTATATATTAAAACTCAAATAAATATATAATTATCAAATTGCATTCACTAAAAATTTTAATAATTATTTTTTATTTGTTCTAACTAACAACGGACTATATTTTATTTCATATATATTTTTTGAAAAGTTATTTCATATATATAGTCCACCCCAAAGTGGCGTTCAAGAAATATATGCGCACGGTGTCCGTGTACGCATCTGGTACGGAAATAGACCGTATTTGTTGACTTTTTTTCCGATGTATGCGCGCCCGTTGGTCGGTATTCTTATACATACGTGTACAATACACGGTATGCGTTGACTAGACCTACAACCCTCTTATCCCTACGAGAAAGGTCCATAATGATAGGTGCATATATAGAGAGATGGGGCTATATGTCACGAGTATAGAGTCCGGCACAGCACACAACACACGTGTGCATTCCGAGATCCCTCATGCCCTGCGGACCAGCCTTACCCTCATACGTGTCAATCTAGTTTCGGCTTGTCATAAGCTTATCAGAGAAACAACAATAGCTCTCGATCAGTTGTTTCCTTCGAATCTCATCGCCCCCCTTCAATCTTTCATAGTCAAGTCCTAGACTAGCGACATGCTCCCCAAACCTAATCGGGTCGGTCAGATCTTAGCATCTAAGGCAAAACATCTCTTAACGCTATTGTCGAAATTTTGGGGGCCCCTTTACTCATAATGCAAGCTAGCTAGTTAGCCCGTGCATTCATGGGATCTAACACGATCACAGAAAACAGTCCGTGACATATAGCCATTTTTTAATGTAAAGACATATGCGACCGATCATCTTATTTATTTATAATTAAAGCAACACATCGGTACTTAAGACATAAACTTCATTACAAAAATATTACTCCATAAATTTTATCTTGTGAAGGCGATGTAGATCGTATCAATGACATATCAATTCATCTTGTTTTGCGTAAATAGTCGACTTTCTAATTAAATACCCATTCAATTAAAATGCATTTACTAGACATGAAGACAACATTAGTTAAGTTGATTGGACAGTAAACTTAATAATCACAAAATTCAAAGTTTAACCTCTTCACTTATCAACTATTAACAACTTACTTTTCGTAAATCAAAGGACAAAGTCGAAACGAAATTTAAACCTATAGACTAACTATTTAAAGGGTTGAATACATGCATGAGGAAGGAACCTAACGTGTAGGAGCACAAATAGATTTGGCTAAAGTATTTTGACAATTCACATATTAAAACTGACAGATTATTGATATTATATTTCTGAATCGATCCAAATAACATCATATCATCACCCCTGACATATACCTCAAATTTACAATGTATTTAGTATTGGTTGTTTTCTACACACGAAGGACGTGTTACAAAACAATGTTGAACTTTGGCATATCAGCAGGTCATTAGGTCAACATTAACGGCTACTAGTGTTTCTAAATATGTAATTTGCATCTTTTGAGGATGAGTTTAATTAATTATTAACTATTTCCAAAATTTCATATTGCTGTAATGTAAATTGGTTGTTCTCTTCTCATGATACCAACACTCTTAATTTAAAATTTTTTGACAATTTTATTCCACGTCCCACCCCATTCCTTGAAGATCTTGGGTAAACATGAGTAAAAATAGTCGATCGACAGAGTAATCGATGATTACTGACAATCTAATCAATTGAAATTTTCAGTTATTTGTTATGAAGTTAAAAAATTCGGTTATTTTGATTTTCTTGATTGGTTATGCTTATGATGATGGACGAGCATCTAATAGGCATTTAAACATAGGTATGTGCAATGATCGAGAGTTATGAAGTTTTTTTGTTTTTTTTTTTTTTAAAAATAATTTAAAAAGTAGGTTATTTTGATTTTTCAACCAGTTATTGATGGGTTACAACTATGTACCAACCAAAACAAACCGTTGCACACACCTAATCTCAACTCTCAAGTGTTTACTGACGACATATGTTGTAGGGGTTTGGTAGGCGTTGACCAGATTGACCGAGTTCAGGCCCTGCTCGATTCGAGACGTGGCACTAAGACTTACCCTGAAGGGATATGGTTAAATGATTAATGTCCACCTTTTTATCACTAATTGGTTTTAAGTAGAATATAACAACTAAATAAACAAATAACTTTGTGATTAAGTATGGCATAGTGCAGGGCTGAGAACCAACAGTTACGTTTGGTCCAAATTTATTGAACATTTCAATAGTAATCTTTTCTTTTCTCATGTACTCCCCCCCACCCCATATTACTCAAGTTTAACTTGGTCTTTTCCATTGTACTTCCCGTACATAATTCTTTAAAAAGAAAAGAAAAAAAAGGAAGCAGTTTTAATGGACTATATATAGAGATAAGAGCGGTATATGATGGAGCAGCATGTTAGACACTCCATTTTCACTTAATTTTCTTAACCAACTTGCATTGAAATAAATTAATTTAATTTATTTATAAAGACGTTTATAACTAACCATAGACAAAATTAAATTAAGTTGAATAAATTAGAATTCTTCAATTCCCACCGTACGTCGTGTTAAAGTTTATCATTAACCTTGACTTCATACTACCTTTAATTTACAACCTTTTAAGCTTTAATGTTGTTTATCACCCATTGGTCTTTTAGATCTAATCTCTTTTTGATTAGGCATAAGGCTTTTCACATTAAGTTTAAAGCCAGGTTGATTCAATTTATATCCTAGAAGGAATCGCATCAAGTTTAACTGTAGAATTGTATGTTACTTATTATGACGAGTGAAATCCACAACTACTATCTGAAGATGTGCACGGACTAAACTCAACCTTATGATTATAAAAAAAAAAGGTCAGATCCTATCGAAAGTAAATGATTATTAAATCATATACTACCACCTAATTAATAAATACAACTATGATACAGTTGTAATAAATATAACATAAAAATTAATACAATTTAATCATGGGCGGTTACTGCATTTGCATTTGCGTACAGCTATTACCTAATCAAAAGGCATATGAAAACAGGGGAAAATGGTAGTTTTATTGTCTTCCACCGCCCGCGTTAAGGTGATGCAACCATTAGGACTAGGCGTAATATTCAGAGGTTATCCAAAAAATGTCCATCTCATCCTCATCTGTCCTATGCTAATCACTCTAATCCTGTTCATGGATATAATGCTATTCTGCTAATTAAAATTAATTCCAACCTCAACAACTGCATTTTTGTGCATTTTTTAGGGCGATTTTTACCGCCCGGCCCATTTTTACCAACCTGTGACAGGCTGGCCTGTATGGGCCGGACTGGCCTGTATTGATAGCTCTATATGCATACAAAGGGTCTTTATTTGCGCTAATCTGTCAAAGACTCCTCACAGAGCAAAAAGACTGTGTTTAAATAAGATTTTAAGGTGATCGATCAAACTGAGTGAATGAGGCAGAAAGAGAGTGTTTTTGTAGCAATGTCAAAACTGAACATTTTGAAGCTGGAGGTACACATACATTGCATAGTTGTCTCAACTAAAAAAGAATCTTTCCACCACAAGCTCAAGCATTCAATTTCCATTTCTGGTGTCTACAAAAAACCATAATTTACAAAGAAATTCCTCTATACTAAGT
>CM008345.1:1245506-1274096 GCA_002525835.2 Ipomoea batatas
GTGTGTGTGTGTGTAGTGTGGGGTGTGGGTGGGTGGGGGGGTATTATTTTGTTAAAAACATTTATACTTAATTATTACGTTAATTTTTTAAATAATTCATGTTTGAATTCATCAATTTATGGTTAGTCGACAAAAAAAAAAGATTTTTCTTTTAAAGTTTAGTAAGAGTGTCATGCCAGAGAGTAATTTTAGAAGAAGAAAATAATATTTTCTATAATAATTAACAATTCTTGTTGGTTTTTAGATATTTATGTTATAGATTAGCTTGGTAAGAATACAATTTTTTTTTTTACATATATATAGTCAACGGTAAGAACTCATCTTTTTAAAAAATTTGAAGGGCGGCTCGGTGACTAGGTCACTTGACCACTTGAAGACTTCGAACTCAACCTCTGAGTGGCACCACGTACCACTAGGCAATCCAACACAAACATATGTTAAGGTGAACGCACAACCACTACTCGAATGTACGCTTTGCATAAAGTCTGCTTTATACCCCTAGTCGATAAATGACTACATGAAGCTAAACCAAGCTAAGTTATTTAGAATTATTCATCAACTCAAACCATGAAGATTAATAAACAACTTCTACATATAATCGAATTTAAAATATTATGATTATCAAACTAATTATCCGACCACCTCCGACATAATATGACTTACATCTTAGAAATATATAAACGTAATTTACAATAAAAATTAATCTAGTAAATTTTTTTTTTTGAAATAATTAATCTAGTAATTAATTTATAAGATTTTCGGCCCATTATTTTGATTTATCACACTCCGTATTATGCATGTATGTTGACGGAGTATGCGAAGAGCTCCGTTTAATTAACGGACTCACTGTCCGGACGATGGGATAGGATCTTTTGGGTCAAATGTCAACGTCTGACGAAATAGTTCCCCGTTAATGGTGATGTCATGTCATTCATGTCTTAGATTCTCTACCAGCTGTCACCCTGTTATTTCTTATTACTTACAGACATCCCTTTTTATTCTTTTTATTTATACATAATTGCCAAGTATAGTGAGTTACCGAGTATCTTTTACCCTTTCATGTGTATTTTACAAATTAATTACACCAGAATCAATTTATTCAGTATACATTCTTGAATTATGGTAACAAGTTTCTATCGTCATTCAAAAATATAATACTATTATATATGCTGATGAGATATAAATAACAGGTGGTCAAAGCTACAATAAAAGAAGACATTAGATTACAATCAAGCAATTATGGAAGGGCTATCAAAGCCAACCAAAATTTACTCCTCCATTCGACCATCCAACCAAAACGACCATCCGTGATTGATAAAACCAACATATGCATATGCAGATATACATACACACTGAGAGAGCATTAATTAGTGTAATGGAATAACTTTATATTGCAATGTTTGGTTGAGGAATGATGTTTTGCTTTCTTTTGCTTTGTGGGGGTAGATGTAGGATATCCAATTATGAAAGTATACTAGTTAGGTCTAGCATTATCTTTTACATGTTTTCCTCTTCATCCCCCTCCCTTTTTTTAAAGGCATGAAATTAAATGATAGTATTTATTAGTTATCTAATTTGAACTAATTATTATAAAATTTTCATAGTGTGATTTATCTCCTCGGTGTAATTTACAAACTATTACACAAAAGTCTGATTTATTCAGTGTATACCTTTAGGTAGTACTGTCAAAATGGGCCGACGCCCACTCTACTTTGGAGCTATTTTTTGGTGGGCTATTACGGGCCAGCCCGTTAGACCCGCGGGCTAAGGTTCATGCAACCCTAACGGGCCCCGTAGGCTGATCGCGGGTCTTAGTGGTTAGGCCCGCTCTTTCGCGGGCCACCTTTTTTGTAGCTCTAACTCGCTCCACCGCGGGGTGAGTACGGGCCAGCCCACCGAATTTCGGCCCACTTTAACAGCACTACCTTCAGGTAGGGGTTGTAAGTTCCCCTCTTTTCTCATTTAAGAAAAAGAATAATTTTCTTTTTTATAAAAAGCCCATTTTCAATTCTGATGGGTTCAATCCATACATAAATCAGCCCACAAAAAACTGATATCTCCTCTCTAAAAGCCCAAATTACTCATCGTTTCAACTCTCATCAGCCCAATTCGAAGCCTGGCCCATATATTGGAATGGACCGATGGCGTGCCCGCATGTGCACTGAACCGCCATAGACTACATTGTTGTACTAGAAAGTTCCCCGCATAAAGTCGGCATTCTGTAACTCTTCGCTAAGGCTTTCACGTTTTCTCCATAGCTGAGCTTCCCTTTTCACTCTCTCATCGACAGGTATCTACTTTGTTCTCTTCTAGCTTTACTTTTATGTTTATTTTGTTGCGTCTTAATTTCCGCCTTATTTTTCAGTTTCCTTAATTTCCTGTGTCCTATTTGCATTCCATAATTTCTGTATTTTTTGTTGGTACGAGATCGTAGATTACTGATTTTATTCTGCTTTGTTGCGTGCCGTGTATGGATTTTTGTTCCGTTTTAAATTTTGGATGTATCAAGGTACCGGAGGGTTATGAAATAAGTTCTAGTGTTTTTGTTAGGGGAATAGATGATGTTTCGTTTGTGTTGATCGATTTTGGAGGATCGAGAATGCTAAAGGAAAATTGATCGAGCTTAACTGGTTAGCTGATCGTAAATTTTGGGTTTTGGATCGTTGTATGTAGTGTAAATGCATGGTTGCATGTTTATGTTGCGAAACATTGTTGCAGCTAGTGGAGTACTATGATTTCAGGGCTGGTAGAGTTTTAGGATTGTGTGGAAGTAGGATAAGTAAGTAAATTGGTGCAGGTGCTGTGGGGTTTGTTACAGTGCATTCATATGAAAGATTGGGGAGCACAAACTGAGTAGTCTAGATCTAGTTGAAGGGTATGCGGTGGAATGATTATTTTGGATGTTATTGGTCTGTCAATTAGTGATTAGTCACAGAGGATAAGCTGACTTAAAAAGTTAATTATACATCGGTTTGTGGTTAGTTCATCCGGGACTGGATGTTGTATACGTGTATGAACCCTTTTCGAGGCTAAATGTTGCTAAACTCGGCCTAGGTGTTGACTAGTTGCTAGGCGCGGGTTAATATGCATAAGGCTAAATGTTGCTAAACTCGGCCTAGGTGTTGACTAGTTGCTAGGCGCCCATAGGTCAATATGCATAAGGCTATAGTTGCTTATTTAATTGGCTGGCTGACTAGTCAGCCGTCTAGTTGAACAAAGCTAAAATCGCTAGGGCAAACAACACAGCAGAAAATCAAAATCTAAGCCCCAAATTGCCAAGTAGAGCAGAGAAATGGAGAAACCTGGGCCAGCTGAGCGTCGCACCATCGGAGAAGTCATCATCCACAGCTCTCATCGTCCATCGCTGATCGTCGCATCGTTGTTGAAGCCAGCCCATCGACGGACGATGGTCATTGCAGATGCACAGTAGCATGCCATAGTCTAGTCATTGACTCCCGCTTGCAGTTGCCGCTAGCCATTGGCTGTCTGAGGCTCTGAGCTCAGAGCTCGCTGTTTGCCGGGTGTGGAGACCGAAGAGGCAGACATAGAGTTTGCCAAGTTGGTTTTTCATTTTTATTTTGTGATTTGGGGCCTAGGGCTTTACTACTTTAGTTACTTATTATTTAACTAAAATAATTTATTAATTATAATAATAATAATAAATCTGGTAAATGAAAGCAAAATATGTGTGTATATATATATAGAGGCAGTGTAGGTGCCTACCACCTTGTTGTGGCCAATGATTATTACCGTAGTGAATAATGAGTGCATTTGAAGAAATAAGTGTGTGTATGATTTTTTTACTAATCATATGCTTGTTTTGGAGTAGTATGTGACTATGTGTCTTTGTATTAATTGCGACGTGATCTTGTTTTCTTTCTTTTTTAGTACTTGTATAATCAGGTTCATTGCGTACTTGGTGGTACTTTGTTTACCTACATCCTTTGATGCTATGTTGATGTGCTTTATTTATTTTTTGCCCCTTTATGTGCTTTCAGATTTTTGAACTTCATGTCAATGATTGATGGCACCTACTAACTTTTCAGGTTGATCAAAGGTGAAATGGATGGAGGAAGAGATCCTTTCTTTGGCTTTGGTAACCGTTTTGGTGGTTTTGGAGCTCATAGAAGTTTAATGTCAAGCTTTTTTGGCGGGAGAGATCCTTTTGATGACCCATTCTTCACACAACCATTTGGGGGCTTGTTTGAGTCGAGCTTTGTTGGTCCGAACATGGGCCCAAATCTACCTGGATTTCCTAATTCAGGGATTTTTGGGCCTAATGGAAGCCAATTTATGGGCTCACGTCTAGCTGGATTTCCTGGTTCAGGGATTTTTGGGCCTAATGGAAGTCAATTTATGGACTCACGTCCAACTGGATTCCTTGAACAGCAGCAGCTCCCGCAACGCACTGCATCTCGGGGGCCTATAATTGAAGAATTAGATTCTGATGATGAAACCGAAGAGAAGGAAGAGAAGGAAAGAACCAGTAAGGAAGGAAATCCAAGAAAGCATGGAAGATTGAGTGGAGAGCCTTTTGTTGAGGACCCAGATGATGAAACTGAAGGTTGCTAGTGTTTTCTATATTTTTCGTTTTTCTCCTCTTCTCTCTTTCCTCCAATTCTCTCTTTTGTTTCCTTGTGGAGTCCATGAAGGGTTCTTATTGTATTATATTATGATAGAGCGGAGGAGGAAGCAAATTCACTATGGGAATGAGTTTGGGCAGAGGCAAATGCAACATTTTCAACCACAGCCCCAGGGACAAAGTTTCACATTCCAGAGTTCAACTGTTACTTATGGCGGGGCTAATGGTGCATATTATACTTCATCTAGAACCAGGAGGACAGGGAGTGATGGAGTATGTAAATCTATTAGGCTTTAAATACTTACTTACGTTTATTCTGAATACTTTTTTACTTTATTTGATTCCCTACTTTGGTTGTATGGATTTATAGTTGGCATTTGAAGAGAGTAAAGAAGCTAATTCAGCAACTGGTCAAGCACGCCATAAGATTTCAAGGGGGATCCATGATAAGGTGTGNGTGGGTGGGTGGGGGGTATTATTTTGTTAAAAATATTTACACTTAAATTTTACGTTATTAATTTTAAATAATTCATGTTTGAATTCATAAATTTATAAAAGTAATTCATAATAAAAATTAATCTAGTCTTTTTTTGAAAATTTATAAGATTTTGGGCGCATTATTTTGATTTATCACACTCCGTATTATGCATGCATGTATGTTGACGGAGTATGCGAAGAGCTCCGTTTAATTAACGGACTAACTGTCCGGACGATGGGATAGGATCTTTTGGGTCAAATGTCAACGTCTGACGAAATAGTTCCCCGTTAATGGTGATGTCATGTCATTCATGTCTTAGATTCTCTACCAGCTGTCACCCTGTTATTTCTTATTACTTACGACATCCCTTTTTATTCTTTTTATTTATACATAATTGCCAAGTATAGTGAGTTACCGAGTATCTTTTACCCTTTCATGTATATTTTACAAATTATTACACCAGAATTAATTTATTCAGTGCACATTCTTGAATTATGGTAACAAATTTCTCTTGTCATTCAAAAATACAATACTATTATATATGCTGATGAGATATAAATAACGAGTGGTCAAAGCTACAATAAAAGAAGACATTAGATGACAATCAAGCAATTATGAAAGAGCTATCAAAGCCAACCAAAATTTACTCCTCCATTCGACCATCCAATCAAAACGATCATCCGTGGTTGATAAAACCAATATATGCATATGCAGATATACATACACACTGAGAGAGCATTAATTGGTGTAATGGAATAACTTTATATTGCAATTGTTTGGTTGAGGAATGATGTTTTGCTTTCTTTTGCTTTGTGGGGATAGATGTAAGATATCCAATTATGAAAGTATACTAGTTAGGTCTAGCATTATCTTTTACATGTTTTCCTCTTCATCCCCCCTCCCTTTTTTTAAAGGCATGAAATTAAATGATAATATTTATTATTTATCTAATTTGAACTAATTATTATAAAATTTTCATAGTGTGATTTATCTCCTCTATGTAATTTACAAACTATTACACAAAAGTATGATTTATTCAGTGTATACCTTTAGGTAGTACTATCAAAATCGGCCGACGGCCACTATACTTTGGGACTATTTTTTGGTGGGCTACTACGGGCCAACCCATTAGGCCCGCGGGCTAAGGTTCATGCAACCCTAACGAGCCCCATAGGCTGATCGCGGGTCTTAGTGGGTTAGGCCCGCTCTTTCGCGGGCCACCTTTTTTGTAGCTCTAACTCGCTCCACCGCGGGGTGAGTGCGGGCCAGCCCACCGAATTTCGGCCCACTTTAACAACACTACCTTCAGGTAGGGGCTGTGAGTTTCCTCTTTTTTCATTAAAGAAAAAGAATAATTTTTTTTTTTTTTTTATAAAAAGCCCAATTTCAATTCTGATGGGTTCAATCCATACATAAATCAGCCCACAAAAAACTGATATCTCCTCTCTAAAAGCCCAAATTACTCATCGTTTCAACTCTCATCAGCCCAATTCGAAGCCTGGCCCATATATTGGAATGGACCGATGGCGTGCCCGCATGCGCACTGAACCACCATAGACTACATTGTTGTACTAGAAAGTTCCCCGCATAAAGTCGGCATTCTGTAACTCTTCGCTAAGGCTTTCACGTTTTCTCCATAGCTGAGCTTCCCTTTTCACTCTCTCATCGACAGGTATCTACTTTGTTCTCTTCTAGCTTTACTTTTATGTTTATTTTGTTGCGTCTTAATTTCCGTCTTATTTTTCGGTTTCCTTAATTTCCTGTGGCCTATTTGCATTCCATAATTTCTGTATTTTTTGTTGGTACGAGATCGTAGATTACTGATTTTATTCTGCTTTGTTGCGTGCCGTGTATGGATTTTTGTTCCGTTTTAAATTTTGGATGTATCAAGGTACCGGAGGGTTATGACATAAGTTCTAGTGTTTTTGTTAGGGGAATAGATGATGTTTGGTTTGTGTTGATCGATTTTGGAGGATCGAGAATGCTTAAGGAAAATTGATCGAGCTTAACTGGTTAGCTGAGCGTAAATTTTGGGTTTTGGATCGTTGTATGTAGTGTAAATGCATGGTTGCATGTTTATGTTGCTGAAACATTGTTTCAGCTAGTGGAGCACTATGATTTCAGGGATGGTAGAGCTTTAGGATTGTGTGGAAGTAGGATAAGTAAGTAAATTGGTGCAGGTGCTATGGGGTTTGTTACAGTGCATTCATATGAAAGATTGGGGAGCACGAATTGAGTAGTCTAGATGTAGTTGAAGTGTATGGGGTGGAGTGATTATATTGGAAGTTATTGGTCTGTCAATTAGTGATTAGTCACAGAGGATAAGCTGACTTAAAAAGTTAATTATACATCGGTTTGTGGTTAGTTCATACGGGACTGGATGTGTTGTATACTTGTATGAGCCCTTTTTGAGGCTAAATGTTGCTAAACTCGGCCTAGGTGTTGACTAGGTGCTAGAGGCCCATAGGTCAATATGCATAAGGCTATAGTTGCTTATTTAATTGGCTGGCTGACTAGTCAGCCGTCTAGTTGAACAAAGCTAAAATCGCTAGGGCAAACAACACAGCAGAAAATCAAAATCTAAGCCCCAAATTGCCAAGTAGAGCAGAGAGATGGAGAAACCTGAGCCAGCTGAGCGTCGCACCATCGGAGAAGTCATCATCCACAGCACTCATCGTCCATCGCTGATCGTCGCATCGTTGTTGAAGCCAGCCCATCGACGGACGATGGTCATTGCAGATGCGCAGATAGTCTAGTCATTGACTCCCGCTTGCAGTTGCCTCTAGCCATTGGCTGTCTGAGGCTCTGAGCTCAGAGCTCAGAGCTCGCTGTTCGCCAGGTGGAGACCGAAGAGGCAGACATAGAGTTTGCCAAGTTGGTTTTTCATTTTTATTTTGTGATTTGGGGCCTAGGGCTTTACTACTTTAGTTACTTATTATTTAACTAAAATAATAATAATATAATAATAATAATAATAATAATAATAATAATAATAATAATAATAATAATAAAATCTGGTAAATGAAAGCAAAATATGTGTGTGTGTGTATATATATATATATATATATAGGCAGTGTAGGCGCCTACCACCTTGTTGAGGCCAATGATTATTACCTCGTAGTGAATAATGAGTGCCTTTGAAGAAATAAGTGTCTTTGTATGATTTTTTACTAATCATATGCTTGTTTTGGAGTAGTATGTGACTATATGTCTTTGTATTAATTGCGGCGTGATCTTGTTTTCTTTCTTTTTTAGTACTTGTATAATCAGTTTCATTGCGTACTTACTACTTAGTGGTATTCTGTTTACCTACATCCTTTGATGCTATGTTGATGTGCTTTATTTATTTTTTGCCCCTTTATGTGCTTTCAGATTTTTGAACTTCATGTCAATGATTGATGGCACCTACTAACTTTTCAGGTTGATCAAAGGTGAAATGGATGGAGGAAGAGATCCTTTCTTTGGCTTTGGTAACCCTTTTGGTGGTTTTGGAGCTCATAGAAGTTTAATGTCAAGCTTTTTTGGCGGGAGAGATCCTTTTGATGACCCATTCTTCACACAACCATTTGGGGGCTTGTTTGAGTCGAGCTTTGTTGGTCCGAATATGGGCCCAAATCTACCTGGATTTCCTAATTCAGGGATTTTTGG
Organism: Ipomoea batatas; assembly: GCA_002525835.2. Lineage (NCBI taxonomy): Eukaryota > Viridiplantae > Streptophyta > Magnoliopsida > Solanales > Convolvulaceae > Ipomoea > Ipomoea batatas. The sequence continues at coordinate 1,254,215 of CM008345.1, forward strand.
GCCTAATGGAAGTCAATTTATGGGCTCACGTCTAGCTGGATTTCCTGGTTCAGGGATTTTTGGGCCTAATGGAAGTCAATTTATGGGCTCACGTCCAACTGGATTCCTTGAACAGCAGCAGCAGCTCCCGCAACGCACTGCATCTCGGGGGCCTATAATTGAAGAATTAGATTCTGATGATGAAACCGAAGAGAAGGAAGAGAAGGAAAGAACCAGTAAGGAAGGAAATCCAAGAAAGCATGGAAGATTGAGTGGAGAGCCTTTTGTTGAGGACCCAGATGATGAAACTGAAGGTTGCTAGTATTTTCTATATTTTTCGTTTTTCTCCTCTTCTCTCTTTCCTCCAATTCTCTCTTTTGTTTCCTTGTGGAGTCCATGAAGGGTTCTTATTGTATTATATTATGATAGAGCGGAGGAGGAAGCAAATTCACTATGGGAATGAGTTTGGGCAGAGGCAGATGCAACATTTTCAACCACAGCCCCAGGGACAAAGTTTCACATTCCAGAGTTCAACTGTTACCTATGGCGGGGCTAATGGTGCATATTATACTTCATCTACAACCAGGAGGACAGGGAGTGATGGAGTATGTAAATCTATTAGGCTTTAAATACTTAAGTTTATTCTATATATTTTTTTTACTTTATTTGATTCCCTACTTTGGTTGTACGGATTTGTAGTTGGCATTTGAAGAAAGTAAAGAAGCTAATTCAGCAACTGGTCAAGCACGCCATAAGATTTCAAGGGGGATCCATGATAAGGTGTGTTTTGGACCTTGGCTACTTTTAATACTTTCCTGTATAGATGCAGATGTGAACTTTCTGCCTGTAGAATCTGATAGATTAAAACAATGTATGAATATAGGGTCATTCTGTCATGCGGAAACTGAATTCAGATGGTAGAGTGGATACAATGCAAACTTTGCACAACCTTAATGAAGGTATACAGCTGTCAGTTTTTCCTTGCTCTCTCTTGGTATCCAAATGATTCATGAGATTCTAACTTGAAAACTAACCTTCTAGATGAACTTCCAAGTTTTGAGGAAGGTTGGAAGGGAAAAGCTAAAATGCATCTTCCTAGTTGGAGCGAGGGGTTGAATGCCAATGGTGCTATTGGTGAGTGTATTATATTATGGTGTAATTTTTTCTCCTTGCCTTTACAATTTGTGTACTCGTGTTCTTTTTTTTTTTGGGGGTGTGAACTTGAATACTTAGTGTCACATGGAATTAATGGAATATGCATTTTGTCCATGTCTGTCTCGATACAAATTCACTTCTCTTTCAATTGACCCCATTAGCTTCTTTTATATGTGTGCACTATGTTAAATTGTTCTAGACCAGACCTCTTCTCACTAAGAGTAAAACTGTGCCAGAGTGAATTGACGAGGTTTCTATGTTTTGTATCTATGTTCTAGGAGATGGAAGCAATGCTCAGAATGGAGTGGCAAGCAGGGGAGGTTGGGCGCTTCCTTCAACAGAGAGAGTGCCTCAGTCTAGTAGCATGAGACCCATCTATGGAGATGGAACATTTCTGAAAGAGCAGCCAAGTGTGAACCAGAACCAGAGCTTCTCATCGACTGCAACAAGGAAAGAGGACAAAAGAGGTGGGAGACGGCTCCATTAGTGTGTGAATAAAGCTAGCAGATGCCAAATGCGCTAGTTACTTAACTGGGACATTATATACCAATGTGCAAAGTAAAATTTACATTGTTGAAATATGACTCTCTTGTAGTGTTCTTGGTGTAGAAACTAGAAAGTATAGTCTTGATGTTGGTCAATCGAATGTTCATTTTCTAGTATGGTCGTTTTTGACCTTCGTTTCAAAAAAAATTATTTGGAATTGTGTTACATATATCATTTTATATAAAATTCATGAATTGACAGATCTAATAGCTAGAATTATGGTTCTTTGCATTGAATATTTGAATCTTATTTTAAAATGACATTCAAATTATCTGTCTGAGTTAATATATTAGGACTGGCATATAATAATAATAATAATATATTAATTACATATCCATAATTTTTGCACCAAAATTTACAATACAAACACTGGTCTATGGTAGCAAATTGATGTTTACCATTTTGCCCAGTAATTTGTTTACATCTATCACCACTAATATTATTATTATTATATTTATACAATGCACACATTTGAGTACTCTTACTCATTATCAAGTATATTTATATATTTTTTTTATATAAAAAATTAATTTTAAATGTTTTATATTTTGAAAAATAGTGGAGTTAAATCAAATATTTGAAAGAAAATTTCAAGAAATTTGAAATTAAAAATGAAAAACATTTTCTGTAAATAAACAAGCCCCTGAGAACCACAGAGACACTATTGGGGTTTGAATTTGTGGCGGAAATGGCAGCAATGAGAGCCACGACGAGCGTACTTTCACGGGGAATATTCCGGCCACAGATATCTTTACTTACAGCACGTTTTTCCCACGCGCCGCTGCGACCCAGGACATTTGGTTCGAGCTCTCTCCTTGTCTTGCGCACCATCTACTACTCTCCCGTCCTGTGCAAGGCACACGACGGAAGCGATGACGACGGGAAGAAGTCGCCGGCTAGGATGGCTCAGGTTCAGCAGCTCATATATGAAGCCACGGAGCGAGCTCAATCCGCCGGGAATGAACCTATCCCTAAAATCACAATCGGTATCCCCGGAAGGAACTAACTCCATTTAATTTATCCTTTTTGTTTTTGTTCATTTCAGCAATTATCGAAACGAAAATCAAATCCTCAACTCTGTAAGTCGATTAAACCGGAGAGCTTTGATTATTGTTTTTCTTATTGTGAATCTAGATCATGTTACTCTCAACTTTGCTAGAAGTAGCGGCCCGGGAGGTCAAAACGTCAACAAAGGTCTCTGGTAGCTAAATTAGAAGAAAATATTGCTTTTAAGTTCCTTCAATTATCCATCCCTTTCGTTTTTTCATAGGTTGATTCCTTTTTTCCGTTTTGCAGTTAATACCAAGGTGGATATGCGGTTCAATGTTCAAAATGCACATTGGTTAAGTGAAAGGGTTAGGGAGAGGATTATCCAAATGGTCAGTTGTCATTTCTTTATTTCAGATTGTCATTTGAGCAAAAAGGATAGGATAATAGCCTTTAATAGGCCATGATTGCTTGTTAATTGAAGTTATTGCTTTAGATTCATTAGGATTGGAGAACAACCCTCGATTCACTTAAGTTTCTTGCTGCAGCTTCATAGGGTCATGCCTTTCTGGTTGCCTAATTTTTCTTGGAAAATAGCTTCATACTTTCGGTAATATTAGTGAAACCTATTTACTTGAACTCGTGAGTTTAAAATTTAGTTCCGATGAAATTGGAGGTAAAGAAAAGAGTATTAGGTGGATAGTTCATTTATGGATATGGCTTCAGGTCACAGTAAGATAACTTGGCAAAATGTGTGTTCCCAGAGCATCGAGAGTAACTATATGCTTCAGTAATGTTAGATGATTCGTTTTTAAAGGTTTTTGGGTCTGTAATTACTCTGCAGATCTAAGCAGCCACTTTCTGCTCATTAGACCAGTTTGCACGTGGTGTGATTTTTATGCTTCTTATGTTGCTCATGGTGGCCTTTTCATGTGAAACTTGCTTACCAGTATATATATATATTATCTTTGGGTTTAAACAGGAAAAGAATCGGATCAATAAAGATGGAGAGCTTGTGATTTCTTCAACCAAGACCCGAACACAGAAGTAAACCGCTTCCCATTAAATGGTCTCTTTCTCCTTAATCACTGCCTAATTCAACTAATTAGATGCTACCATTGTTTCAGGGGTAACATTGAAGATGCTTTGAGTAAATTACAGGTACTATTTGGAAACTTTTCTCTTCGGTTCTAAATTAGCTTTACCATCTGGTCAGAATTCAGAAATGGCAAAAAAAAAACCATTCTTGATGGTCACGGATCATGTTAGACGCTAGAATTGCTTCTATAACCACCACAGAGTTAGTTGTAATGGAGTGTACGATTGCAGGCCATCATCGATGCTGCTTCATATGTCCCACCACCTCCATCAGAAGAGCAAGTGAAAAGAATCGCAAAGTTGTAAGAGTTCACTTGCCCCGTCTTCGCCATTACTGTTTCTTTCCATGGAATTGCAAAATTTTAGCTTTGTCAACTTTCCTAAGACTGCATTGCACTAGAGTTATGACTATAGCCCAACAATTGACCCCCTCTTTCTTTCTTTACCTTCCATTCTTCTCCACAACTCGAAGAGCTGCTGCTGGGGAGCGTAAACGCCTTGACAACAAGAAGGCTCTTTCCCAGAAGAAGGCTATGAGAAGAAGCCGGGATAGTTGGGATTGATTTTACAGGTTTATGAATTAGGCGCAAAATCGTTCTTTCCAAACACAGGTATGGATATGGAACTTCATCATCGATCGCTTTCTGTGATCTGTATGTTCATAACATTGATAAAATGCACTGAGAAACTCATGCTTTAACCTCTACAGGTATTTCAGGAAACCATCACTTGTCTCTAAAGGAGAAGTAGAAGTCACCATTTTCCCAACACATGGATAGTTAATTAGTTATAGATACATATATATAGCCCTAATTGGCCATACTTTAGCCAAAATGGAAGGGGCTCGGGCAAATCGTGTAGCAACTTGTGTTCTCACCAAATTGGTCGAACAGTTGGTTTGGTAATCACGAAGTTTTAAATTTGATTCCCCATAAAAGCTGTCTATTGACCTTAGTGTGAGCTTTTCTCTGCACAGTTTTATACATTTGTAATTGGTATTGGTTTTGAATCTATTGCTTGCTTGCTTGCTGCAAATTTCATTAAAAAAAAAAAACTTGAAGATTTTACATGTGGTTTTGCATGTCTGCAACTAAAACTAAAACTACCCTTCTGGGAAGCAGAAAATTCTTTCATTTTCTTAATTTATATATAATATATATACATAGCTGAAAGCCTGAAACTATGAAAATGAAATTATAAAAAAGAACAAATAAATATATGATTACTTCTAGTTGAGATGATTCACCAAAGGGGAAAGATTCATTTTCTGAAAAGAAATTCTTCACCGGATTCCTGATCGAAATGTCTGATCCACCTGCTTTCCCCCTTTCTGCCACCGCCTCTACCGCCGTTTCCGGTGGCTCCCACGTGTGCGATGTCTAGCCCCTTCCCCACCGGCAAAAAAACGGAGCGGACGATTCTTGATTTTCCGTCGAGGACACTCCGCCACCGGAAATCCGCAGCCACCCTTGAGCTAGCATTCTTGCATATAAGTACAGCGCCGCCGTGGCCTAGCTTAGCCACCCTCAGTAACCTCGAGAAGTCATTTCTCCGGCAATCCACCACCAGGAAATCTATCCCCGCCAGCCCCTCCATGGCCTCCTCCGGCTCCCCCACAATTATCTCCGGCGACATCCCCGCCTTCTGCATGGCGTCAGCGTACTCCTCCCTCGATTCTTGATCTGGCAGTATGCACACGTGCCGGCCGCCGGCGTGGCGCGTCGCCACCGCCAGCCCCACGCTCGTGGCCGTCACCCCTCCTTTCGACCACGCTTCCACAATCAGCTGTGCATTCCACCCCGCCGCCATGGCCGATATCAACTCCGCCACACTAGATTCATGAAACAGCTCACACTACACACAAAAAAAAACAGCAAAACATCATCAAAATATCCAAAAAATACCCAATGGTAGCTAGCTCAAATAACAAGCTAACTCTAAGCTGAGAAGAATTTCGAGTGAACCCAGATTTGATTCTCACTAATGACGATGTTCCTTGGGCCAGCTCCAATCACTCCCGGAGTCCGAATAGAAATTAATCGGGTGGACTTAAACAGCTAAACGGGAGGAGAAAGACCCAAAATTAAAAAAAAAAAAAAATCAAGATGCCCAAAAAAAAAAAGGAGATTTCTTTTCACTTTCTTGCAAAAACTTACAGATTTCACGGTATCAATATAAGCTTTGGATGCTTTTTCCGGCGACCAAACAAGCTTCATATTCTTCTGATCTTCTTCCTCCTCTTCTGTATGTTATTATCACCTTTTTGGGTCTGGAAATTATGCTTTGCTTTCGAGCAAATAAAAAGCCGCAGTGGCGCAGTGATGAGATGAAGAATAGAAATTGGAATTGTATGTAAAGCAGTCAAGACTGAAGATTGGGTTTATAGCACAGACAGAAAATGGTTGAGCAACAAAAGCGACCCTCTAGAAATACTAGAATAAGGAAAGAACAGGAAATGGTCATATGGAGTTCTGCGTTGACATTTATTATTCTTACCCAAATCCAACGTGGGAGCTTACGAATTCCTGTGGGTGGGATTTTCATTTTCTTAACATTATTCTATTCCTAAAATAAAACCTGATTGAATTAGGAGTCTAAGCCAATTAAACTACTCACAAGTTACTCGGATTTGACTTGACAAACATAACGTTCAAATTATATTTGATTACTATTGAGTCGAGCTCGAGTAGTTGCAGTGGAATACGAGCATTTTAATACTCAATTCAAACAACTTATTTGCTTTGCTAATTTGCACCAGTCTTGATTTATTTGGATACAAATTAAAAGTTTCAAGAATGACTTTAAGTTTGTACTAAATACACGCTTAGAACTTTCATCATTTACTTTATGGTGCACGAATACCGAGTATGAGATTTACACGTACTAATCAACACCTTACAAGTTTAATTTCCTATAATATTAATGTATGGTTACAAACTTAGCTAATGTTTTCATATATTTATAGTTATATACTATAATATCTTGATTGTAATTGGGAAGTATTATTGAATTTTGCTATTGATAGGGATTATTCCCCGATCTGTCAGGTACTATACCCCGGTCTATGTCAACCGCACATCTTTCCCTTACCGACCTATTCGGCCCACTTTTCCCAGCCTACTGCCATAGAGGTGGCAGTCGAGGTCCCGAGTCGAGCTTGGATTGACTGGGCCGAACGCTAAGTCTTGGGGAGGGTCTAGCCTGTTGGCCTCGCGACATTTGGCCTTCGAGTAAAGGGCCTGTCTTTAGGCCGGTGCATGCCCGCCACGTGGCTGCCATGCCGTAGGTCCGATACCTGTCCCTTGATAGTCTATAAATAACGCATTAATGTTATAAGGAAGACTTTTTGGATGTTTTCTATATAATTGTCAAGTAGCTCGGGAAGTCACGTTGACCGAGCTACCCTAGGGTATAGTCACATGGTACCCGATTCTTTCATCAAGAGTATTTTCATCGTATCCTGCTCCGTGTACCATTATTAATCTATCGCGTATTTACTCTATCAGCTATGATATTAGTTTTTTTTTTTTGAAGACACTATGATATTAGTTTTAAAATGTTTATCATTAAAATTTTTGTGTTAAAATAGAGGAAAATTAGAGTTTGGTCTAAGTCGAACTCGAATAACATACTTAATCTTGAGTTGAGTTAAGTCGATGTTTAATTTTTTGAACTAACTGGAGTTTCGAGTTTTGATTACTAAGGCTCATCTCAACTCGATTACATCCTACCAAAATAGTGATGAAATAAATTCTATGAAAGTAACCCTAATTAAGTTGAGACGAAGAATTGCAACCTAAGCTGATTTACCTCATTACAACTCTTTGTCCGGTTAGGATCACAGTATGAGTTTCATCCCAACTGCATTTTTGGATAAACATTATAAAGTCAAACCTATAATGGCCTCTGTGGTGATCTCACAACATCCCAACATCAAATTAATGATGTTGTGAACGGTTCAAGATTAGTTTGGTAGGGCAAAGTGGTGTTGATGTGGATTGTTATTTGGTAGGAAGTAAAATAAATGCAGAGAGTCAGTGAGCACTGAGCTAGCATGCAGCAATTAATGGTTCAATTCATAATTTGTATAAAAATGTGTACCCAACATAAAGTCTGATCTTTGGTGCAACATAAATGAAAGCTTTGAAATGGACAGTAAAAGCCATAAATTTCTGGGAAATTAGATGTGGGGTTGAGTGCTCAGAAATGGGTAAACGCCATTAATGGGGGAAAATCAGGTCCAGTCAAAAAAAATATAGGTCTAAAAATAGTAAACTTTAGGCCTAAGCAATGTTTATTAGGTACAAATGTTGATTAATCATGTCCTCTAAATTTAAAAAAAAATTCAAACTATTTATTATTTAATTTCTATTACTTAACACAATTCTTACAATCTTATCCAATAAAACTTATATACGGAGTATTTTTTTTTTTTTGAAAACCAACCATAAGAACTTCATTAAAGCAAATGTGCAATACAATCAGGAATAGACGAAAACCAACTAGTAGGACCAGGATGCGAATCAGTAGCTCTAGCTAAAGCATGAGCACACTCATTCTCTGATCTAGAAACAAACTTAAAAGACACTGATTCAAAGTGTCGACCAAGCTCCTTGCAGTCACCAATAACACAACCTGCATATGACACATCAGACCTTGAGCCATTTAGCAAGCAACAAACCTTCTGACAATCTGAGAATATCTTAACTTTAGTATAACCTTTATCTTTGACCCACGAGAGGGCCTCCTTCACCGCCATAGCTTCCGCTAAGTGTACATCGTTCATACACCGAAGGATCCCATTCCGAGCTTCCATATTTAAAGCATTTAACAAGATTAAGTATTAGTTTGACTTTGATATAGTAAACGAAGTAACGAACCAAAAACAATGAGTCTAAATTATATATTAAAACTCCAATATATATCTAATTATCAAATTGCATTCACTAAAAATTTTAATAATTATTTTTTATTTGTTCTAACTAACAACGGACTATATTTTATTTCATATATATAGTCCACCCCAAAGTGGCGTTCAAGAAATATATGCGCACGGTGTCCGTGTACGCATTTGGTACGGAAATAGACCGTATTTGTTGACTTTTTTTTCCGATGTATGCGCGCCCGTTGGTCGGTATTCGTATACATACGTGTACAATACACGGTATGCGTTGACTAGACCTACAACCCTCTTATCCCTACCAGAAAGGTCCATAATGATAGGTGCATATATATATAGAGAGATGGGGCTATATGTCATGAGTATAGAGTCCGGCGCAGCACACAACGCACGTGTGCATCCCGGGATCCCTCATGCCCCGCGGACCAGCCTTACCTTCATACGTGTCAATCTAGTTTCGGCTTGTCATAGGCTTATAAGAGAAACAACAATAGCTCTCGATAAGTTGTGTCCTTCGAATCGCATCGCCCCCCCTTCAATCTTTCATAGTCAAGTCCTAGACTAGCGACATGCTCCCCAAACCTAATCGGGTCGGTCAGACCTTAGCATCTAAGAGAAAACATCTCTTAACGCTATTGTCGGAATTTTGGGGACCCTTTACTCATAATGCAAGCTAGCTAGTTAGCTCGTTTATTCATGGGATCTAACACGATCACAGAAAACAGTCCGTGACATATAGTCATTTTTTAATGTAAAGACATATGCGACCGATCATCTTATTTATTTATAATTAAAGCAACACATCAGTACTTAAGACGTAAACTTCATTACAAAAATAGTATTCCATAAATTTTATCTTGTGAAGGCGATGTAGATCGTATCAATGACATATCAATTCATCTTGTTTTGCGTAAATAGTCGACTTTCTAATTAAATACCCATTCAATTAAAATGCATTTACTAGACATGAAGACAACATCAGTTAAGTTGATTGGACAGTAAACTTAATAATCACAAAATTCAAAGTTTAACCTCTTCACTTATCAACTATTAACAACTTACTTTTCGTAAATCAAAGGACAAAGTCGAAACGAATTGAAATTTAAACCTATAGACTAACTATTTAAAGGGTTGAATACATGCATGAGGAAGGAACCTAACGTGTAGGAGCACAAATAGATTTGGCTAAAGTATTTTGACAATTCACATATTAAAACAGACAGATTATTGATATTATATTTCTGAATCGATCCAAATAACATCATATCATCACCCCTGACATATACCTCAAATTTACAATGTATTTAGTATTGGTTGTTTTCTACACACGAAGGACGTGTTACAAAACAATGTTGAACTTTGGCATATCAGCAGGTCATTAGGTCAACATTAACGGCTACTAGTGTTTCTAAATATGTAATTTGCATCTTTTGAGGATGAGTTTAATTAATTATTAACTATTTCCAAAATTTCATATTGCTGTAATGTAAATTGGTTGTTCGATAGCAACACTCTTAATTTAAAATTTTTTGACAATTTTATTCCACGTCCCACCCCATTCCTTGAAGATCTTGGGTAAGCATGAGTAAAAATAGTCGATCGACAGAGTAATCGATGATTACTGACAATCTAATCAATTGAAATTTTCAGTTATTTTTTATGAAGTTAAAAAATTCGGTTATTTTGGTTTTCTTGATTGGTTATGCTTATGATGATGGACGAGCATCTAATAGGCATTTAAACATAGGGATGTGCAATGATCGAGAGTTATGGAGTTTTTTTTTTTTTTTTTTTAAATTTAAAAAGTAGGTTATTTTGATTTTTCAACCAGTTATTGATGGGTTACAACTACGTACCAACCAAAACAAACCGTTGCACACACCTAATCTCAACTCTCAAGTGTTTACTGACGACATATGTTGTAGGGGTTTGGTAGGCGTTGACCAGATTGACCGAGTTCAGGCCCTACTCGATTCGAGACATGGCGCTATGACTTACCTTTGAAGGAATATGATAAATGGTTAATGTCCACCTATTTATCACTAATTGATTTTAAGTAGAATATAACAACTAAATAGACAAATAACTTTGTGATTAAGTGTAACATAGTGCAGGGCTGAGAACCAACAGTTCGTTTGGTCCAAATTTATTGAACATTTCAATAGTAATCTTTTCTTTTCTCATGTAGTGGCCCACCCCCACTCCATATTAATCAAGTTTAACTTGGTCTTTTCCATTGTACTTCCCGTACATAATTCTTTAAAAAGAAAAGAAAAAAAGGAAGCAGTTTTAATGGACTATATATAGAGATAAGAGCGGTATATGATGGAGCAGCATGTACGTTAGACACTCCATTTTCACTTAATTTTCTTAACCAACTTGCATTGAAATAAATTAATTTAATTTATTTATAAAGACGTTTATAACTAACCATAGACAAAATTAAGTTGAATAAAATAGTTTTCTTCAATTCCCACCGTACGTCGTGTTAAAGTTTATCATTAACCTTGACTTCATACTACCTTTAATTTACAACCTTTTAAGCTTTAATGTTGTTTATCACCCATTGGTCTTTTAGATCTAATCTCTTTTTCATTAGCCATGAGGCTTTTCACATTAAGTTTAAAGCTAGGTTGATATATTCAATTCATATCCTATAATGGAATTACGTCAAGTTTAATGGTAGAATTTTATGTTATTTATTATGATTTAGTCTTTTATTTGGGATAAAAGTTCTGACGACGAAACCCACAATTACTATCTAAAGATGTGCACGGACTAAACTCAACCTTATGATTATCAAAAAAGGTCAAATCCTATCGAAAGTAAATGATTATTAAATCATATACTACCACCTAATTAATAAATACAACTATGATACAGTTGTAATAAATATAACACAAAAATTAATACAATTTAATCATGGGCGGTTTATTGCATTTGCATTTGCGTACAGCTATTACCTAATCAAAAGGCATATGAAAACAGGGGAAAATGGTAGTTTTATTGTCTTCCACCGCCCGCGTTAAGGTGATGCAACCATTAGGACTAGGCGTAATATTCAGAGGTTATCCAAAAAATGTCCATCTCATCCTCATCTGTCCTAAGCTAATCACTCTAATCCTGTTCATGGATATAATGCTATTCTGCTAATTAAAATTAATTCCAACCTCAACAACTGCATTTTTGTGCATTTTTTAGGGCGAAATGCCAACCCGTGTGAAAAATGGCCCGGCCCATTTTTACCAACCCGTGACAGGCTGGCCTGTATTGATAGCTCTATATGCATACAAAGGGTCTTTATTTGCGCTAATCTGTCAAAGACTCCTCACAGAGCAAAAAGACTGTGTTTAAATAAGATTTTAAGGTGATCGATCAAACTGAGTGAATGGGGCAGAAAGAGAGTGTTTTTGTAGCAATGTCAAAACTGAACATTTTGAAGCTGGGGGTACACATACATTGCATAGTTGTCTCAACTAAAAAAGAATCTTTCCACCACAAACTCAAGCATTCAATTTCCATTTCTGGTGTCTACAAAAAACCATAATTTACAAAGAAATTCCTTCTATACTAAGTTTCTAAATTCCAAGCAATGCTTTGAATGAGCGCAAAATGCCCCGACGTAGAGGGGAAGCAGACGGTGGATGAAGTGTAACAAGACTCGAGATGCCATGTTCAGCTCAGCTTCAGAAATCGCGTGTAATAGGAGCAGGGCCGGAAGTTGCTTGCTTTCGGGAATTCTTGCGTTACTAAGTAGTTGATTCGCTAGCGTATGAGAATGTGTACCTTGTGGTGCCAATGGCGGATCGGTACCTCCTGGAGTGAGGGGCGGTTCGTCTGTGTGGGAAGGGCTTTCCGAGTGATCAGCATCGTCTTTTGATCCATCATCAGAATCTCCTCTCTCGTCTTTAGGTCCATCTGAACTTTCGCCATTACCATCTCGGGGAACGCTCCTAACCAAGTCTGGCCGTGCCTCAACGCCAACTCGTCTCAGGTGTAGCTGTTCGTTCCATTGGAAACTTAATGAGTAACTCAACGTTATTACTACCATCGAAACCTCATCCTCGAAAACAAACTTCAATACCTGAAGATGAAGGTTCACTTCATCGGGCCGAGAAAGAAAGGGAAAATCACCTCCCGTCTTCAAGATTGCTTGTCTGGCACCGGGGTACCTTTCTCGAACTTGATCTTTGAGCTGTTGTGGGGTCGCACAGTAATCATTCGTCTTCAAGCAGCAGCAAAAGTACCGCAAAAAAAAAAAATCACATTCAGAATTAAGATATCGAGCACTATTTAGCATAAAAGAAAATATATGATCTGGCTATATGGAAGTAACGAGAACATGCTCAACGCAAAATTTGAAACCCGAGTACCCGATGCATGTTCATATGGAGAAATATAACCTATAGAAACTTTTAGCTAACCGTACATCCATAAGGGTGATAGAAGAATCTGGAACGAGAAGAGGTCCAACTGATGCAGCATCTGCCGTCAATGTTAATCTGGATGCCAAGTCATCTTTAGCGAGTGCTTCAACCTACACAAAATATAAAGCTCGCAATGAATCAACTTTTTCCTGTTTCATACCAAGCTCAGACGTTCATATGAAAGTGTGAATGCGTGTGCTTATGAAGGATGACCCGAGAAGACCAACCAATCAAAACTGTTGAAACGGTTCGGCTTAAATTTTACCTGGGAAACAACAAAATCCACAGAATCTGCAATAAAAGGTTCTTGGGGGACATCCCTGATTCCAGTTAGGACATACCGCTTCAGTAGAAAAGCAGGTGTCCAAGCAACACTGCATCGAGGAAACGAAAATAGAAAAACTTAAGCACGAAAAAGATCAGATTCTGAAAGTGAATAAACAAACTTAGCATCGTTGAGCAGCACTAGAGCACTATATTTAGGAACAGAAACTATATATTTTAATTCATGTTAGTTCCCTAGTATTATGGGATTCAAAAATAAAAATGAATCGATAAGACACTCATTTGGGATATGATTTCAGTCGAAGCAGACAATTTTATTGGCTTCAAATCATAGTCTGAAATGGCTTCGTTTTAGATGATATGTTGTTAAAGCAATACAATTCCAATGTGAACATAAGCTCGATAAACTCAAACTCGTGGATATTAGCATAGAACTTACACAGGAGCCCATGGCATAGTAGCAGCGAAACTAGTTGTCTCCAAAAAAGTGTTTGAAAGCACCAACGACCTAACACGCCGTGGACGATGCTGAGCATATAGTTGTGCTAAGAATCCACCGAGTGCTGTACCATATAGATGTATCTGTCCAAATAAAAATTGCTGGATCAGTTAAACAGTTATAATCAAACAACGCTGTGAAGAGCCGTTTCAAGAGGCATTGTCACAACTAGTGGTGCGGACCAAACATTTAATATATATAGCTACATGTTATCTTCGTGATATGTGCATTATGTTATGTGAAACTGAAAAGGCGGTTTTTAACTCGAGAGGCCAATCACAGCTCAAGTAGATAGCATTTAGAAAGGAGACGGTGCAACTTGATCCACATGACCAAAAAAAAAATTGTTTTCTCTGAGACTTCAAATGTCATTCGAGAGATGAAAAAGATACAGAGCACCAAGGTCGGAGAAATCTTACATGGTGAACATCAATAGCATCTAGAAACTTCTCAAATGCTTGAACCCACTCAGAATGGTTCCATGCACGGGCAATATCAACAGAAATCACGCGATAACCCTGAACAGAAATAAAGTTGGCTTCTTTCAAATAAAAATGCGCATAGATTAAAAAAAGCAAACTCAAGAAGTACAAATGGTACAATAGAATTTTTTTTAAAACATATAAAGTATAAACAGAAAGGAGAAATTTCTATCTTTGAAATAAATCACCTGCGCTTACAGGCCTGCAGGGATTCGGTTAACCACCATTAGTATTCTATCACAGCACATATTTAGATGATTATTAAGTTCACACTACATTTATTGTCCCAAATATCTAGATAAATTTCAGTAAAACCGCCTATTTCTTCCCAACCTAATTTCAGTTTTCCTCGACATTCTTGAGGGAATTTGGATAATTTCTAAAGTGGTCGTATACGGTTTCCACGTAACACATACAATGAGCTAGATAATTAAATTGTCCATTCACGTCATTGCTCGGCATGCCTAGTAAATTTGAAGGCATCCAAATAGCATTTATGTTGGTTAGAGAATTCAGTCCGTCCTCCACGTTATACCACTCCATTCCATTCTACCAATACTTTCATCGTAAATTTGTCTCTTTTTTTTTTCTTTTTTTTTTTTTTTTTATGATTCAGATAAATGATGTTTAGAAAAAAAAAACTCAAAACTGCTGAGAGTATCTACCCATCAAGTATTACTTTCATTAAGGACTTATCTTTCTCCACTTTGTATGGAATCCTCTAAGCATAGCTGTTTGACATTCAACAATCGAAAGAAACATCAGGCAGATCAGTGCATATACTAAATACTAAATATAGACGCAAGAATGGACAAATGGCATGATCCCGTTTGTAGAAGAACGAAGAAGCAGGTTATGCAACAACAAAAACAAATTACGACTTCAAAATTACTACCTTCATGGACAATGACATGATCTGCTTGTAATATACATCAGCCGTTCCCGCTATGCCAGGAAGACAGATGAGTGGAGGAACCACTTTAGGGCCAAAATCATAATAGCGCCACTGCTTTGACCCAATCTGTGATTAAAAGCGGGCAAAATGAATACAATCTTTTGCATGATAAAACCAAAATTATAGAGTGCTCACTATCAGAATTCAAATACGAAGTCCACACACCAGTGCCATCAAATTTTGTAATTTGAACTTATCTATCCATATATTCAGAATGAGGAAAAGTTCAAATAAGTCGCATCGAATGCCACAAACAAAAACCATGATACTGCTAAATGGAACTACCAAAAGCTTATCAGATAAACTATTTCATTAACGAATGGAAAGACCAAATACACAGAAGAACCTTAGAGAACTCCAAAAAGCTTAATAAATTCTACAGACAGATGCAAGATATAACTAGAGAAGCTTATACAAATTAGACACAGTTATGAGCTAACCACACTCTTCGAATCACTGCAACAGACTCAGTTCATACAAAGATACAGTGAGTATAAAGGTCCCAATGATATGATTTCTACAAACAAGCAAACCTGCTCAGTCATAAATAAGCTAAAACAGTGTCTTAAAGATGCCATCTTTATTAACAAAACATTAAATTCCTGAGAACAAGTTCGCATAATTAGGAGTAACTGACAGCCCAGAAACAGAAACAAAGGAATACCCAATTGAGATAAGAATCAGGGGAACAAATCCCAGATTTCAAACATTCAAACACGACGTAAAAAAAGCTCCTTTTTTTATAAATCAGATGACAACACACTTACAGGGATCTTATGAAGAGGGACCTGAGACTTGAAGTAGATGTAATCACCGGGCGCCGAGAAGACGCCTTTCATTGCTGATTCTTAACCCCTTATTTCTCTGCGCCAAACCATTACCTATAAAAGCTTGAAGGAAACCATAGCTCCCGATTGCAAAATCTGGGTTTCGAGCAGTACGATTGATCTTTTTCTGTCTGCAAATTCTTCGAGATGGTGCGCAGAGCTCTATGGGATTCGAATCGAAGTATTGATATGATCGAAAGACCGATGAACCCACGTGGATGGACCCCTCTTCCTCCCTGGCGTTTCCCAGTCAAAAAAAACACACAAAATTAGAGCTTCCCAATCATTAACTACAGAATCAAAACCACAGCTTTACGTAATTACACTATTTTTCAAGGGGAAAATGTAATTTTAGCACCAAAGATTTAAACTTTAACAACATTTATGGCCTGTTTGGTTTACCTGAATTGAATCGCAATTACAACGCAATTCTTTGAGCTACTCAACTATAGTGTTTGGTTGGAGGGAATTGTAATTCGATTATTTGTTGGATTGCACTTCATATCCCATAGGATTTACAATTCGATGGCAACTAGGAAAGGAAAAAAAATAGAAAAATTACTATATTGTCCTTAATTGTTGTTGTTATTATTATTACATAATGATATTTTAGTCTTTATACTACTTCTTATTTTTTCCTTTTCAATAATTCAATTCCCTCTACCAAACAATATAATTTGAATTCCTACCTTATTTTTTTCTCACTGAATTACAATTCGTTCCTCCCAACCAAACACTATGTTAGCATTTTGTCATTTCAACCCACCACATATTTTGGCATTTTTTTTCTATATTTTTCAATTTCGTCAAACTATATCATGGACTTAACGAACCCACCCACAAGTCCATAAGGAGATAAATCGAGCTAATCTAGTTTCAAAACTTAACACGTTTGTAAACTTTTACGCACAATAAGCTCAACTTAAACCCAAAACGTCAATGTGCGTGGCAAGAACCAAATCTCATCCTACCCCTAAAAACAAGTTTTTTTTTTTTTTTTTGAAAACAGCTAAAAACAAGTTTTAAATGAAACTTTTTCATTCATTAGGCCAATGATTTGGGGTATTTTGGCCATTTTAATCAGCCAAGAAAATTTAGCAAACATATGAATGATATTTGATTGGAAAATGGTCCAAGAGCATTGGTTAGATGATAAAATGTCACATATAGAAATTTGGATGATAAATTTTGAATTATAAATCGTAATGTGTTATTGATGTGACAAAAATGAATATTTTAGTACTAGCATTGGATCTATTATGAAAAAGTACACAACTTTTCAATTTAGTTGGAGCACTAGGCCATTATGCAAATTGCTCATAGTTTTGAACTTAAAATATTTAATTTTCAAGTATTCATATTATAGATTTGTACGTATGATAGATAGTTGTAACAACTGTGATAAATTAGTACTTTAGAAAATGAGAAATTATATGTACCTTGCATAGATATTATAGTTTAACTTGGGGTGAAGAGTATGCAATATTTTATTGATGATGTTGCTAGGATTGAACAATATCTATATACATGTATGTGTTATAGAAGAAGAAAATTGATGTCTAATCCTATAATGGATTTACTTTTATATATTATTATTATGCCTATTATTTACATTTTACGAGATGAGATTAATTCAATTGAATTTTGATTAAAACTCATTTTGAAAATAGTTTAGATTCTCACAAGGTGTTCTTGCATATAAAAACTTCTATAAAAAGTCATTTTCTTTAAAATTAAGGTTGCCGTCTTTTTCAAAAAGAAGCTTTAAGCATCCGTGAAGCTCTGAGTTGGCTAAAGAAGTTGGGAATTGATAGAGTGGATGTGAAAACGGATGCTCAGAAAGTTTGACAGACTATTTATTTAGACTTTTAATTCTTTTTTTAAGCATAAGATATAGACTTCTATTTTTCTAGGCGATTGTGTTATTCATGCATTAGCTAAGGAGGTCGTTTCTATGTCTGATTGTGGAAAATAGCATGCCACTTCCCCTTTTTCCATTAGTGATTTGTTATCCTCTAATTTAATAAATTGATTTGTTTTTCTTGTAAGAAAAAAAAAAAAGGAGAAGAATTTAAACAAAAAGTGTTTGTGTTTAATTGGGCTAGTGGTTTTTGGAATAAATAAATTTTCATTAGTACGGAGTATTAAATAAAATAAGTGAAATGACTTGTCTCTCCAATCAAAGGAAGTTTACTTTTGTAGTGAATGGCTGAATGTTATCCATTTGTCAAACATGAAGGGTGTAGAGTTTGATAATTGTCTTTTTTTAATTCATTACTACACGCTTCTCCAAGAAGAATATACTTCTTTATCCGAGAGTGTTTATTGAGTAAATGTTATTCTTGTGTAACCTTACCTGACGAACTCAACTAAGAAACCATTAACAAGAACTGAACTCATGACCTTCAAGCATGATAAGTATAAGACAAAGAAATTGACCAAATCATTAGACAACACAAACGGTTGGAAACGTCAACCTGTCATCTTCAAGATGTCGAAAGCAGAAATGCCTATATAATCAAACAGCAACCAGCAAGTAAACATCTGACTAAAGCAAACAAGCAAGCATGCCAAGGTTGATGTCATGAAAAATGGGATTCAATATCATATTGCAGCAGCCATGATATAACACAACAACTAAAACTTCACACCAAGAGGCAAGAGGCCTTCCTTATAAATAAAACAGTCATAGGGAGACGACGATGGGGTTTCTGGAAAACGACTACTCACCAATACCATTGTTCAATCATCTTCCTCTTCTAGCATCGGTTTCAGATTCACAAGTTAAGGTGGCTGTGGTTTCGAGCCTGCAAGCACTGATTTCTTGGAAACGACTAATCACTAATGCTGTCGTTCAGGCTCGAAAACATGTCACGAAACAACCTTAACTTTCTCAATCTGAAATACTAGAAGATCGAGGAAGAACATATAGTAAAAGCTCTACCTTGTTTTTCATCTCTTACTGATATTATAGACTATGTTCGATTTGGCCTAAGTTCTACAACAGGTGTCCACAAACACACAAGGCCAGGCCATCCATCATTTCCTAATCCTCTAACAAACAATGTTCGAGTTCCTTTCTTTCGTTTTTCAGCACTTAGTTAAAAGTGCCCAGAATCAAAAGAGAGGAATTCTCAACACCTATGTATCATAGTCACACATATATCCACAATTGTCCTTCGAAAAATCAGGAGATACAAAGCTTAAGGCCAGAGTTTAGAATAACATTGCCCTGTGTTACAACCTGTAACCAGTTTTAACAATTCACATCACTTAGAAACATCAAAGAATTCAAATTTCAAAGACGGTTGGTTCATTTATAAGAACATATGAGATATAACAAGAGTGCTAATGAGTAATGAATTCCAAACGTTTTTATACCACCAGTTGCAGAATGTACACCTCTTACCTACAAAACGAAACGTCTCACAATTCACAACAAAGTGATAAATTCAAGAAGTGATCTCAGCTTGTAAACCAATAAGTAACGAAAGGCCTTCCAATCAAATGCACTGTAATAAGACAATAGCAATGTAAGCATATAACGAAGGGAATTCATTATAAACGCAGTAAAACCATACACTAACAACGAAACAAGAGCATATGGTTATCAAGTTTCAATCTTTCACCACGCACTCCTCTTCTTGGAACCATAGTAGTTAAGATACCACTTCACAAACTTCTTCAACCCGGTCTCGAGATCAGTGGTGGGCTTATACCCAAGCTCCCCACGAGCCAAAGT
>CM008345.1:1283845-1298315 GCA_002525835.2 Ipomoea batatas
ATCTTCTTCTTTTTTTTTTCTTGTTTTTTTTTTTTTTCTGTTCGAGGAAAATTCACAATCACTATCTGAATATGTACATTAGGTGAACTCTACAAAAGAAGTAAACTACTTTGGAAACATTTTATCTCATTTTCTTAAATTTCTTCTGGAGTAAGGTATGTATATAGTTGATGATATATATGTATTGCATCATATATATATATCTGCAGGAAACATGTTGACAAAGCTGAATAATAATTAAATAATAAAATAGGTGCATTGCCTGTCTTCATGCGACACCGCGTACATACATACGTACGTATTTACATTATTCTACCTTTCATGTTTGCTTAGTAGTTAGTACGACATGGACTACCTCGTCAAATTTTAGGTAAAAGATTAATTAGTCCTTTAAACTTTTAAAAGTTACAATAAAATACATAAACATGTTATTTTGGAGCAATAAAACCTACTATACTAACATGTTGGTGACCTGTAATTGCAAGTCAATTACAGTTCTGACGAACCCCTACAAGCATCCAACCAAAATTTTGACAAGGTTAGTCAAATACCAGTGCTGGTCACATTCTGTCGGAGAAGGCAACCAACTTGGTCACCTTCTCTAGCTACGGGAGAAAGCAACCAAGTTGGTTGCTTTCTTGACTGCCAGAAAAGCGACCAACTTGATCACCTTCTCGGCAAAAACTTGGGCAAGTTGTTCTCACCCCAATTACACATTTTTCACCCCTCTCACTACTACACTAACTAATCTCAATCAATGCCCTCCCAACGTGAGCTAAATTAGGAAAACAAGTCTAGGACCAAGGTTCGTTATCCTTGGAAGAATGTTTTTTGGGCTTAATAATGTTAATGTCATGCTAAAAAAAAAAGGGCCTCGTGACCTAGTTCATCATTCATTGGATAGCCCATTATTCATAAAAGCCATGTGATTTTGAAAATCAAAATGCTACTTATCACTTCATCATCAATTATTCAAATTCAAATCCCATAATTCAAAGATTTGTAGTATCTGTTAGATACAATTATATACATATACATACGTGTGTGTATATATATATATATATATATATATATATATATATATATATTATTTTTAGTTGGTAGTATCGATCTTTTTAGTACAGTTTTTCTCTCCCGTGTGATTCATATGCTATTATACATGACTGACATGAGCATAGTTTTTCTAATTGATCAACTATAAAATTAAAACATCATTTAATTTGATAATTAAGTGTTTGTATAACTTAAATTTCACCCATTTGTAATATTAACAAACTATACAATATACATAAGATATAAATTACACTAAAAAGATCATTCACGATGAATAATTTCACCACGAAGATAATAAAGATTATGTTTCATCCATTTGAATTATATTTTCGTTACTAATATTTTTTCTTTTTAGTTGACGAAAAAAGCAGTACCAACCAGCTCCACACAAATACGAAACCATAAAATTTTAGGTTATGGTCGATTTATGGTGGGCCCTGGCAAGGAATCTAAGACTGATATTTCTCTGATTCCAATATCAAAGTCCATTACTTTTTAATTTGGGATCTAGAATCTTAATCCTTTTTTTTATAAGAATATACTGCGTACTAAATTATTGGTAACCTCTGTGAACTTTACTAATATGTTTGAAACAAACACTTGACACGAGGTTGTTTATTTATTTACTCTTGTATGATTCCATTTTATTTAAAATCAAATTAAAGGGAAACAATATTTTTTTGAAAGGGGGAAACAATATTTTTAATCCTTAAATTATGAGTGATATAGAATCAATCTCTAAGTTTTTTTTTTTTTTTTGAATGTTACTGACTCTATTACAGTGTAGTATCTGTTCATAAACTACTTTCTCAACCTACTGAAGAACAAAGCAATCTCTAAGTTATTAAGTGCATAAAATTAACTTAATCTGTTAAAATCTTGTGGCCTAGTGACATGTTCATTGAATAAAGAAAACCTATGCCCTAAAAGTTTCATTTCCCCTCAAAGTAAATATTTCAATTTAACCAAATATTTTAGTTTGGTTGTAAGATGAAATAAAAGTTCACTGAATTAGGCAGAAAGTAGTCTTGAGATTTGTAAATGATCAGAATCTCAATCCAACGTGTACTATAAACAACAAAATATAACATTGAAATCTGTAAATTTTCCAAATCTCAATGTAACAATTATTTAATATTTACATGCATATATGACACGTTAGTTAAATTTGCACATATATGTCTGTGCTACATATACAAACACTTATATTGTCGTCATGTTACATTGAATCAGTATAAATATCAACAAACAAATAAAAGTGAACGAAACGTATATAATGAATGCATGCTTATGTAAATAGGTAACGAACTAACGCTGTGGGGGCAATCATTAAAAAAAAATCACAAAATTATTATGATTTGTCTCGATTAGAAGTTGCAGATTTTTTTCTCACTTGAAAAGTCCATTTGGCCGGCTTATTACGGACTATTCTTCTTCATAAGACATTTCATCAGTATCCCACTGTGATAATTGGAATTTGGATTTGATGTGGGTGGTCTATATTTATAAGCTAAGAGCCTAAGAGGTCGATTTTATTATCTTATTATAGTTATATTAGCAACTCAATCACAAACATATTGTTTTGATTTATTGGGCAAATTTATTATTGAAAAAATGATCAAATAAGCCCCTAAACTTTAGCTAAAAAGTTCATTAGGCTCCTGCACATTAAAAAGCGTAATTACACCATTTAACATGTTATGTTGGGACAATGAAGTCCAATAACCGGTAATTGACCTGCTATTAAAGATCATTCTCATTCTACCATCATCTCAAGCGAAATTTTAGGCGATCGATGACGACCGACCGTCGCCGGTTGCTGGTTTCGGCGGGACTCCGGCGAGTAGTCGCCTTCAATGGAGAAGGCAAACTGTTCGCCTTCTCCATTGAAGGCGACCCAGATCTGGTCACCTTCCATGGAGAAGACGAACAATTTCGCCTTTTCATGAGTGGTCGCCTTTCTTCGAAGAAGACGATCGGGCGACGGTTCGGTCGCCATAATTTCGCCTGAGATGATGTCGAAATGAGAATGACCTCTAATAGCAGGTTAATTATCGGCTATTAGACTTTATTGCCCCGATATAACATATTAAAGGGTGTAATTTTACTTTTTTAAAGTTCAGAGACCTAACTAACTTTTCAACAAAAATTAGGAACTTATTTGACCATTTTCTCTTTATTATTATTTGTAACTCTAATCACCAAATGACTACGGTTGTCCATAACAAATGGACTCAAACTAAGAAAGTCAACAAACTGTCCACATGAGGTGTTCTGACAATAGAGGTGAAGTTTGAGAAGAAAATTCAGGAATACAATCTCACCAAATAGCATAGAAACAACCTCTCAAAATGAGAGCTCTCCCAGATGCTCTGTGCCCCCAAGCGAGAGTCCACTTATTGATGGATTTATTTATATCTTAAGGAGGCTTAGCTATACCTACCACTGCACCACTGCCCTTCACTCACTGAGTAATAAGCAAGCTCAAAATCAGCCCTAAGCTATCTAGCACCGTTTGATCATGGAGGGGAGAAGATTCCTCCGCAATCTTTTCCTGATCTTCACCGTGGTTCTCCTGGCGGTCTTCACGCTGCAGAGACTCCCTTCCACGCCGTCCAACGGGGCAGACCTACTCGACTGCGCCACCAACTCGCCCTGGTGCACTTTCAAGAACCGCTTCCAGGCCAAAACCAACGGCCTACTCAAAAACCCCCCCAAATCCACGCGCCGCCGCCACGACGCCGCTTCCGACGTCCCGCGCCACCCGCTCGACCCCCTAACGGTCCAAGAGCTCAACAAAGTCCGTGACGTCATGAAATCCTACCCCTCCTTCACGGCCACTCCCTACGCTCTCCACTACATCACTCTCGATGAGCCCGAGAAGCGGGTCGTATACGGGTGGAAAACGGGCGACCCGCTGCCGACCCGGAAGGCCTCCGTCGTCGCCCGCGCCGCCGGGGTGTCCCACGAGCTCACCGTCGACCTGGAGAGCGGCGAGGTCACCGTCCTCAATACGGGCCGTCACGCCGGCTCCCCGATGCTGACGCTGGAGGATTTAACCACCGCCACCGCTGCGCCACTAGCTAACGCCGAGTTTAACCGCACAATCAGTGAACGTGGCGTCGATATTGCTGACCTTGCATGCCTTCCTGTCTCTTCTGGATGGTATGGTAAGTAGATTTTTCACCCTCTCCTCTACTGTAGTGAAAAATTAAATGTGAGAATGGTGGAATAATCTTTTAGATAAAAAGGGAATTTTTTTTTTGCCTTTCTGCTACAGTGTATGCTGTTAACTGTTGTCTTTTCTGTTTGTTGTAACGGCGAAAACGACTAGAACGAGAGATGGAGGACAAGAGGAGATTGATAAAGATACAATGCTACACCATGAAGGGCACTGCAAATTTCTACATGAGACCCATTGAAGGATTGACGGTCCTGATTGATTTAGACACCAAAGAGGTCATAGAAATATCGGATCAAGGTAAGACCATCCCAATCCCAAAGGCCGCCAACACAGATTATCGTTACTCGGCTCAAAACCAGAAGGTCAAGTTTCTAAATCCAATTTCCATCGAGCAACCAATGGGTCCAAGTTTTACGGTGGAGGGTCATTTGGTGAAGTGGGCAAACTGGGAATTTCACCTCAAGCCCGACTCTCGGGCCGGGGTGATCATCTCTCGGGCCATGGTCAGGGACCCGGGAACCGGGGAGATGAGGAGCGTTATGTATAAAGGGTTCACTTCCGAGCTTTTTGTGCCGTATATGGACCCCACCGACGCTTGGTATTTCAAGACGTATATGGACGCCGGCGAGTACGGGTTCGGGCTTCAAGCCATGCCCCTTGACCCATTAAACGACTGTCCGAGAAACGCCTATTACATGGACGCTGTGTTCAGCGCCGCCGACGGAACGCCCTACGTCCGGTCCAATATGATCTGCGTCTTCGAGAGATACGCCGGCGACATCGGGTGGCGCCACTCAGAGTGTCCCATCACCGGCATGGATGTAAGAATATTTCCTATCTTATGTTACAAGTTCAACTCGCTGCATGAACAACCTATTAACTTTTAATTTTAATTTTTGCTAATCAGCTATAGACAACTTAAAATAATTTATCTCGATTCTTTACCGGATAGAGTCACAAGACAGAATTTACCTAACACACCCTTGAATAGTGACTACAGATTTTTCTCGAATATTCTTTAGTCCCTACACATAACTTAAACTTCAATGACGTTGACATAATGTGTTAGTTGTTTCTTGTTTTCTTGCTATCAATTTGGACCAGATTCGTGAGGCGAGGCCGAAGGTGACACTGGTGGTGAGGATGGCTGCATCAGTCGCCAACTATGATTACATAGTGGATTGGGAGTTCCAAACGGACGGGCTAATCAGGATTAAGGTTGGTGATCAATCAATTACTTCTTGTTTTTCCTAAAATTGACATTTCATGATGATTTCGATGTTTACTAGGAGTGGGGTTTTTGTTTTATATAATGTTATGTCTTCTGGTAATCAACTTGGTTGGCGTGAGTGACCGTCATTCTTATCCCTTAGTTAGGGCGGTCTGGTACAAACAAGAATTAGTCTGAATATGATAAGACTTAAAGTGCTTCTTACAAGGTCTGTTCAAGATATTTCGTGGTCTGATAAAAAAAAAATGGTCTAGGTAGATAAATATCTCTGGTATAGGTGAAACAATTGGTAACGATTGCGCCACCCTAAAAATATCGCCCCCACTTCTCCTCACAGTTGATTGTTAAGGTGATGTGATGGCAAATTGGTGGTGATGACATCCCTCACGGCAGGATTTGTCCTTTTTTAACAAATTCTATAAATTAGAGTTTTTTTTTTTTTTTTCCTTTTAAAGATTTTGTCTAGTTATATTTTAGATTATATTTAGGAGCAAGTAAATAAAATATAGGAAAAAGTGTCAAATAGGTCACTGAACTTATCACTTTTGCGCAATTGAGCCATTGAACTTAAAAAGTGTGCAATTCAACCATCAAACAAGTAAAATTTGTGTAATTGGATCATTTTTACAAAAATTTTAATTCAATTTGAGTTAAAAACATTTCAATATTGACTCCCAACTAGTATGGTAAAAGAAAATGCAACTCTTAATACATATATGTTAGTAATATAATTGGATTTTACCATTTTTTTTGTAAAAATGGTCAAATTGCACAAATTTTGCTTGTTTGATGGTTGAATTGCACATTTTTTTAAGTTCAATAGCCCAATTGCACAAAAGCGATAAGTTTAGTGGCCTATTTGACACTTTTTCCTAAAATCTAAAATATAACTAGAGACTCGACAAAACTACAAGTAAAAGTAGTATGAAAAAGTCAATAATTTGTGATTTAGAGACAGAAAGTGACTCTCTCATAGTCATGAGTTTAAGCCCTATTGAGGGCAGTGTTGACTTTTATTGTAACAGAATCAATAGTACGAAAAGAAAGTAGAATGAAAGTCAAGATTTTTTTTTTTTTTGAAAACCAAACCAAAATGCTTATATTAAAACATCAACCAACTGCGAAATACAAGAGGGCGGGCAAAAGTCCCAAACCCCAAGGACAGAAGAAGAATCTGTCGCCCGTGCAAGCACGTGAGCCACAAGATTCGCTGACCTCTTGACATGACGAACAATAACGTTCCCAATGTCAGTAGCAAGTGAACTATTATTATTCTTTTGAATAAATGCATTATATGTTCACAACTACTTTCTTAACCTATGAAGGTCACTATTGCAACCCACAACCTCACACATAAATGAGTAATTTGGTGTCACTGGATCACAAAGTTATTAACATTATTGTGGTCGTTAGCATTATGAGTGAATTATTTGATTTGACAATTGATGAAACCCATCATTTAATGTGGTGCAATTTGACATGGTGACAAAATGGTTATGTTTTTTGTGGAAACAATGACAGGTCGGACTGAGTGGCATATTAATGGTGAAAGCGACGCCGTATGTGAACATGAACCAAGTAAACCAGCCGGAGGACTATCTTTACGGCACCCTCTTATCGGAAAACGTCATCGGAGTAATCCACGACCACTACGTCACGTTCCATTTGGACATGGACATGGACGGCGCTGACAACTCGTTCGTCAAAGTCAACCTTCAGAATCACCGGACTTCCCCCGGAGATTCGCCGCGCCGGAGCTACTTGAAGGCGGTGAGGAGTGTGGCCAAGACGGAGAAAGACGCGCAGATAAAGCTCAAGCTTTATGACCCGTCGGAGTTTCACGTGATTAACCCGAATAAGATGACGCGCGTGGGGAACCCTGTGGGTTACAAGATTGTCCCGGCCGGCACCGCCGCCAGCCTGCTTGACCACGACGATCCGCCGCAGATGAGAGGCGCGTTTACGGATAATCAGATTTGGGTTACTCCGTATAACCGGAGCGAGCAGTGGGCTGGTGGGTTGTATGTTTATCAGAGCCATGGCGATGATACTCTTGCAGTTTGGTCTGAAAGGTAAGAACACAAACACAACCCTATTGAATCTTTGAAGTTAATTCATTCCCAGAATCAAGATTTTAATTCCACTCCTAGGAAGAGTAGCCTATTAATCTTTTTGATTTGAATCGACACCTTAAAACTGGCTTAACTCCTAGCAAGAAAGCCTATTGACTTAAGCTGGTTTACTTCTTAGCGGGGCGCGGCATATTGGCCTTAAGCTGGTTTATCTTCAAACGGGAGCGACCTAATGGCCTTAGATTGGTCTAACTCCTAGCCGAAGTGACTTATTAACCTTCATGGTTTAAATTGGTCAGTTATAGAAAACCAGGTTGGAGCGGCCTAATGGCCTTAGGTTAGTTTAACTCCTAGCGGAAATGACCTATTAGCCTTCATGGTTTAAGCCGGTCAGCTATGGGCAACCAGACTAGATTATCGACAACTTAAAACTGATTTACCTCCTAGCCGGAACGCCTATTGACCTAAGCTGGTTTATCTCTCAGCGAGGTGCGGCCTATTGGCCTTAAGCTGGTTTACCTCCTAACGGGGGCCTAATGGCCTTAGGTTGGTCTAACTCCTAGTCGGAGTGGCCTATTAGCATTAATGGTTTAAGTCGGTCAACTATGAACAACCAGGCTGGTTTACTTCCTTGTAGTTCTTTTCGTGTTAAGGTCACAGGACAAAATTTACTCAGTATACACCCTCGAGTAGTTGTTGCGAGTTACCTTAGTGCCCTCGTCACCCAAAAAAAAAAAGATTTGAAGTAATGAATGTATGAATGTTGCAGAGATAGGGAGATAGAGAACAAGGACATTGTGTTATGGTATACATTAGGGTTCCATCACATTCCATGCCAGGAAGACTTCCCAATCATGCCGACTGTAACATCAAGCTTTGATCTAAAGCCAGTGAATTTCTTCGAGAGCAATCCAATTCTTGGAATCCCACCCAACCAGGAGAAAGATTTGCCGGTCTGCAAGGCTGCATCTTCTGCTTGATCATCTCTCTCAGCTCTCTGCAACACTGCACCTTCTGCAATAGTACTAGTGAAAATGCTGGACCTTCATCTGCACTCATGAATCATCATGTATATAATCTCAGGTTTTTCATGAATAAAGCTTGAGAACAGATTGAAATTACTGTTTCATCTATGTTATATCAATGGAGAATGGTGATGTCATGATTCTGTGATATTCTGTCAGACTAGACAAGTGCTATTCTTGGTATGGCAATACATACATCATGCTATCATATCATAGTTACATTCAGCAAATTTTATTAATAAGTGAAAAAGATCAAATTTTCTCAATCCCACAAAAAAAATGTTTCTTAAAGGTGAAACTCTCACATTGGCGGGACTTTGCAGCTCACCCATAAATCAACTGAACTAGGCTCCTAGTTGAACAAACTGAACTACTTGTGTAGCTAGGCTCCTAGGTACGCACTAGGAAGAACCAACTGAACTACTTGTGTAGGCTCCTAGTTGGCACGCACTAGGAAAAGCGGGTTCCTAGTCGACACCAAACACTGGTCCTCCCACCTAATGAGCTGTTGAGTCACTGGTCCTCCCACTAAATGGCTTGTTGATTAGTCACCACTCTTCTACTAAGGTTGCGTGTGGGGCAATAGGGGTGAGAAATCTTCATCTTTTGTGAAAAACAATGTTTCTTAAGCCATTAATGTATGAAAACTACCCAATGGGTGAAAGGGAAAGAATTTAATGCAGGGAAAGCAAAAAGTTAAGAGAGATTCCTATCAAGTTAAGCAGGATTATGTGGATTGCACTAGCTCTTGCTGCTAAGGGGACAGAAAGTGATGTGTTAGTGATGTTTGAGAACAGCTGTTTGTAGAATACAAAATACTAATTAAGAAAGGTTTAGGTAGTTTTCGTAAATTTGAGGAAAGAAACATTTTTGAATCAAGAAAATACTAACCCTCAAGGGAAACCAAAAAACAAAGGTGTATACATACAGAAAAACACAAGGAGATCACATGCAAGGATTCTCTTGCTGTAAATCATGAAATAACTACCATGTAAGTTGTACTGAAAAATTTATGTCAACCAAATACAACATCCATCCATAACTTGGAAGCATTTCACATGTAAACCAAGCAAAATGAGGATGTTAGATGTATCACCATTAAAGAACAAGAGCTTCAAATTCTACCCCAGAATGGGTAAACCAATTTGACAATTCATTTTATTTTCACCAAGGACAAATATCCCACTTTCACCGACCCGGCGATCAATTTGCACTAGTGTATATGAACTAAAAATTTGGTCCAGGGAACACCTCTACTTATCTGCTGCACTTAACAGTTGCTTAACTCTTCGTGCACAGTCTGCAAAATTTTGAACTGCATTGGCGCATTTCAGGGGATTCTGCTCGTTTTCCTTGTAGCATTTTGCGCAAGCATCTCTCTCCTCCAAGCACGGGATTGGCTTGTGTTCGGGAAGTTTGAATTCCTTCTCATGGAGATCCTTTGCTCTCTGCGTTACTTCCTGCAACATGTTTTCCTCCTGCTTTTGCAGCCTCACCAAGACCTTCTCGCTATCTTGAAGGACAGACCGGATGGCATCTAACTCCGCAAATGCAGGTTGCTGTGGAGGAACTGGCGCAAACAAGGGTGGCTGAAGCGGCCATCCTGTAGGAGCACGCCCCTTGAGCATATCAGGATCCTCAGAAAATGGCTTCTGCTGTGCATTTGCTTGGGAAGCGTGAGTTCCTTTGGGAGGTGTCTTGGGTTTAGGCTTCTTCGACCTTTTCTTCAATTTCTCACCATCATCAGCAAGCTGTTTCACTAAGTTACTGCTAATCTGAATGGTAAACGATTCACCCATGCTGTTTAACTAGTCAGCAGCTTCTAAACAAATTACCTGAAATATCCATTTATCCTCGTGTCATGGCAACAAAAAGGAGAAATATTTCACAGTAACAAATATCATCACCCATTGCACCAAAACATGATATAAAGTACTTCCTAAACGGAATATTTTCCGATTTTCCACTAGTTCCTTCCGGCTAATGACATCCCCGGATCCCCATTTCCCCTCATAAGCCACCCCATTCTACACTCTCAATCTAATTGGTAATACTAAGATATCTGCATAAAGGACCATAATAAAATTACTAGAAGCAATGTACCACCAGCACTTATTGAGATAAATGATGGAAAAGGACTAGAAGCTTGAATTCAAGTTAAAAAGATATCATTAAGAATTACAACGATTTTTAATGCTTTAGTAAGACTAAATGGAGAAACAAAAAATCAATGAAGTAAACACCAACTATAGAAGGATTAAAGATCAGTTGAGTTCAGATGGGTAGTCAATTTGTGGTACAAATCATTAGCCAAACGTTTTAACATCACCAAGTTCAAGAACTGTATAAAGAAACAACTGCACCAAAACAACAGTGATGGACAATCGGAGAATTTGAAATATATGGAAATTCAAGGCATATACACCAAAATCAATTCCTCGTAGTAGCAAAGAAGGTATATATATACCAAGCAATATATAACATGTAGTGAAGAAGGCATATACACTAAAATCAATTCCTTGCGACTACCATGTAGTGAAGAATGTATATACCAAGCAATATTTTCTTATTCAGTACAGTATATTATTCAGTGTCAATAACCAACAATGTCCTGAACAACTTCCACATCCCCACAACATACAGACGATGATCAGGGATTAGACTAATATTCGTAAACGCAAAAAAAATGTTTGTCAATCTTGCCTAGCAATGTATATCAACTCCCCCCATCATCACCTATCAAAAACATGTTTATTGCATTGATAAAAAAGCAAAACTATTCACTTGAAATAGGATCCATTCTCAGTCCAAAACACAAAAAGAGAACATACAATGCAAAAAGGATGAACCTTTAACTTAATGGTGAGAACTTGAACGCTTTGATATGATCCAACTACTGTAACTTCCTCCTAAAATTTGGTTAAAAATAAAAACAAGTGAGATGAACAAATTTTCTCAGAAGCCAAACAGAACATGAATCCCTAATTCCCTACACATTTCCAATCCAAAGTACGCTCAGAATCCATCCAATTAACAAACAACAAAATGTATTGAGATAAACACAGTTTCCTTAGAATCCACCCAAAAACTCACAGCAAAATTTTCATAGAAATCAAGTTTCCAAAATCCAATAATTCTCTAGGTTTGAATTTTCCACCATTCACATCCACACGTGCATATAGATCTAGAACATTATTTGAAAAAAAAAATAGTCAATTATAAACATCACTTACTCCAGAAAACTGGTAAGATCGAGCATCATGGTCGTAATCGGAGATTAGGAGCTACAACGGCTCGAGATGGGGGACGGAATCGGTGGCGAGGGGTCGACGGAGCTTAGAGTAAAGAGGGAAAAAATGGAAGCTTTGGAGTTGGGGCGTGGGAGAAGAGCAGCGGCGAAGAGAAGCAAAATAAGGAATGCCGAGCCGAGGAGATTATATCTGAGAGGGGCAATATCGTATTTTTTGTTTCAAAATGGGCTGGAGAACGATCCTTATATGGGCCTCATTTATAACCCACCCGGGCCCAAATTGAGTACTACTTCATATTTAACCCATTAGTAGTAGTTTTGTAGTGACTGGCAAATTATTGTGTGGACTGTGGTCCATATAGCTGTGCGTCAATTGGGACACATGCCTCAAGATATTGTGAAATTTCTGAAATACATGCAAGGATGTGATGGTACGACATTATGGTATCAGGGAACAAAATATAACCGTAAATGAGTTAACTCCTATTTTCTACTCTTTCACTTTTACTCTCTGACGTGGTACTCTTTCACTTTTACTCCTTGACGTGGCAAGATATGATAGATTTTCTTCATCATGTGGGTCTCAACGTGGCAATCTTCTCAAACTTTTGTGTGAGGGAGTACAAATAAGGATTATAACATGAGAGTCCATGTAGTATTTTCTGCCGTAAATTATCTGGTTAACATTTCTCTTAATCATGACCATGGGTTTAAAGTGTTTATTTAGCATCCAACCAATTTGTAACGTATCTTAGCAAATTATATTTTGAGTGTTCATTGGATGAGGCAAGTGACTACTTCAATTGCATAACAAGTGTTTTGGATCGTTAAGTTTATGCTATCCATTTGATAAAATTAAATTAAAAGGAAAAATTAGTATGGTGTCATGGTGAGATAAAGGGAAGGAGGTATGCTGATGTGTTGTATACTTATCATTTATTCCGAAATTTATTACAATACATTATCATAAATATCATGGTGTCATGGTGAGATAAAGGTTACAATATACATATGGAAAATAAATATATGATGGTGAATTATTAGTGTGGAAATGTGGAGTCCAAGAACCAACACATTTGTGATCTATCAAAGCATCATCAAATGAACACCCAATAGTAGCAAGCTTGAAATTGCAGTCCTAGCAATCATCCTCCCTGCACCATTTGCTGTAAAATGTCCCACCACACAAGAAAAAACATGAGAAAAACAAATAGTTTCATTCATCTAATGAACATTAAATGGATCCATCAACACCAATGCAGCATTTTACACCGAATACAATACTCTTAAATTTGCATCAAGCACTATAGAGACAAGAGTTTGGCAATACACTACCCGGTGTCCTAAAAAACATACATGATTGTACTCATACAAAAGACATAGGTATTAGGTAACCCAGTCAAGTTAGTCAAATTGTTGACTTGGTAGTCATAACGTTTCAAGTTCGATTATGGGAGCGGCCTACTGGCCTTCTTGGTCAGAATTGGTCACCTATATATGGGCAATCTAAACTGGTTTAATTTACCTTGGTTCTTAACCAGCTAGGTAATAAGACAGTTTTACCTGATGTATGATGAATAAAATTGGGTAAAGAAAGCTAAGCATGATTGTTTACCGTTGCAGGGGAAGGTATCAGCGACTCCACATTCCTGAGCAAGATTAGCGGCCGATCTGCTGCCGTCGCCTTCAACTTTGGAGAAGCTCAGCATTGCATTATCTCTGGAAAACTTGCAGAGACAAGGAACCTCATGAGCCATCACGTATTTCAGCCTTTCACAACAGAGCGGCCGGTCCGCGGTGTTGTTTAAGTACTGAACGCAGGGGATCAGTTTATGAGCGCACGACGGAAGCTGTTGTATCTGCGCCTCCGTCATCGCTGCCGCCAAAACCACCACTGCCGCCACCATCAGCACGGCCACTCTCGTCGTAGACGCCATGTTTTTACACCTAAAAGCTCTTAATCAGAAGCCGGCTGGCCTGCCTGAGACTGTTAAGTATGTATATTTGTATTGGAATGCATGGCAGTTTATATAGTTCTATACCAAAGTCAATGATTTAATCCTTGCCCTCTGGTTAATAAGAATGGATAAGTCTCTTCCACTCAACCACACCCCCAAGTTGGATAAATGTTGCATTTAACAAACCAAACAAACAAACAAACAAACCTTTGTTTGCCTTGTTTATTAGTTGTCTTCATCGCTTCAGAAGTCCAACGTACAGCTCAATTATGCATAGCCATTGTTACGTTGTGTTTGGAGGGTAGTATATAGTTGTCATAAGCTAATGCTTTAGTAAGACTAAATGGAGAAACAAAAAATCCATGAAGTAAACACAACCTATAGAAGTATTAAGGATCGGTTGAGTTCAGATGGGTAGTCAATTCATAGTACAAATCATTAGCCAAACGTTTTAACATCACCAAGTTCAAGAACTGTATAAAGAAACAACTGCACCAAAACAACAGGGATGGACAATGGGAGAATTCGAAATATATGGAAATTCAAGGCATATACACCAAAATCAATTCCTCATAGTAGCAAAGAAGGTATTTACCAAGCAATATTTTCTTATTCAGTACAGTATATTACTCAGTGCCTAGCAATGCATATCAACTCCCCCCATCATCACCTATCAAAAACATGTTTATTGCGTTGA
>CM008345.1:1368670-1380659 GCA_002525835.2 Ipomoea batatas
GCACCATGCAAATGTCATACTTATATGTGCAAATCTCACACTTATATGCTCAAATATAACACTAATCAAAAATACAATATTTGTTACTTATAAGAGAAAAAGTAATACATTTTTCATAATAAGTAATGTTGACAAGTACCTCTCACTTATAAGGGCAAATATAATACTTTTGAGGAAAAATGTAATACTTTTAAATCGAAATGTAAAAGTAATGTATTTTCCCTTAAAAGTATTACATTTACCCTAATAAGTAACAAATTTTTTATTACTAATTAGTATTACATTTGAGCATATAAGTATTACATTTGTGCATATAAGTGTTACATTCGCATCTTGACCCGACCCGACCCGACCCGTCTCATGGTGAGACGGCCTCACACAAGTTTTTGCCTTACATTTTATCTTCTTCTTCTTTTTTTTTTCTTGTTTTTTTTTTCTGTTCGAGGAAAATTCACAATCAGTATCTGAATATGTACATTAGGTGAACTCTACAAAAGAAGTAAACTACTTTGGAAACATTTTATCTCATTTTCTTAAATTTCTTCTGGAGTAAGGTATGTATATAGTTGATGATATATATGTATTGCATCATATATATATATCTGCAGGAAACATGTTGACAAAGCTGAATAATAATTAAATAATAAAATAGGTGCATTGCCTGTCTTCATGCGACACCGCGTACATACATACGTACGTATTTACATTATTCTACCTTTCATGTTTGCTTAGTAGGTAGTACGACATGGACTACCTCGTCAAATTTTAGGTAAAAGGTTAATTAGTCCTTTAAACTTTTAAAAGTTACAATAAAATACATAAACATGTTATTTAATTTGGAGC
Organism: Ipomoea batatas; assembly: GCA_002525835.2. Lineage (NCBI taxonomy): Eukaryota > Viridiplantae > Streptophyta > Magnoliopsida > Solanales > Convolvulaceae > Ipomoea > Ipomoea batatas. The sequence continues at coordinate 1,369,514 of CM008345.1, forward strand.
AATAAAACCTAATATACTAATTAACATGTTGGTGACCTGTAATTGCAAGTCAATTACAGTTCTGACGAACCCCTACAAGCATCCAACCAAAATTTTGACAAGGTTAGTCAAATACCAGTGCTGGTCGCATTCTGTCGGAGAAGGCAACCAACTTGGTCACCTTCTCTAGCTACGGGAGAAAGCAACCAAGTTGGTCGCCTTCTCTAACTACTGGAGAAAGCAACCAAGTTGGTCGCTTTCTTCACTGCCAGAAAAGCGACCAACTTGATCACCTTCTCGGCAAAAACTTGGGCAACTTGTTCTCACCCCAATTACACATTTTTCACCCCTCTCACTACTACACTAACTAATCTCAATCAATGCCCTCCCAACGTGAGCTAAATTAGGAAAACAAGTCTAGGACCAAGGTTCGTTATCCTTGAAAGAATGTTTTTTAGGCTTAATAATGTTAATGTCATGCTAAAAAAACAAGGGCCTCGTGACCTAGTTCATCATTCATTGGATAGCCCATTATTCATAAAAGCCATGTGATTTTGAAAATCAAAATGCTACTTATCACTTCATCATCAATTATTCAAATTCAAATCCCATAATTCAAAGATTTGTAGTATCTGTTAGATACAATTATATACATATACATACGTGTGTGTATATATATATATATATATATTATTTTTAGTTGGTAGTATCGATCTTTTTAGTACAGTTTTTCTCTCCCGTGTGATTCATATGCTATTATACATGACTGACATGAGCATAGTTTTTCTAATTGATCAACTATAAAATTAAAACATCATTTAATTTGATAATTAAGTGTTTGTATAACGTAAATTTCACTCATTTGTAATATTAACAAACTATACAATATACATAAGATATAAATTACACTAAAAAGATCATTCACGATGAATAATTTCACCACGAAGAGAATAAAGATTATGCTTCATCCATTTGAATTATATTTTCGTGACTAATATTTTCTTCTTTTTTTTTCTTTTTAGTTGACGAAAAAAGCAGTACCAACCAGCTCCACACAAATACGAAACCATAAAATTTTAGGTTATGGTCGATTTATGGTGGGCCCTGGCAAGGAATCTAAGACTGATATTTCTCTGATTCCAATATCAAAAGTCCATTACTTTTTAATTTGGGATCTAGAATCTTAATCTCTTTTTAGTCTTTTTATAAGAATATACTGCGTACTAAATTATTCGTAACCTCTGTGAACTTTACTAATATATTTGAAACAAACACTTTAACCTCTACTGATTAAGTCCTAGATTCAAAATTATTATGATTAGAAGTTGCAGATTTTTTTTTTCTCACTTGAAAAGTCCATTTGGCCGGCTTATTACGGACTATTCTTCTTCATAAGATATTTCATCAGTATCCCACTGTGATAATTGGAATTTGGATTTGATGTGGGTGGTCTATATTTATAAGCTAAGAGCCTAAGAGGTCGATTTTATTATCTTATTATAGTTATATTAGCAACTCAATCACAAACATATTGTTTTGATTTATTGGGCAAATTTATTATTGAGAAAATGATATAATAAGTCCCTAAACTTTAGCTGAAAAGTTCATTAGGCTCCTGCACATTAAAAAGTGTAATTACACCATTTAACATGTTATGTTGGGACAATGAAGTCCAATAACCGGTAATTGACCTGCTATATATTAAAGGTCATTCTCATTCTGCCATCATCTCAAGCGAAATTTTAGGCGATCGACGACGATCGAGCCGTCGTCGGTTGTCGGTTTCGGCGGGACTCCGGCGAGTGGTCGCCTTCAATGGAGAAGACGAACAATTTCGCCATTTCAATGAGTGGTCGCCTTTCGTTGGAGAAAACGATCGGGCAACGGTTCAGTCGCCATAATTTCGCCTGAGATGATGTCGAAATGAGAATGACCTGTAATAGCAGGTTAATTATCGGCTATTAGACTTTATTGTCCCGATATAACATGTTAAAGGATGTAATTGTACTTTTTTTTTAAGTTCAAGGACCTAATTGACTTTTCAACAAAGATTATGGGCTTATTTGACCTTTTTCCTTTATTATTATTTGTAACTCTAATCACCAAATGACTACGGTTGTCCATAACAAATGGACTCAAACTAAGAAAGTCAATGAACTGTCCACATGAGGTGTTCTGGCAATAGAGGTGAAGTTTGAGAAAAAAATTCAGGAATACAATCTCACCAGATAGTATAGAAACAACCTCTCAAAGTGAGAGTTCTCCTAGATGCTCTGTGCCCCAAAGCAAGAGTCCACTTATTGATGGATTTATTTATATCTTAAGGAGGCTTAGCTATACCTACCACTGCACCACTGCCCTTCACTCACTGAGTAATAAGCAAGCTCAAAATCAGCACTAAGCTATCTAGCACCGTTTTGATCATGGAGGGGAGAAGATTCCTCCGCAATCTTTTCCTGATCTTCACCGTGGTTCTCCTGGCGGTCTTCACGCTACAGAGACTCCCTTCCACGCCGTCCAACGGGGCAGACCTACTCGACTGCGCCAACAACTCGCCCTGGTGCACTTTCAAGAACCGCTTCCAGGCCAAAACAAACGGCCTACTCAAAACCCCCCCCAAATCCACGCGCCGCCGCCACGACGCCGCGTCCGACGTCCCACGCCACCCGCTCGACCCCCTAACGGTCCAAGAGCTCAACAAAGTCCGTGACGTCATGAAATCCTACCCCCCCTTCACGGCCACTCCCTACGCTCTCCACTACATCACTCTCGATGAGCCCGAGAAGCAGGTCGTATACGGGTGGAAAACGGGCGACCCGCTGCCGACCCGGAAGACCTCCGTCGTCGCCCGCGCCGCCGGGGTCTCCCACGAGCTCTCCGTCGACCTGGAGACCGGCGAGGTTTCCGTCCTCAATACGGGCCGTCACGCCGGCTCGCCGATGCTGACGCTGGAGGATTTAACCACCGCCACCGCTGCGCCACTGGCTAACGCCGAGTTTAACCGCACAATCATTGAACGTGGCGTCGATATTGCTGACCTTGCATGCCTTCCTGTCTCTTCTGGATGGTATGGTAAGTACATTTTTTACTATACATAATTTAATATTTGACTATAGTGATTTTTCTTAATTTAGTCATTGATTCTAAAAGTGAATGACCCAATAATTGAATAAAATCATTAAAGTCTATAACCTAATTACACACAAAAAGTTGTATAGGACTAAATTGAGAACATTTATTATAGTCTAGGATAAATTGAATATTAACTCGAGTTTGTTATATGACTATGGAATCATTTTTACATTATTTGATTTTGATTATTAAATTTTTTATTTGGTCTTATGATTTTTAAATTCTTATTATATTTAATCTCTCTGATGTAACTTTTATTACCATTGACTTATTTTTAAAAAATAAAATTATCATTTTCACTACTTTTTTCTTGAACTTATATATGATGAGTTTGCCCTTCAAGATAACTACATGAGGCACTTGCCAGAAATTTGGTTATTAGTGATAAAAATTAGGTGAGAGAAACAAAATATGACAATAATTTAAAAGTTTTAAGATTAACAGTGAAAAATTAGATGTGAGAATGGTGGAAAATCTTTAGATAAAAAGGGGAAATTTTTTTTTGCCTTTCTGCTACAGTGCATGCTGTTAACTTTGTCTTTTCTGTTTGTTTTAACGGCGAAAACGACTAGAACGAGAGATGGAGGACAAGAGGAGATTGATAAAGATACAATGCTACACCATGAAGGGCACTGCAAATTTCTACATGAGACCCATTGAAGGATTGACGGTCCTGATTGATTTAGACACCAAAGAGGTCATAGAAATATCGGATCAAGGTAAGACCATCCCGATCCCAAAGGCCGCCAACACAGACTATCGTTACTCGGCTCAAAACAAGAAGGTCAAGTTTCTAAATCCAATTTCCATCGAACAACCAATGGGTCCAAGTTTCACAGTGGAGGGTCATTTGGTGAAGTGGGCAAATTGGGAATTTCACCTCAAGCCCGACTCCCGGGCCGGGGTGATAATCTCTCGGGCTATGGTCCAGGACCCGGGAACGGGAGAGATGAGGAGTGTTATGTATAAAGGGTTCACCTCCGAGCTTTTTGTGCCGTATATGGACCCCACCGACGCCTGGTATTTCAAGACGTATATGGACGCTGGCGAGTACGGGTTCGGGCTTCAAGCCATGCCCCTTGACCCATTAAACGACTGTCCGAGAAATGCCTATTACATGGACGCTGTCTTCAGCGCCGCCGACGGAACGCCTTACGTCCGATCCAATATGATCTGCGTCTTCGAGAGCTATGCTGGCGACATCGGGTGGCGCCACTCAGAGTGTCCCATTACCGGCATGGATGTAAGAATATTTCCTATCTTATGTTACAAGTTCAACTCGCGGCATGAACAACCTATTAACTTTTAATTTTAATTTTTGCTAATCAGCTATAGACAACTTAAACTAATTTATCTCGATTCTTTACCAGATAGAGTCACAAGACAGAATTTACCTAGCACACCCTTGAATAGTGGCTACAGATTTTCCTCGTCACCCAAAAGAATATTCTTTAGTCCCTACACATAACTTAAACTTCAATGACGTTGACATAATGTGTTAGTTGTTTCTTGTTTTCTTGCTATCAAATTGGACCAGATTCGTGAGGCGAGGCCGAAGGTGACACTGGTGGTGAGGATGGCTGCCTCAGTCGCAAACTATGATTACATAGTGGATTGGGAGTTCCAAACGGACGGGCTAATCAGGATTAAGGTTGGTGATCAATCAATTACTTCTTGCTAGCTTTTCCTAAAGTTGACATTTCATGATGATTTCGATGTTTATTAGGACTAGGGTTTTTGTTTTATATAATGCCACATCATGTTTCCTTGTACTTAATTTGGCCTCCTAACCTACTTGGTTAGCCTAAGTGACTATGCACTCGTCTCTTACGAGGTCGAGAGTTCAAACAAAAAATTTAATCTGATCAGTAGTTTGTCTCTTAATTGGGTCAGCTCGATACGAATAGAGATTAGTCTGAATATGATAAAAATTTAAAGGAGGATTCCTATAAGATTTGTTCAAGACATTTTGTGGCCTGACAAAAAAAATAGTCTGATTAGATAAATATCTCTGGTATAGGTGAAACAATTGGTAACGATTGCACCACCCTAAAAATATCGCCCCCACTTCTCCTCACAGTGTCACCATGAAGTCTGTCTTTTTTCTTCTATACATTTATGATTGTTAAGGTGATGTGATGGCAAATTGGTCGTAATGACATCCCTCACGGCAGGATTTGTCCTTTTTAACAGATTCTATAAATTAGAGTTTTTTTTTTTTTTTTTTTAAAGATTTTGTTAAGTTATATCTTAGATTATATTTAGGAGCAAGTAAATAGAATTTAAGATATAACTCAGAGACTCACAAAGCTACAAGTAAAGTAGTATGAAAGAGTCAATGACTTGTGATTTAGTGGCATGAGGCGACTCTCTCATAGTTATGAGTTTAAGCCCTATTACGGGCAATATTAACTTTTATTGTAATAGAATTAATAGTACGAAAAGAAAGTAGAATGAAAGTCAAGAATTTTTTTTTGCATAGTTATGAGTGAATTTTTTTAATACTATTGAAGTATATGTTCCTAACTACTTTCTTAACCTATGAAGCACAAAGAGTTACTATTACCTCCTAAACACATAGGGCTTGTTTGGTTATTAGCGGTTAGCAGTTAGCGGTAGCGGGTTGTGTTAGCGGTTATCAAATAGCGGATTGTATTAGCGAGTTTGACCAGCGGAGTACATTAGCTGTTTGTAAAAAGATGTTTGGTAAAATTAACTGTTTAGATTAGCGGTTAACATGTAAAATGACCAAAAGGGTATACATATATTTAATAATTTTTTTTTTGAGAACAACATATATTTAATAATTTAATAATAATAATAATGTTTTTAAATAAAAAAAAGAAAAAGAGATTTAATAATTTAACAATAATAATATTAATGTTTAAAAAAAAACAAAAAAAAAAAAGAAGAAGAAAAGGGGAACCGCACACAGCGGCTCCCCTAATTCCCTAAACCCTCACTTATCCCACATCGGTGGGATAAGTGAGGAATGGAGCCTTGAGGCTCCTATAAAAGGAGCCTCAAGGCTCCCATTTTGATTTCAGGAGGCGGGCTCCTTAATTGGAGCCTGCCCCCTTAGTTTAATTTTTTTTTTTTTATATAGCGTGAAGGGCGTTTTGGGAAATTCCCAAAATGCCATTGCAACACGCTGCAAATTGCAGCGTGTTGCACTTTGGCGGTTTGGAGCGAAACCGCTGCTCCAAACCGCCACTAACCAAACGCAGTGGCGTTTTGACCTTGGTCAAAACGCTGAAAACGGCGGATCCGCCAAAAATTGGCGGATCCGCCATTAACCAAACGCAGCCATAACCTTCCACATAATGGGAGTAATTTAATGTCATTGGACCACGAGGTCCATTATAGTGAATTATTTGATTTGACAATTGATGAAACCCATCATTTAATGTGGTGCTCTTTGACATGGTGACAAAATGGTTATGTTTTTTGTGGAAACAATGACAGGTCGGACTGAGTGGCATATTAATGGTGAAAGCGACGCCGTATGTTAATATGAACCAAGTAAACCCGCCGGAGGACTATCTTTACGGCACCCTCTTATCGGAAAACGTCATCGGAGTAATCCACGACCACTACGTCACCTTCCATTTAGACATGGACATGGACGGCGCTAACAACTCCTTCGTCAAAGTTAACCTCCAGAATCACCGGACTTCCCCCGGAGAGTCGCCGCGCCGGAGCTACTTGAAGGCGGTGAGGAGCGTGGCCAAGACGGAGAAAGACGCGCAGATAAAGCTCAAGCTTTATGACCCGTCGGAGTTTCACGTGATTAACCCGAACAAGATGACGCGCGTGGGGAACCCTGTGGGTTACAAGATTGTCCCGGCCGGCACCGCCGCTAGCCTGCTTGACCACGACGATCCGCCGCAGATGAGAGGCGCGTTTACGGATAATCAGATTTGGGTTACTCCGTATAACCGGAGCGAGCAGTGGGCTGGTGGGTTGTATGTATATCAGAGCCATGGGGATGATACTCTTGCAGTTTGGTCTGAAAGGTAAGAACACAAACACAACCCTATTGAATCTTTGAAGTCCACTAGGTTCGCGGGTGTCCTATTGATCTTCTTGATTTTAGTAGGAGCAGTTTACCTCCTAGCGGTAACAACCTATTAGCTTAGGTTGGTTTACCTTTAGTGAGAATGACCTATTAACTTTAGGCTGATTTACTTTCTAGCCGGAGTATCCTATTGGCCTTAGACTGGTTTACCTCCTAGTAGGATCGGGCGGTCCACCTAGACTAGTTTACTTCCCAGCGAGAACTTCTTATTGGCCTTATGCTGGTTTACCTCCTAGTAGGAACAAGTAGTCGACCTGGGTTGGTTTACTTCACAGTAAGAACAGCCTATTGGCCTTAAGCTTGTTTATCTCCTAGCAGGAGCGATCTATTGGCTTTAGGCAGATTTACCTCATAGCGGGAGCAGTTTATTGACTTTCTTGATTTGAACCCTTTAATAAAAACAATCTAGGTTGATTTTACCTGCTTGTGATCCTTTGTCGGTTCATGATCACAAAATTAGATTTACTCAGTAATAATTGCGAGTTTCCCTCTAACTCAAAAAACAGAGATTTGAAGTAATGAATGTATGAATGTTGCAGAGATAGGGAGATAGAGAACAAGGACATTGTGGTATGGTATACATTAGGGTTCCATCACATTCCATGCCAGGAAGACTTCCCAATCATGCCGACTGTAACATCAAGCTTTGATCTAAAGCCAGTGAATTTCTTCGAGAGCAATCCAATTCTTGGAATCCCACCCAACCAGGAGAAAGATTTGCCGGTCTGCAAGGCTGCATCTTCTGCTTGATCATCTCTCTCAGCTCTCTGCAACACTGCACCTTCGTTCTGCAATAGTATTAGCGAAAATGCTGGACCTTCGCTTCATCTGCACTCATGAATCAGAATCTTCCATTGTAAAACTGTTTTCATGGCAGTACATATATATATGCTGCTGTATATCAATGGAGAATGGTGATGTCATGATTCTGTGATATTCTGTCAGACTAGACAAGTGCAAATCTTGGTATGGCAATGCATACATCATGCTATCATATCATACTTACATTCAGCAAATTCTATCAATAAGTGAAAAAGATCAAATTTTCTCGATTCCACAAAAAAAATGTTTCTTAAGGGAGAAACTCTCACTGGCTGGACTTTGCAGCTCACCCCATGAACCAATTGAACTACTTGTGCAGGCTTCTAGTTGGCACGCTACACACACTAGGAACACTACTTGTGTAGGCTCCTAGTTGGCACGCACTAGGAGGAGCGGGTTCCTAGTCGACACCAAACACACACTGGTCCTCCCACCTAATGGGCTGTTGAGTCACTGGTCCTCCCACCAAATGACTTGTTGATTAGTAACAACTCCTCTACTAAGGTTGTGTGTGGGGCAATAGGGGCAAGAGATTTTCATCTGTTGTGAAAAAGATTGTTTCTTAAGCCATTAATGTATGAAAACTACACAATGGATGAAAGGGAAAGAATTTAATGCAGGGAAAGCAAAAAGTTAAGAGAGATTCCTGTCAAGTTAAGCAGGATTATGTGGATTCCACTTGCTCTTGCTGCTAAAGGGACAGAAAGTGATGTGTTAATGATGTTTGAGGAAAGAAACATTTTTGAATCAAGAAAATACTAACCCTCCAGGGAAACCAAAAAACAAAGGTGTATACATACAGAAAAACATAAGGGAGATCACATGCTAATACATGCAAGGATTCTCTTGCTGTAAATCATGAAATAACTACCATGTAAGTTGTCTCTGAAAAATTTATGTCAAGCAAATACAACATCCATAACTTGGAAGCATTTCACATGTAAACCAAGCAAAATGAGGATGTATCACCATTAAAGAACAAGAGCTTCAAATTCTACCCCAAAATGGGTAACCAATTTGACAATTCAATTTATTTTCACCATGGACAAATATCCCACTATCACCGACCCGGCGATCAATTTGCACTAGTGTATATGAACTAAAAATTTGGTCCAGGGAATGCCCTCTACTTATCTGCTGCACTTAACAGCTGCTTAACTCTTCGTGCACAGTCTGCAAAACTTTGAACTGCATTGGCGCATTTCAGGGGATTCTGCTCATTTTCCTTGTAGCATTTTGCGCAAGCATCTCTCTCCTCCAAGCACGGGATTGGCTTGTGTTCGGGAAGTTTGAATTCCTTCTCATGGAGATCCTTTGCTCTCTGCGTTACTTCCTGCAACATGTTTTCCTCCTGCTTTTGCAGCCTCACCAAGACCTTCTCGCTATCTTGAAGGACAGACCGGATGGCATCTAACTCCGCAAATGCAGGTTGCTGTGGAGGAACTGGAGCAAACAAAGGCGGCTGAAGCGGCCATCCTGTAGGAGCACGCCCCTTGAGCATATCAGGATCCTCAGAAAATGGCTTCTGCTGTGCATTTGCTTGGGAAGCGTGAGTTCCTTTGGGAGGTGTCTTGGGTTTAGGCTTCTTCGATCTTTTCTTCAATTTCTCACCATCATCAGCAAGCTGTTTCACTAAGTTACTGCTAATCTGAATGGTAAACGATTCACCCATGCTGTTTAACTAGTCAGCAGCTTCTAAACAAATTACCTGAAATATCCATTTATCCTCGTGTCAAAATGGCAGCATGGCAACGAAAAGGAGAAATATTTCACAGTAACAAATATCATCAACCATTGCACCAAAACATGATATAAAGTATTTCATAAATGGAATATTTTCCGGTTTTCCACAAGTTCCTTCCGGCTAATGACATCCCCGGATCCTCATTTCCCCTCATAAGCCACCCATTCTACATTCTCAATCTAATTGGTAATACATTAATACTACGATATCTGCATAAAGGACGATAATAAAATTACTAGAAGCAATGTACCGCCAGCACTAATTGAGATAAATGATGGAAAAAGACTTAAGCTTGAATTCAAGTTAAAAAGATATCAATAAGAATTACAACAAACTTTAATGCTTTAGTAAGAGTAAATGGAGAAACAAAAAAAAAATCCATGAAGTAAACACCAACTATAGAAGGATTAAGGATCAGTTGAGTTCAGATGGGTAGTGGTAGTCAATTCGTAGTACAAATCATTGGCCAAACGTTTTAACATCACCAAGTTCAAGAACTATATAAAGAAACAACTAAAACAAAACAACAGGGATGGACAATGGGAGAATTTGAAATATATGGAAATTCAAGGCATATACACCAAAATCAATTCCTCGTAGTAGCAAAGAAGGTATACACCATGTAGCGAAGAAGGCATATACACCCAAATCAATTCCTTGCGACTACCGTGTAGTTCAGAATGTATATACCAAGCAATGTTTTCTTATTCGGTACAGTATATTACTCATTGTCAATAACCAACAATGCCATGAACAACTTCCACATCCCCACAACATACAGACGTTGATCGGGGATTAGACTAATATTCGTAAACCCAACAAAAAATGTTTCTCAATCTTGCCTAGCAATGAATATCAACACCCCCCATCATCACCTATCAAAAACATGTTTTATTGCATTGAAAAAAAAAAAGAAAAAAAAAAAAAGCAAAACTGTTCACTTGAAATAGGATCCATTCTCAGTCCAAAACATAAAAAAGAGAACATACAATGCAAAAAGGATGAACCTTTAACTTAATGGTGAGAACTTGAACGCTTTGATATGATCCAACTACTGTAACTTCCTCCTAAAATTTGGTTAAAAATAAAAACAAGTGAGATGAACAAATTTCCTCAGAAGCCAAACAGAACATGAATCCCTAATTCCCTACACATTGCAATCCAAAGTACGCTCAGAAATCCATCCAATTAACAAACCAAAAAATGTATTGAGATAAACAGAGTTTCCTTAGAATCCACCCAAAAACTCATGGCAAAATTTTCATAGAAATCAGGTTTCCAAAATCCAATAATTCTCTAGGTTTGAATTTTCCACCATTCACATCCACACGTGCATATAGATCTAGAACATTACATGAAAAAAATTAGTCAATCACAAACATCACTTACTC
>CM008345.1:1380894-1413870 GCA_002525835.2 Ipomoea batatas
GTTTCAAAATGGGCTGGAGAACGATCCTTATATGGGCCTCATTTATAACCCATCCGGGCCCAAATTGAGTACTACTTCATATTTAACCCATTATTAGTAGTTTTGTAGTGACTCTACCCTGTTTAGAAGCAATCCTTATATCATGGATCAGGGGTCATAGTACAATGTGAATCCTATAACTGATGACACATAAACACTTAACGTAATATATAGAATTCATGTTCATAATGCAAAAAATTTATATTCATAATACACATAAACATAATATAATGAACATGAGTTCTACTACATGGACTCTTATTCATCCTTACCGTCAATTGGGGCACATGCCTCGAGATGTGAAATTTCTTAGATACATGCAAGGATGTGATGGTACAACACTATGGTATTAGGGAACAAAATAGAGCCGTAAATGAGTTCTACTACATGGACTCTTATTCTCTACTCTTTCACTTTTATTCGCTTACGTGGCAAGATATGATAGGTTATCTTCATTCTGTTCAAAGGAAAATGTCAGGGAGTACAAGTACGAAGTATAACCGCGGTAAATTATCTGGTTAACATTTCTCCCATGACCATGAGTTTAAAGTGTTTGTTTCGCCTCCAACCAATTTGTAACGTATCTTAACAAATACGGAGTAATATTTTGAGTGTTCATTAGATGAGGCGAGTGACTACTTCAATTGCATTACAAGTGTTTTGGATCGTTAAGTTTTTGCAGTCCATTTGATAAAATTAAATTAAAAGGAAAAAAAATAGTATGGTGTGATGGTGAGATAAAAGGGAGGAGGTATACTGATGTGCTGTATACTTATCATTTATTCCAAAATTTATTACAATACATTATCAAAAATATCATGGTGTCACGGCGAGATAAAGGCTACAATATATATATATGTGCAAAATAAATATACGATGGTGAATTATTAGTGTGGAAATGGGAGTCCAAGAACCACCACATTTGTGATGTATCAAAGCATCATCAAAAGAACACCCAATATTAGCAAGTTTGAAATTGCAGTCCTAGCAATCATCCTCCCTGCACCATTTGCTGTAAAATGTCCCACCACACAAGAAAAAACATGAGAAAAACAAATAGTTTTCATTCATCCAATGAAACATTAAATGGATCCATCAACACCAATGCATTTTACACCGAATACAATACTCTTAAATTTGCATCAAGCATTATAGAGACAAGAGTACATGATTGTACTCATACAAAAGACACAGATGAGGTAACCCAGTCAAGTTAGTCAAATTGTTGAAATGGTAATCATAACTTTCCAAGTTTGATTGTGGGAGCGGCCTAATGGCCTTCTTGGTCAGAATTGGTCACCTATATATGAACAATCTAAACTGGTTTAATTTACCTCGGTTCTTTACCAGCTAGGTCATAAGACAGATTTACCTGATGTATGATGAATAAAATTGGGTAAAGAAAGCTAAGCATGATTGTTTACCGTTGCAGGGGAAGGTATCAGCGACTCCACATTCCTGAGCAAGATTAGCGGCCGATCTGCTGCCGTCGCCTTCAACTTTGGAGAAGCTCAGCATCGCATTATCTCTGGAAAACTTGCAGAGACAAGGAACCTCGTGAGCCATCACGTATTTCAGCCTTTCACAACAGAGCGGCCGGTCCGCGGTGTTGTTTAAGTACTGAACGCAGGGGATCAGTTTATGAGCGCACGACGGAAGCTGTTGTATCTGCGCCTCCGTCATCGCTGCCGCCAAAACCACCACTGCCGCCACCATCAGCACGGTCACTCTCGTCGTAGACGCCATGTTTTTACACCTAAAAGCTCTTAATCAGAAGCCGGCCTGCCTGCCTGAGACTGTTAAGTATGTATATTTGTATTGGAATGCATGGCAGTTTATATAGTTCCATACCAAAGTCAATGATTTAATCCTTGCCCTCTGGTTAATAAGAATGGATAAGTCTCTTCCACTCAACCACACCCCCAAGTTGGATAAATGTTGCATTTAACGAACCAAACAAACAAACAAACAAACCTTTGTTTGCCTTGTTTATTAGTTGTCTTCATCGCTTCAAGCAGCCGACGTACAGCTCAATTATGCATAGCCATTGTTACATTGTGTTTGGAGGGTAGTATATAGTTGTCATAAGCTAATGCTTTAGTAAGACTAAATGGAGAAACAAAAAATCCATGAAGTAAACACCAACTATAGAAGTGTTAAGGATCAGTTGAGTTCAGATGGGTAGTCAATTCGTAGTACAAATCATTAGCCAAACGCTTTAACGAAGAAACAAATGCACCAAAACAACAGGGATGGGCAATGGGAGAATTTGAAATATATGGAAATTCAAGGCATATACACCAAAATCAATTCCTCATAGTAGCAAAGAAGGTATATATCCATGTAGCGAAGAAGAGGCATATACACCAAAATAAATTCCTTGAGACTACCATGTAGTGAGGAATGTATATACCAAGCAATATTTTCTTATTCAGTACAGTATATTACTCAGTGCCTAGCAATGTATATCGACTCCCCCATCATCACCTATCAAAAACATGTTTATTGCATTGATAAGCAAAACTTTTCACTTGAAATAGGATACATTCTCAGTCCAGAACATAAAAAGAGAACATACAATGCAAAAAGGATGAACCTTTAACTTAGTGGTGAAAACTTGAACGCTTTGATATGATCCAACTACTGTAAGTTCCTCCTAAAATTTGGTTAAAAATAAAAAGAGCGAATACCTCCAATGGTCCTCCCCGAGTATTAGAGATCCCTCGACTTTTAAATGACCTCCAATGGTCCTCTAAGTTTTAAAAATAACCACACATGTGGTCTTTTTAGGACGTTGGGGTCATTTTAAACTCGGTTTATTTTAAGTATTAGGACCAAGCCATTGTAGGTCATTTAAAAGTCTAGGGTAAATCGCTAATATTCGAAAGACCATTGGAGATATTAATTCAAATAAAAACAAGTGAGATGAACAAATTTTCTCAGAAGCCAGACAGAACATGAATCCCTACACATTGCAATTCAAAGTACGCTCAGAATTCATCCAATTAACAAACAACAAAATGCATTGAGATCAACAGAGTTTCCTTAGAATCCACCCAAAAACTCATAGCAAATTTTTTTAAATAGAAATCGAGTTTCCGAAATCCAATAACTCTCTCTGGGTTTGAATTTTCCACCATTCACATCCACACCGTGCATATAGATCTAGAACATTAAGTCATTACATGAAGAAAAAAAAATAGTGAATCATAAACATCACTTACTCCAGAAAACTGGTAAGATCGAGCATCATGGTCGCAATCGGAGATTAGGAGCTTCAACGGCTCGAGATGGCGGACGGAATCGACGGCGAGGGGTCGACGGAGCATAGAGTAAAGAAGGAAAAAATGGAAGCTTTGGAGTTGGGGCGTGGGAGAAGAGCAGCGAGGAAGAGAAGCAAAATACCGTAAAACTGCATGGAATGCCGGGCCGAGGAGATTATATCTGAGAGGGGTAGTATCGTATTTTTAGTTTCAAAATGGGCTGGAGAACGATCCTTATATGGGCCTCATTTATAACCCACCCGGGCCCAAATTGAGTAGTACTTCATAAATCATATTTAAGCCTTTAATAATATTCGTTTACAGCTAAAGTTTGGACAGTTAGTTTTTAGGTACTTAATGTTGTAAATTTGTAGTAAAAATGTCATTTTAAGTGGTTATTTTATAGTATAAAGATATGTGAGGTTCATTTTTATTTGAGTTGGGTCAAAGTGGATTCGGTTATTTTAATTGAGACAAAAAAATTAATACTCTGTATATTGTATGGTCAAATCAGATAATAAGGGAATTGAAAATTGATTTTCAAAATAGGCTTATTTGAGTTGGAAAATTGAGATGGAAAGTCTTGCAAGTAGCCTTTGTCCCACGTTGAAAATGGATATAAATTTTTTATGCAAACTTTTTGAACAACCTCAATGCTCTTGATTTTCCTATCTCTCGAAAAAAAATCATTTCCTTACGAAAATTCTGCCAACACTTCTAAAATATCAAAGTGCATACAGAGTAATATAATATAGCTTGACTGCTCAATTATATTACTGTAATCCATTTCATCTTCAGAGGGTGATGCTATAACGCTTCTAGCACTACACCTTTCGAAAGTTGCAAATTGATTTTAAGGAGTGTGTATAGTACACACAAGTTTGGACTTTACATTGGATTTATATTCTCAGAATTTGAACCTCATATTTTCATTTGCTTTATTTATTTTATATAAATAAATGTGTATTATCGATTTATTTGTCATTACAGTCAATTGGGACACATGCCTCGAGATGTTGTGAAATTTCTTGGACGCATGCAAGGATATGATGGTACAACACTACATGTTTGGGTGAATCATATTGTTAGGGAACGAAATAGAGCTGTAAATTATCTTGTTAACATTTCTCTCAATCATAACCATGAGTTTAAAGTGTTTGATTGTTTCGCCTCCAGCCAATTTGTAAATTATCTTAGCAAATAATATTTTGAGTGTTCATTAGATGTATAGTGATGTGTTGTATACTCATCGTTTATTCCAAAATTTATTACCATACATTATCATACATATCATGGTGTCACGGTGAGATAAAGGTTACAATATATATATACATGGAAAATAAAGATATGATGCAGGGAATTATTAGTGTGGAAATGTAAGTGGAGTCCAAGAACCAACATATTTGTGATGTATCAAAGCATCATCAAAAGAACACTGAATAGTAGCAAGCTTGAAATAGCAGTCCTCGCAATCATCCTCCCTGCACCATTTGGTGTAGAATGTTCCACCACAGGAGGAGGAGCTAAGAAAAAAAAATTGTGAAAAACAATTAGTTTCATTCATACCATGAAACGTACATTAAATTGATTGGAAAATTCTAATAGATCCATCAACACCAATGCATTATTGAGACAAGACTTTGGAAATACAGTCCTCGGGGTCATAAAAATATACCCCAAGGCCACCTCTAGCCGAGGCTGCCCTAGGCCGAGACCACCCCCGGTTGGGAGCACCCTAGCCCGGGTCACCTTCTCTTCTTCTTGAGTGGGTTCATTTTCAATATATCCATCATAACTAAAAGAAGGTATTAACTATCTATTTAGGTAAAGAAAGCATGATTGTTTACCGGCATTGTCGGCGCCGTCGTCTTTGTCGTCGTCGCAGGGGATGGTATCGGGGACTCCACATTCCCGGGGAATATCAAAGGGCGACCTGAAATCGACGCCTACAACTTTAGAGTAGCTCAACAGCCCATGAGCCCGGGCAAACTCGCAGAGACAAGGAACCTCGTTAGCCATCGCTTCTTTCAGCCCGTCGCAACAGGGCGCTAGCTCCCCGGTGTAGTTTAAGTACTCAAAGCAGGGGATCAGCTTCTGAAGACACGACGGAAGCTGCTGCGCCTCCGTCGTTATCGTTGCCGCCAACACCACTATCACCACCACCAGCACGGTCACTCTCGTAGACGCCATGTTTTTGGGTCAGTTAATTAAAGGGTAGAATTTGATTTTTACTCTAAAGAAGGGGCGCTTTAACATGGTGTGTATGCATGCATACAAAAAATGAAGGAATTATTTTGATAATATTAAGGAAAAGATACGAGGTAAACAAGGGGATAAATATGCTGCATTTAACCAAACAAACAAACATTTTGCCTTGTCTTTGGAGGGTAGTATAAAGTTGTCATAAGCTAATAACGTTAACTAATAGTTTAGGCATAATTGTAGTTTTCGTTTTGTCATAAAATATTGAAGAAGAAACTACCTTACCATTTCATTTCATAATTAATAGAAAATATTCTCCGAATTTAATTTGATCTCTCTATACATTTCATGTTTCTATTCATTAGTCGGGTCAGAATCATATATTCGGACCAAAGTCAAAGAGTTAATGTTTAGGCCTATATAAAGGTCATTCACTCACAAAGCTAGGGAGGCTCGGTCTCTTTTTGACTCCCCCTCTCTATAATATTCAACACTCCACCACACACAATTTAGGGGGAATCTTCCTCTTCTCATATACTTCTTATACATATTCTATACCCATCATATACATTGGAACAATTTGTTCTATCAATAATCAAATCGAATTTAGTGAATATATACGGTTGAGAGCTCATGTCCATCTATTCAATGTTCAATCAAGAAATTTGTATTATCAATTAATTCATCCCTTCCTGTCAATTGGGGCACATGTCTCGAGATGCTGTGAAATTTCTTGGGATGCACGCAAAGATGCATGTGATAGTACGACACTATCATATAGTATTTAGGTAAATCATTTTCTTAGGAAACAAAATAGAGCAGTACGTAGATTATCTTGCATTGTTAACATTTCTTTCAATCATGACTGTGGGTTTAAAGTGTTTATTTCGCCTCCAACCAATTTATAACGTATCCTAGCAAATAATATTTTGAGTGTTTAAAGTGTTTATTATTTCGCCTCCAGCCAATTTGTAACATATCTTAGCAAATAATATTTTGAGTTGTTCATTGGATGAGGCGAGTGACTACTTCAATTGCATTTGCATAACAAGTGTTTTGGATTCTTAAGTTTTTGCTATCCATTTGATAAAATTAAATTAAAGAAAAAAAATACACTGCACCTTTAGTCCCTAAAGGCCTAAAGTGTTATTTTTTAATTTAATTGGAAAATATAATACCATTATGTAATTGATATACTAATGTGCAACATTATGAACATACTCAAAAAGAGAAAGATGGACTACTTTTGGTGTGTATTTGCTTTCATGCCATCCATCTTTGTTGTATACTCATCGTTTATTTTGAAATTTATTACGATACATTATTATACATATCACGGTGTCATGGTAAAATCAGTGTTGTAAAAATCTAGCTTAAGCGTGGATTAATCTCCCCCTAGTCGCTAGATAGATGAAGTGAATTATGAGTATGGAAATGTAAGTGGAGTCCAAGAACCAACACATTTGTGATCTATCAAAGCATCACCCAAAGAACACTGAATAGTAGGAAGCTTGAAATTGCAGTCCTCGCAATCATCCTCCCTGCACCATTTGCTTTAGAATGTTCCACCACAGGAGGACCTAAGAAAAAAATGAGAAAAACAAATAGTTTCATAACTTCATTCATCCAATGAAACATTAAATTGATTAGAAAATTCTAATAGATCCATCAACACCAATGCATCTTACACCGAATACAAGAGTTCCGAAATACAATACTCAGTGTCTCGGTGTCCTAAATACAAAAGACACAAGAATGGAGTAACCTAGTCGATCAAGTTAGTCCCATTGTTGACTTGGTAATAATAAAGTTTCAAGTTCGACTATAAAAGTAGTCTAATGGCCTTCTTGGTCAGAATTGGTCACCTATATATGGACAATCTGAACTGGTTTAACTTACCACCATATGATCCATTGTCAGCTAGGGTCATAAGATAATTTTACTAATGTACACACACTCTAGTGGTTATGGGTTTTCCTAGTCAACTCAAAAAACACCTATGCAGATCAGATAAGCATTTAAACTTTTTGTATCGGGCATGTCAGCTGAACACATAGGCTAAACAGAAAGCATGATTGTTTACCGTCGTTGTCGTCGTCGTAGTTGCAGGGGATGTCTTCGGAGACTCCACATTCCTGAGGAAGATCAAAGGGCAACCAGTAATCGTCGCCTTCAACTTTGGAGTAGCTCAACAGCCCATTATCCTTAGCAAACTGGCAGAGGCAAGGAACCTCGTTAGCCATCACTTCTTTCAGCGCGTCGCAACAGGGCGCCAGCTCCCCGGTGTAGTTTAAATACTCAAAGCAGGGGGTCAGCTTCTGAACACACGACGGAAGCTCCTCCTGCTGCGCCTCCGTCGTCATTGCCGCCGCCAACACCACTGTGGCCACCACCATCAGCACAGTCAGTTTCGTAGACGCCATGTTTTTACACCTAAAAGCTCTTAATCAGAAGCCGACCGGCTTGCCTGAGACTGCTAAGTATGTATGTTTATTGATTGTATATTTGTATTGGAATGCATGGCAGTTTATATAGTACAGTACAGTTGCAGTCTGCCAGTCTGGTAATATCTAATGTATATTCATTTTTTTTTTTTTGACAATAATCTAATGTATATTCAAAGTGACTGGAAACTTTTTTTTTCTTTTGGAATATATATATAGCATTTATTCATACCAAACTAATTAAATTCGGTTAGTTTAAGGGTAGAGTTTGATTTTTACTCAAGAGAAGAGGGATGCAGTGCCCAAATTTTTTGGACCACAATCCACAATGCATGGCAGCCCATGCATTCAAACGACCGTTACTTTGATTAATAAAAATTGACACCCTTTTCGCTCCATTCCGCTAAAAGTAATGTGTATAACATATTCCGTTTCATTTTATATACACTGCAATTTTCATTTTAACACAACTACAGTTTCTTTTCAATATAACTAAAGTTTCATTCGACATTATACACTCAAATATGTAAAACTATTATTCAGTTTCATTTTATATAACTGCAATTTTCTTTTAACAGTATCATTTCAATATAACTACAGTTTCATTGGACAATATACACTCAAATATGTGAAATTGTTATTTAGCTTCATTTTAGCACAAATACAGTTTCATTTTAATATAACTACAGTTTCATTTGATAATATAAAGAAAATGTGAGGCAATATCATTTGAGATAAAGTGTATTTTCACTTACGGAGCTCCGTTAACGGCAACTATTTCTTTACTTAAAGAAATGGTGACGTTTTTGAACTATGGTCCTAGATATAACAATTGGTGTGTATGCATACAAAAAATGAAGGAATTATTTTGATTATATTAAGGAAAAGCTACGAGGTAAACAAGGGATAAATGCTGCATTTAACCAAACAAACCTTTGTTTGCCTTGTTTATAAGTTGTCTTCATCGCTTCAGGCGTCCGACGTACAGCTCGATTATGAATGGCCATTGTTACGTTGTGTTTGGCCTTTGGAGGGTAGTATAAAGTTGTCATAAGCTAATAACGTTAACTAATAGTTTAGGCATAATTGTAGTTATCGTTTTTTCATTAAATATGGAACAAGAAACTTCCTTAATTACCATTTCATTTCATAATTGATAGGGAATATTCCCCAATTTTACTTTCCTATACATATATTTCATGCTCATGTTCTGTAATCGGGCCAGAGTCATGTGTTCCGGTCAAAGTCAAAGAGTCTGGGAGCTGAGGCTCTCTTCTTGACTCTCCCTCTCTACAATATTCAACACTCCACCACACTTAATGGGAGGAAATCCTATTTTTCTCTCATCTTCTCTCTACTATTTGATGAGTTGCTATTTCATTCATTTAGGGAAACCTTCCTCTTCTCATATACTTCTTATACATATTCTATACCCATCATATACATTGGAACAATTTGTTCTATCAATAATCAAAGCTAATTTAGTGAATACACTGTTGAGAGCTCATGTCCATCTTCTATTCAACGTCAATCAAGAAATTTGTTTTATCAATTAATTCATCCTTACCGTCAATTGGGGCACATGCCTCGAAATGTTGTGAAATTTCTTGGATGCATGCAAGGATGTGATGGTACGACATTATCATATAGTATTTTGGTAAATCGTATTCTTAGGGAACAAAATAGACCAGTACGTATTTCTCTCAATCATAAATCGTATTCTTGGGTTTAAGCTTTAAAGTGTTTGTTTCGCCTCCCCCTAATTTCTAACGTATCTTAGCAAATACTCCATAATATTTTGAGTGTTTAAAGTGTTTGTTTCACCTCCAACCAATTTGTAACGTATTTTAGCAAATAATATTTTTAGTTGTTCATTGGATGAGGCGAGTGACTTCAATTGCATAACACGCTAAGTGTTTTGGATTGTAAGTTTTTGTTCTTTTTTAATTTTGCAAATATAATAACATTATGTAATTGATATACTAATACGCAACGTTATGGACAAACTCAAAAAGAGAAAGACTACTTTTAGTGTGTATTTGCTCTTTGATGCTTTGCTTTCATGCCTTCCATCTGTTATATAGTGATTTGTTATATATATACTCATAGTTTATTCCAAAATTTATTACAATACATTATCATAAATATTATGGTGTCATATCATGAGATAAATGTTACAATATATATATGTGGAAAATAAATATATGATGGCGAATTATTAGTGTGGAAATGTGGAGTCCAAGAACCAATACATTTGTGATGTATCAAAGCATCATCAAAAGAACACCCAATATTAGCAAGCTTGAAATTGCAGTACTCGCAATCATCCTCCCTGCATCATTTGCTGCATAATGTCCCACAACAGAAGAAAAAAAAAATGAGAAAAACAATTAGTTTCATTCATCCAATGAACATTAAAAAAAAATATACATGGTTGTAGAAGCAAGATTTTGGTAGAAGAGTACTCAGTGTCCTAAGAAAATATACATGTGCTCATACAAAAGACACAGGCCGATGTGGAGTAACCAGTCAAGTTAGTCCGATTGTTGACTTGGTAATCAAAAATTCCAAGTTGGGCTGTGGGAGAAGCTCAATAGCCTTCTTAATCAGAATTGATCACCTATATATGAACAATCTAAACTAGTTTAATTTACCTCGGTCCTTTACCAGCTAGAGTGGTAAAATGAGTTTTACCTGATGTATGATTAATAAAATTAGGTAAAGAAAGCTAAGCATGATTGTTTACCGTCGCAGAAGATGGTATCGGAGACTCCACATTGCTGGGGAAGATCATAGGGCGATCTGGGGTCGTCGCCTTCAACTTTGGAGTAGCTCAACAGCCCATGATCCCTGGCAAACTGGCACAGACAAGGAACCTCGTTAGCCATCACTTCTTTCAGCCCGTCGCAACAGGGCGCCAGCTCCCCCGTGTAGTTTAAGTACTCAACGCAGGGAACCAACTTCTCAGCGCACGACGGAAGCTGGGGCTGCGCCTCCGTCATCGCCGCCACCGCCAACACCACAGCCACCATCATCAGCATGGTCACTCCCGTAGACGCCATGTTTTTGTTAGGAATATAGCAGAATAATGCAGAAGCGAATAACCGTGAGAAAATAGGGGAAAATAAATATAATCTCTCAAATTTTTACACCTAAAGGCTCTTAATAAGAAGCCGGACGGCCTGCCTGAGACTGTTAGTTAAGTATCTTGATTGATTGTATATTTGTATTGGAATGCATGGCGGTTTATATAGTTGCAGTCTGGTAATAACTAATGTATGTTCACATACTATATACGCGTTGTGTGTAGTGTAACAATGAATCTAGTAATTAATCAAATGATATGAATATGATGCCGTATAGTGACAACGGAAACTTTTATTTTTTATTTTTGGAATATAGCATTAGGTATTTTCATTCATGCCAAAACTAATTAATTACAATATGGAAGGGAGTGGATTCGAGTCCAGTGCCTTGTGTTCTAGTGGTATAGGTGGTCGGTGCTTAGGCGGCATAGTCAGTCAGTCGCCTAAACAATAGATTATGATGATACCCTAATCGGCTGGTCAGCGCCTAGGCCAGATTTTCACAACACGGGGATAAATGAGTCTTTTCTATTCAATCACACATGGGGTTGGATAAATGTTGCATTTAACCAACCAAACAAACAAAACTTAATTTGTTTGCATTGTTTATTAGTTGTCTTCATCGCTTCAGGCGTCCGAGAGTCCGACGACGTACAGCTCAATTATGGCCGTTGTTATGTTGTGCTTGGAGGGTAGTATGTAGTTGTCATAAGCTGATAAAGGAAACTAATAGTTTAGGCATAATTGTAGCTTTCGTTTTGTCATAAAATATGGAACAATTAAGAAACTTCCTTACCATTTCATTTCATAATCAAATCGAATTTAGTGAATATTCCGTTGAGAGCTCATGTCTATCTATTCAATGTTCAATCAACATAAATAAATAAATAATAATACAGTACGTGATCGAATAGGTAAAACATGATTTTTTTTTTTTTCTGTTAAGTTCCTTTTGTGAGTAGAATTGAGCAGTTACATAAGTGTTTGAGAGTTACAAGCCAAAAGGTTCGCTTTGAAGTAATTGTGTAGTATTTACCACATTTCACTTTAATTTTTAAGTGGACTATAATCCAGTTAATTAACGACAGATCATGTGAATCACTTACAAGTTACAACTATTCATCAGATCATTAATTGATTAAAACCTCGGCCTCTTTTATTATGTAGCATGTTTAGACCTTCTAAGCCTTATGTGGTTGATTCTATAGTCCACTACTATTCAATTTTATGTTGGGCCAAACATTTATAACTAACCTCCAACATAAACCCCTTTGGTCTGCAAACATGATTCATTAGAAAGTGTTTTTGTCACTGTTCTGAAACGGGTGGACGAGTGGATGAAACATGATTATATTATAGCATCAAAATATCACGAGTTCGAAATGGTTGGATAACAATAAAAGAAGGCGCTTAGAATGAAAACTCTATTAGTTGATCCTCGAAACAAAAAACTATATATGATCTTAAGCCTAATTCGTTCTGAATTGCATGTAATTCTTTTTTCGATGAAGAGGGAAATCCGCATGCACTATCGATAGTGTGTATTGAGCATGTAAATCCCGCATTGTAACAGTAATCGGCAACTAACCACAAGGAGGTAAACCAACATAAATTTTTCATAGTTGATTGGTTCAAACCAAGAAGATTAATAAGTGGCTCTGGCTAGAAGTCGAATCGCATGTAATTTAATTATATATATGATCATTAAAGTAAATGTAAGTCGCATTGCCAAAATGCGCCCAAATAATTATGGCAATATAACATGCACTTATTCGAACCAAATAAAGTTACAGTATATGTAGATTTAAAAAGATGTAATATAATAAATTATGTGTAAAAATGTGCAGTCCCGGAGCAAAGAAATCTCTGATCTACCAAAGCATCAAAAGAGCATCGCAGCAGCCATAACCAGCAAGCTTGAAATAGCAGTCGCCGGAGTTCCGCCGGCCACACCATTATTATTATCTCCACCCGGTGTTGCTGTAAATTAAATTTCCGATCATACCAAAAAAAAAAAAAAACAAAAGTAGTATCATCAATAGTATATCCTATAATATAATTGTGCCCACCAATACTTATATATATGACGACATATAGTGACTGTAAGTTCAAGTTTGAACACATATACGTGGCTAAAATTGTTTGGTGCACCTTGAGTGATTTGTTAGTCAAAAAGCAATTAAAAATTCTAAGCATCCTTTAATTAAAGGTGGTTAGAAATTTTAGCCACCCTATCATAGGTGGTTGGAAAAAGTTAACTTCCAACACGTAAGTCAATCAAAATTAAATATGTTTAATTGCACTACAAATTATTAAAATAAATGTTAGCATAACTCAAATATGCGAGTTCCGCTAACATCTGCTCATAATTTCTATTCTCTCACTTTTACTTCCTAATGTGGCAAGAGAAGATAAGTTATCTCTCCAGCTAAAAATGACATTCACATGGAGAGAATAAGTTTGTCATTTAGAATCAATTTCTACGGGGCTGAAAATAACGTTCACATGAAGATAATAGAACAAAATTTTAACCATAGAGTTGATTCTAAATGACGAAAATAATCTCATAATTTTTTTAAACTAAAGTTTATATAATACTAGAAACTGAAAGCACAATGTAATAGATAATTAAAGGACTAAATCTGTTTCAATCAATTAACAAGAACCAAAATTTTAAAAGTGAAATAATTCTTTCAGAGGTTAAAAGTGTTGTTTTTCCAATAAAATATATACCTGGAGGTGGGATAGACGATGGACTAGCTCCCGGAGACGGAGCAGATCCCGGAGACGGAGCTGCAAACGAAAATGAAATTATGAAATAAAACATGTAAAATTATATTAATGGATGGAATTGAAGCACGCTAGAAAATAGTAGTGCATGTATGTGTAAGTCATATTTTATATATATATATAATAAGACCCACTCTTCCGAATTAATTCAGTTAACTTTGTCGAGAGTTAGGCGAGTTAACTTGGCCAAATTCAGCCGAGTCCGCCGTCAACTCGGCCCAATCAGTCGAGTTAGACGCTAGGCTGCCCTAGATCAATTTACCTTAACGTAGGGGTGCCTAGCGCCTAGGTAGTTTAGACTATCGATTTTTGCAACAAGACGAATATGTGTAAAGAATTGGAGAGATGCGGCTTACCGTTGCAGGCACTGAGGTCGCCGGGAATTCCGCAAAGCTTGGGCAGTTCCAAGGCCTGGGTGACATTAATGTTTAAGCTCTTGAGCAGGGATTGTTCCTTGAACAAGTTGCAGAGGCAAGGAAGCTCTTTAGTCACGGCTTCTTTGAGGGGGTCACAGCAGGACGACGGCGGCTTCGTGGTGGCGTTTAGGTAGTCGACGCAAGGGATCAGCTGCATAGCGCATGACGGAACCTGCTGGGCCTCCGTCGTCATCGCCGCCACCGCCATCACCACCGCCACCATAATCGCCGTCCACACTTTCCCACAACCCATAATGTTATGTTTTCTCTTTAGTCTTTTGCCACTCCAAATGGGTCTTTTGATTGGAAACCTGATTTATGTGTTTTTCTTCATTCATGTCTATTTATATATAATAGCCTATTTAGGACTGCACCCCAATTCTTTGGCTTTACCGTTCTTCTCACGTAAGTCTCCCAAATATTTGTATACTAGTCTCTACATTAATAAATTTTATATATTTGCAATTGTTAGCGCACAATAAAATTATCAGACTTTTTTTGAATTGATCGATTAGTTAAATTAAATCCGAAAAGTAATCTTATATATCACACACACATTTACTTCTGTCCTAGTGAATATTTTATTTAACAACTAGTTAACATGCATCATAATGTAACATGATTTTCTGTTCATTCCGCATCGATAGTTCTACTTATCAAAAATGACCCACTTAGAGTTGGTAATTATGTGACACAGCTCAACAAATTAAAGCAACCGTGTCGTCCCACCTATTTAAATTAAAGTTTTGAGAATAGATCGAGGGCCGTTACGCCCCTGATACCTCTAATCATTAGTTCTACACTCGATATAACTCTCGCCAGTTCCAACTATCCTGAGAAAAATTTTGAAGGAACTAGATGATTTTCTTTCGCCCCTAAACTCAAGTTAGACAAACGATTTTCACATTAATATCGCTTGAACCTCCACTAGAATTTTCTCCAGCTTTGCCTAGCTCATGCATAATTCACCAAGCCCAAAGAAATTTTATTCCGTGTAGCGTGCATTGATGCATGGAAATTCTTAGAAGTAGCATTCATCATTTAGAAAAAGTTGTTTTGACATTTCAAAGTTCTCTCAAAAAATCTTTGGGAAAATGTGATTTTTTTTGTCATTCATTAATAAAACAAAAAAGTCCAAATAATTTCGTAATTAACTAAAAATAAATACAATTTTTCAAAAACACGTTCTAGCGTCCAAAATTTTTAAACTAAAATCTTAGGTGAAAAATGAAAATTCATAATTAAATTCTAATTAATGTCTTATGCTGACTATTCTTAACCATTATCGTTGATTTGGACAAACTTTCTTCAGTCTTCGGTTCTTCATTTACATTATAATTATATTAATTTTTAATTAATTCTTAACATCTTGATGAACGATGTGACAATTTTTGCTTATTTACCAAGTCAATCCTTCCAAGGAAAAAAAAATATTAAAGAAAGACTAAGAAAACAGAAAGCCATAGCTAACAACTAAACAATGGTTCTTCATTCAAAACCGTGTAAGAAAAATGAGACATGCTAGGTGATCAAATGGATATATGGTGTATATTTTTTGTATCCGAAGGTTATGAGTTCGATTATTGTTAATACTTTCTTGGCTGAATTCATCTCACAAGGTCGATTTTTCTAGTACAGTCTTTAATGGCCGCCGAGTCGGTCCTGTTTTTGCGAATTATTACACATAAGTAAGATTTTCTCATATAGCCGCCGGGCCAGTCCTGTTTTTATTTTTATTTTTATTTTCCTAAAAATGTAGTAGCAGTTCCAAACGTAAGTGCATAAACTATAGGTTGAAATAGTCAGCGTTCAAGGTGGAGAAAATTAAATGGAAGTTTCATCACGGAATATATACTTACAAGAATGGAATAGTTGATACAGCTAACATTGTTAATTGCCTTTGTCTTCATCCCTCTGGCCTAATATGTAAAAGTTGAATTAATTCTTCTTATTCATTTGTTTTTAACATTGTTGGAGTTATTATATACGAGGGAGACCGTAATAAAGATTACTTGAATATGTTTACGAAAGAGTAAGCAAATGAGTAGTACTATATTATTAAGAGTTAATGTTACTACTGCAGGTGTGACACGTTCAATCTTGTACTCAAACACTGTACTCTTAGCCATACAACTTATATTAACCTAATTTGAAGTGTCGGAAACAACTTATACATAGTATGACGTAAAGATTATGGGACATTACATAGAATCTCAACAATATATGTAGAGTTTGACGCATACAATACTAAATCTATATTGGCGTTAGTTTGCTTTCATCAAGTTTAATTTGAAAGGGAAATTATGGTTTGATGGGAATTTAACATGTGGCTCCACCTCATCAATTTCTTTTAATTTCTCTTATCACTGAGGCTCGAATACACCTCCTCCCATGTGGAGTGCAACCGAGTGCCACTAGACCACAAGGTCTTTGGCTGCATGTTTTGATTTTGGTTCTTTATTAGAAAGTTAATTTTTGAGCTCGACAAACTAGGCTTAGTATTTGAGTTATTAGAAACAATATTAATCATCATTTGACAATTAATTTTTGTTGTTTTATAGTTTATACTTTATTTTAGGTGATGTGTTTATACTAAACCCTAATTATTTTGAGTGCTTGTATATATAAACTGAAATAGTCGAACGTCACTATCTGTGATGTGCCTATTCAACAGGACTTTAGTCAATGACTTGATGCTGCATTTGTTCACTTGGTCTACTCATTTGTTCACACGATATGATTTTAATTAAACTTGTTTTCGACTACACCATAATGCAAGGATGAAAATTTTTGTGTTATTTCTAACTTTTAATGATTGAATTAAAGCCTATGCTTTACAAAAACTCTAGTTTGGTTTTGCAGGATGAAAAACTAATAAAAATCAACGACCAAAATCTATGACCACATAACGACAGTATAAAAGAATTTGTGAATACAAGACTATACTAATTAAAGCATGTGCTCCATCTCAACTAAAAGTCTAAGCTAATAGTTGGACTGCACATATTATATTTATAATATGTGTGCGGTGGATTTCCGAGCGCAACACGTGGAAGTCTCTTTTTGAGGGTGACACGGAGATTCGAACTCATGATCTTTTGCATGGCTTTGATACCAAATTAAAGCATGTGCTCCATCTCAACTAAAAGCTTAAGCTGATAGTTGGACTGCACATATTATATTTATACTCACAATACTAGATTTTAAAAAGATTAAATTGTGTATTTTTAGTATTGAAATTGACTGTAGTATTTGAAGAACTTGTGAATACAAAACAAGGTAATCGATTACATATATGTTAACATTGTGTGTTCATAACATACAAATTGTGAATTTTTAAAAGGTAAATTGTGAACATTTAAGATGTAAATTGTCTATTTACACCATTTTAAATCTTGATCCATCTTGTAAGGTAGACCCGAGTTCACAGAATAATTTACCCAACATTACCAATTGGGTCAACCATAATGAAGAACACAAATGTCAATCGGTCCAATCGGCTCCTGAAGTAGCCTTGGCCCAATTGTCTATAGCAAGCCCAGTGGCCATAGGATATATATATTATAAAAAAAAAAATAAAAAAAAATTGAGTGAGGTTTGGTTTTGGTGCGCATTTCAAACGGATAACGTCCTCTGGAACTGAATAACCACCTTTCAAAACCAGACTGAAACTAACTTCTCCATTAATGGCCGCATCGCTCAACTTCAGCCTCGCCACCGCCGCTAACTTCCGCCGCACTACGCTACCGAAACGCTACACCAACTTCCGTACCACAATCCGATGCTCCGGGAGGGTTGAATGGGTACTTATTATCCACTTACAATCTCACACAACACTAGCTATATATATATACCCCAATTACTTTATCTATATATGAATTTGAGATCGATAATGATTTCTTACGTGTACGTGTGAAGGAAGGATCCGGAAGGAGTTCTCGGGCCGCCGCAATCCGGCCATATCGCCCGACTGGAGTTCACGACTCGGCTTGAGAAGGACAAGGAAGCCAGAGAAGCATTCGAGCGCCATGTCCGCGAGGAGAAAGAGCGTCGCCGAGCTCTTCGTGAGGTATTTAAGTTCTATTTCATTCACTCCTTGTATAAATCAATGTTGTTCGAACTATATTCTTTTGAATGCTAACATTTTGATTGCTGATGCTAGTCGCGAGCTATCCCGGATAAGGTAGAGGATCTGGTTGAGTACTTTCTGGATACTGAAGCTCAGGAGATTGAATTTGAGATTGCACGATTGAGACCAAGGTTTTGAGTTAATTTTCTCAAGGATGTAGATAGTAGAAATGCATATGACGTGTTAGACTAAATGCTGCTTTGAATTAGGGTGTTGATACAGTTTAGCTCAGTATTATTAGTTTTGAACTATTCTTGGAACAAAAGTTGGAAATTTATACTGTTGGAGTAGAAAAGGTCCTATGATGGTCCCCTATTTGAGTGACGAGGTAAACCCGCAGACATTACCTGATGGTGTGCGGTAAACCTCGTTTCAGCAAAGGATCACAAGGAGGTAAACCATGCTAGGTTGCCTATAATTGATATGTTCAAACCAAGAAGGTCAATAAGTCGCTTGTACTAAGAGTTGAATTTGTAACTTTGTAGTTACAGAGTCAACAACCTGACCAACTTGGCTGAGTTGTCTCCTAGATATGTGCCCTTTTGCAGTTTTGCATCACTGAGAAAGTGTTGGTGTCTAGTAAAAGTTTATCTACCTGCAAGGCTGCAAGCTTATATTCCAGCATTTTTCTGGTATTGTTATTTGCAGATTGAACAAAGACTTTTTTGATCACCTGAAACTTGAGTTGGGAAAGCTAAGGTTTGCTGTGTCAAAAACCAAGGTATGTCTCCAAAATGCGCTTGGTTGGAGTGACTTAAATGGTGGCGTTATGATATGGATGGGCCTCTGTTCTTATTTGTGTAGGATGTAGAAGACAGACAGATTGAACTTGAATCACTTCAAAAGGCATTGGAGGAAGGAACAGGTTTACAGATACCATTCATATTTTGTAATTTATAGATCATTATTTGGCCAGTAAACCTCAAGAATTTTGCCTCTTTTCTCCACAGAAGCCTATGATAAAATGCAGGCAGATCTTGTTACAGCAAGGGCAAGCTTAACCATGATTTTGACCTCAAAGAATGTAAAAGCAACTGTATGTGCTACTTCTATAACATTCTTTCTTTCATATCTGAGTTTCTAGTCGGATCTCGTGATGAATAATATGGTGCCCTCTTTCTGTACAGCTACTGGAAATGGTTGAGCAGAACAAGATAAACACGCCCTTGCTGGCAATCCTCGATGAGAATATTGCAAGTGCCCATGATAGTAACCAGGTGAGAGAAGCTATATCTGTCCTCGTTTTTCTGGGACTAAATTTCCAGCACCATAGATGTAGTGCTACCTTATTGATTGCAAACATGCAGAAGTTATAAACACAGAAAGAAAGTCACACAAAATCACTTCTGAAACTAATTTTATATTCCAACTTTCTTGGCATCTTTCATTTGTTCATTCACTTTGACTTTCGAGTTGCCGCAATCTAATGATGTTTCACAGAATTATAGCTATGCACTGAATAACATTGTTCTCTCTTCTTAAATCTTAAAGGGTTGCTACAAGATTATCCTTTTAGTCTTTTGCACATCTGCATTGATTGATGGATTGATATGTGAACTCATTTTTGCAACTGCAGAAAGAAATAGCAGAATACATGGAAAAGATTAGAGCTGCTGTTCTCAAGTACATTACTGTTTAGGTTTTGTTTGCTAAGCATTGATGCCCCTGTCATTTAAATTTTTGTTACTTTTTTAATTTTATAATTTTGATCTCTGTGCTATGTTGCAACATTTATGAAATTGTAAGCTACTAAGCTTATATGAATGAGATATTTTTTTTGGAGAATACTAACTTTGTTACAACGTAGTATCTGTGCATAATTACTTTCCTGAAACACAAAAGGAGCTCGAATCAATAACCTCCCATATAGAAGAGTCACTTCGTGTCACTAGAGTCATAAGGTCATCGAAAATATATCACACCTATTAAAAATTAAATTTTTAACATTATAACTTGACTGGAGTTGTTCTAGTGATTGTTGGACCTAAGGGATCGAAAAATAGAAAATTTTCATTTTTGACCCAAAATTATTGCAAGGTCTTCCAGAAGAACCCGGAAGCCTAAGACATCCCCTCTACAGTCTCTTACACTCTCAACCTCCATTAGCTTTCACTGATTCGACAATGGAGATGGCCGCAGAGTCAGTAATTAGGACGTCACTGGCTTCCACTGCGTCTTCACTCTGCAACTTCCATGGCTCAAGAACGCCGGCGCGCATTTCTAACGCCGCCGGCTCCCAGCATCGGCGACGTCGCTGCAGCAGCAGCAGGGTTCAGTCTCTCACTTCTGCTTCCCTGTCTGAATTCTTCGGAAGCTTTCAGCTTAAGTGCGCCCTTGCTTCAAAGGCTCCAACTTTTTACCAGAAACGAAGCCAAAAGAGTAGTTTCTCCGTCTTCGCTATGGCCGGCGCTGATGGTATGTCCACCCTGTGGTCTCTGTTTATTTAGGGCTTGTAATTGGGGAAGATTGAATCTTTATATCTGGGTATGTGTGCTTTTAACATGGAAATTTATTCTATTTTATCTTGCAATTTTTTATGCTTATCAGGTTTGAGAATTGAATTAAAGATAAGCCTTTTTTGTGTTGATTAGTAACTGAAGATTAGCTTTATTTGATTGGGAACCATAGCTCTTTGCTTCTTGTTAAAGATATCTTGGTGAAAATAGCACTGTAATAATAATGTAGAATTGAATGTTCTATCTTGGGACTATTACATGTTTGCAATAATTTCAGCAAGTCCATACTTAAAACTGTATTTCATGAACAGATGGAAAGAGGACAGTGCCATTGAAGGACTACCGCAACATTGGAATTATGGCTCATATTGATTCAGGGAAGACGACGACGACTGAACGGATCCTCTACTATACTGGTAGGAACTATAAAATTGGTGAAGTACATGAGGGAACAGCCACAATGGACTGGATGGAACAGGAGCAGGAGAGGGGGATTACTATTACTTCTGCTGCAACTACTGCTTTTTGGAACAAACATCGGATTAACATAATTGATACTCCTGGCCATGTTGACTTCACCCTTGAAGTAGAACGAGCCCTCAGAGTTCTGGACGGTGCTATATGCTTGTTTGACAGTGTTGCTGGTGTGGAACCTCAGTCGGAAACTGTTTGGAGACAAGCCGACAAGTATGGAGTGCCTAGAATATGTTTTGTTAACAAAATGGATCGTCTAGGAGCAAATTTCTTCCGCACCATAGATATGATTGTAACAAACTTGGGTGCTAAACCACTTGTAATTCAAATTCCAATTGGTTCAGAGGATAACTTTCGAGGAGTTGTTGATCTTGTGAGGATGAAAGCTATAGTTTGGTCGGGGGAAGAATTAGGTGCTAAGTTTGCGTATGAGGACATTCCTTCTGAACTTCAAGACCAAGCTGAAGAGTATAGGGCAGAGATGATTGAGGCCATTGTTGAGTTGGATGATGAAGTGATGGAGAATTACCTGGAAGGAGTCGAACCTGACGAGGCAGCCATTAAAAAGTTGATTAGGAAGGGAACCATCTCTAGCAGTTTCGTCCCAGTATTGTGTGGCTCGGCTTTTAAGAATAAGGGGGTTCAGCCATTGCTTGATGCAGTTGTGGATTATTTGCCTTCTCCTATCGACTTGCCACCAATGAAAGGGAGTGACCCCGAAAACCCAGAGGTGACCATTGAAAAACCTGCTAGTGATGATGAACCCTTTACTGGCCTGGCCTTCAAGATTATGGCCGATCCTTTTGTGGGGTCTCTCACATTCGTAAGGGTATATTCAGGAAAGCTTGCTGCAGGGTCTTATGTTCTAAATGCAAACAAAGGAAAGAAAGAGAGGATTGGCAGACTTCTGGAGATGCATGCTAATAGCAGAGAGGATATCAAATCAGCTTTTACTGGTGATATTGTTGCCCTTGCTGGCCTAAAAGATACAATTACTGGAGAAACATTGTGCGATCCTGACAGTCCAGTTGTGCTTGAACGGATGGATTTCCCTGATCCTGTTATAAAAGTTGCCATTGAACCCAAGACCAAAGCTGATATTGATAGGATGGCAGCTGGACTCGTCAAGCTTGCTCAAGAAGATCCATCTTTCCATTTCTCTCGTGATGAAGAGACTAATCAGACAGTCATTGAAGGAATGGGAGAATTACATCTTGAGATTATTGTTGATCGGCTCAGGAGAGAATTTAAGGTTCGTTTCTATAGTTTTCCCCTTTCCCCTCTAGTTCTTTCATGAGATTTTTATAAGGAAAACGTAGAAAAGAACAAATCCATGCCTTGAACTTATGCTTGTGTTGCAACTAAGACCTTGGGACACATGCAGATTTTATGAAGTCATGCGTACAACCATTCTATTCTTTCGAGGATCTTTAGATGTTAAGTATACATAACAAGAATTAGCCATATAAGGCAACTCAATACAAATTTAGTAAATGGTATTTACTTGCATGCTAATTTGCTGAGGTTAACGATTTTTGACTTTCAAGCCCGGGTTAATTCAGTTCTCTATTTGTTATCCGTTTTCCTCATTCACCTCATATTGTGCATTTTAGATGATAGAATTCATAACCTTTTATTGCTTTGAAACCAACAGGTGGAGGCTAATGTTGGTGCCCCACAAGTTAACTATCGCGAGAGTATTTCCAAGGTCTCAGAAGTGAGATATATTCACAAGAAGCAGTCGGGTGGGCAAGGACAGTTTGCTGATATAACTGTGAGGTTCGAACCCTTGGAAGCTGGTAGTGGATACGAATTCACAAGCGAAATCAAGGGAGGTGTAGTGCCAAAAGAATACATCCCGGGTGTGATGAAGGGACTAGAAGAATGCATGTGCAATGGAGTGCTAGCAGGCTACCCTGTTGTCGATGTTCGTGCGGTATTAGTTGATGGTTCTTACCATGATGTCGACTCGAGCGTTCTGGCATTCCAGTTGGCTGCCAGAGGGGCTTTCAGGGAAGGGATGAGGAAAGCCGGTCCACAATTGCTGGAACCCATAATGGAGGTTGAAGTCGTCACGCCAGAGGAGCATCTCGGAGATGTTATTGGTGACCTCAACTCAAGGCGAGGCCAGATCAACAGCTTTGGAGATAAACCCGGTGGTCTCAAGGTAATCTGTGAAGCCGTGATTCTTTTCTTGATTGTATTATGTGTGTGGGGGTGTGTTTCCTAGCAAATGCATCAAAACCGGAGCTTCCATAATTAGATATTATTAAAACTTGTAATAATCTCGAAATAGGTTTTGTCTCACTAATTCAGATACGCCATAAGTTTGAACGTCTACTATCTCACCACTATGAGACTAATTCAGATTGGGTTGTGCCCGCAAAGTTTAACGTATGTCTCGATTGTCGCAGGTAGTTGATGCATTGGTGCCACTAGCTGAGATGTTCCAATATGTGAGTAGCTTAAGAGGGATGACAAAAGGGCGTGCATCCTACACCATGCAATTAGCCAAATTTGATGTTGTCCCCCAACACATCCAGAATCAGCTTGCAACTAAGCAGGAAGCTATTGCTGCCTAAAGCTCCCACCCCATTTTTGGTCTATTTATGTTATGTGCCAATCAAATTTTGTGACAATCATATACCATAATGCAATCTTTTTTCTTTCCCCACTTTCTTGGAGTTCTACCTTGCTGGGTTCTGCTTCACCAGTTTTTATAGACTGTGTTCAAGCGGCATAGTTGTGGCCCTCCCAAGTGAGAGATTACAGGTTCGATTTTCAATGGGAGCATTGGCTCTTTGTGCTTCAATTGGTTGAGACTAACTTGGCAATCACACGAGTTTTCATAGATTGTGGTCAAGCGGCTTTGCTGTGGCTCTCCCAAGTAGAAGGTCGCAAGTTCGATCCCCAGTGGGAGCGTTGGCTCTTTGTGCTTTAGTTGGTTGAGATTAACTTGGCAATTACACGAGTAATTTGAAGATTTGAGATTGTATGCTCCACAAGACATTCATTTTTCTCCAAGATTAAGGATTAAAAAATATAAAAAAAAAATTATTTGAATCGTGACAGACCACATCAATCAATTTATATTGTGAACCCTAATCATTTATAAAATTTAACTAAATAAGTGACAGAATTCATATTCATAACGCACAGAATTACGGAGTATATAACAGTGCACTAAATATCAATCAATCGTTATATATCATGGACCCCGATATAAATTGCCCACATCAATGTAAATGTTTAATTCTCCCCACATGATGTTTATCCAATACACACAATTACATCCAAAGCACAGTAAATCAAAGAATAAGATCCCAAAACAATAATGTTTAACCTGAATTACGATATGCTTGTTCTATCATTCAACAATCGCCTAAACATTTCATAGCAATCAATTGTACATTTGTCGTACAATCCACTTGTAGATCTATGGGTGGTCACCAAAACACGGCTAGACTACTAAAGAGTAAGAACCAAACACTTTGTTTGCACAGTTAACTAATCAAAGAGTCAAAAAATTGTAATCTTCAAAAATTAAAATCCATTTGAAAGCAGTTGTTGCTGGAGAAAAACCAAAAAGAGCTTAAAATGGAAACATGAATAGTCATCACTTGTTTAAATTTGTAAAAGTAAAGACTGTTTGACAAACTATTCCCTTCAACAACACAAGCTATGCTCTCATTTGGGGCTTTGAACTTGGATATTTATCGGACTTGAACAATTCCAGCACTGACCAATTTTTGGATCTTGTTCATCACAAGAGGGTTCTTCATGTGGTCTTGTGCAGCTTTAGGATTCTCTTGGAAATCCACAAGTACCTGCTCAGGGATAAGATGTAATCGGTATTGAGAACATGCCATTCAAACAAGTATAATTAATTAATCACCTCGATCAGTAAGGTGAGATATTGTACCTGTCTCATTACTGGATCAGTTAGAATATTTTGGATTTCTGGGTCCTGCATTGCCTTGGCCTGCAATAAGTTTGGTGCAATATTGGTACTGGTTTGCTCATATTGCTTCCAACAATGATAAGCTAAAGAGCAGATTGAAACTATACCTGTCTCTCCTTGAGCTCCTCCGGAGTCAGATCACCACGGGTTGCCTTGTTTATTTGTTCAACACACCTGTAATTCAACACAACTCTCAATCATCATAAAAGAACATACTCAACAGGAAAAATACATCAATAAAATAATATCTTTACCTCTTAACACCATCTAGTAATTCTGGGTTCTGAGGATCATGCTTCAAGCCCTCCTGATAAGTCTCCAAAGCTTTTTCATATTCTTTCATGAAGAACTGAACCGCACCCTTCCTAGTGTAACCCTTTGCAAATGTGGGATCAAGCTCAATGCATTTTTCAGCATCTTTAAGCCCCTCAGGTAATGCTCCAAGCTTAGTGTAGCTGGCAGCCCTATTGCTATATGCCTAAAAGAAGCAAAGGAAACAGTCAAATGAGCCTCAAATCATTCCCAAAATCTGCCATGGATTACAAAAATATTTATTGAAATTTCATACCCTAGGATCATTGGGATTCCTTCTTATAGATTCTGAATAGTGCTTGACTGCCTCTGGGTACTTCTGTTCCTTGAAGAATTGGTTACCTGAAGTTCAGCATTGCATAAGTACGAAATAAAAATACCTAAAAAGGAAGGCAGTAGGGAAAACTCTCTGAAAGAAGTACCTTTCTCACGCTCTTCATCTGCTACCTGTGGATCAAAAGACTCTTGCTGCTCCAAATCTTTCTTAGCTTTCTCGGCTTCATTGAGCTTCTTTAAGGTGTCGGGGTTACGATGTTCTGTGAGAGCTTTCTGGAAAGTCTCAATAGCAGGTTCAAAGTCCTTTGAGCATTTTGCCATCTTCACTAAGGCAGTACCCTTTCTTGTCAAAGCCCTGGCAATCATCTTAAAGTCGGATCTAAGCTCTCTTCCCCTCTCAACTGCTTTATCACAATCCTTGATGCATTCTTCATACTATAATCAAGGGAGCTTAAATAAGTATCCCAAATTACATCAAGCATGATATACAACAACAAAAAATTGGAAAATCAAATAAAATTTATGACATAGGGTCATAGGGAAGGACTACAATATACACACAAACTTGATGAAATCTACTTTAATCACATTAAACAAGAATAAGCTTAAATTTAAGAATGTCCTGCTCACACCTGAACAAAAGTAGAAAATTTTACAAATTCTTAGTATTTGGTTAGAATTATCATCCCCTCCACATTTGAGTAGATAGTCCTACCATAACACAATCACTACCATTTATTCAATCAAAATTCATAGGAGCATTAAAAGACAGAATATATTTCTAAATAGATAAATCAAAAGCACAAACTGAACTTCAAGAAGCTATGCAAATGCAATGCAAAAAAAGAGTTTCACTTGTGTATACCTTTCCCATCTCCAAGTACACAGCAGCCCTATTAGTAAGGAAGGAAATATCCGCATCATCAAGTTCCAAGGCTTTGGAATAGTGCTGAATAGCAGTCTCAAAATCCTTCTTCTTGTAAGCTGCATTACCAGCTTCCTTCTCCTTCTGTGCCTGCGCCTTCTTCTCCTTAGTATCCTTCTCCTCCCCTGATACTTCCATGGGCTCGGGCTCAGGCTCCGGCTGTGGAGTAGATTCAGGACGTTTTCCCTTAGCAGGCTCTGATTCAGCAGGCCGCTTTCTCTCCGGCGAGGCTTCAGGCATCTCCGCATCGTCCTCCGGTGTCCTAGTCTGCAATTTCACGCCCAACAAAACACCAAACGCCTGCATTACCCTCTGGTCCTTCAAATACAGATTCAAATTGTTAGGGTTTTTCTGAACATCCTGCATCATCTTAACGAAATCCGGCTGCTGCAAGTACGCCCGCGTGGTCGGATCGCTGGTCAACCTCGCCCACATCTCCGGCCCGGAGAACGCATCGCCGAACGGACTCGACGACGACGGGCCCCGAGATCGGCCCTGCGCGGACTGCGCATCGGCCAGGCCCGATTTCAAGGCCTCGTTATTCGGGTCGACCTCCAAACCCTTCTTATAAGCCGCAACCGCTTCGTCGTAGCTGTGGAGACCTAAATGAGCCGCGCCGAGCCGAGAGTATCCTTTAGACCAATCCGGCTTGAGCTCGACAGTCTTCTGAGCGTCGATTAGGGCATCGGAGTAGTTTCCGAGGGAGGCATAGGCGGCGGATCTGTTGGAATAGAGGACGTGATTAGTCGGCGCGAGGCTGATCGCCTCCGTGAAGTGGCGCACGGCCTCGGCATAGTTTCCGGCGGAGAACGCCGCGTTTCCTTTTCCCTTAGCTTCGTCTGCCATAAGTCTCTTCTCCTCTCTCTCTCTCTCTCTCTCTATCTCTATCTCTCTATCTCTCTGCAATTATCGATTGGAAATTTACAGTAAATTGCAAAAAAGGAAAGACGAGATTTTGTAGGTTAGACGAAGACGAGATGTCCGGGGAGGAGAGAGTTCTAGTTCTAGTATGAGTGTACTCTGGAATGTTCTTAGGCAATTATCGTCTGTGATAGGTTGTATACAGAATGTTTTTACCTTTTCCTTTTTTATTTTTTTTTTCCTTTATGACCATTATAAAATCATAATTGAATTAAAATATACTTATTGAGTTTTCAGGAAAAAAAAAAAAAAAAGTTCAAGGATGTTAACGCACTCAGTGAACACGTGTAGTGCACGCACCCGGTTGAACGCAATTTTTGTGCATCACTCATACAATGTCCCTTTTCCATATTTGGTGGGGGCCACTTCAGAGATAACAATCAAGTTCTTGCATGAGGAACTCAAGTCTTCCCTCTATTTCACTTCAACAAAATTATTTTAAAAAATAGTGAAACAAATCAATATTGTCTCGTCCGTCACGGACCTGGAGTTTAAAACGAATATGAGCAATATATATATCGTTTTGAAAATTGATGGACAATATTTACATCACTAGTAATTCAAAAGTCACATTAATAATTGACATATTATGAATATGTATAAATTACAATTTTCATAAACTAATGATAGAGTAAGATGTGCAACACACAAAGGCCCAAACATGTTTAGACTTAAGGCCTTTTTTATGAGGTGAGTGCTTCTTTGGCCCATAGGTAATCACTTAATACAATTGGGGATCTTTTGTTGTTTAGTGGGATAAAAATGTTTTTATTTATTTATTTATTTATGATTCACAAAAATGTATGAATCATAATCCATGAAATAACAATTCGGATTAGTGTTTTTTGAGCCTATATTTCAATTGTTAAGTTCGTATGCCATAGACGCGGATCCACCTTGTAGGGTGGATCCGGGTCCATAGCATAATTTGCCTCAATTGCTGCTACTCCAACATTTTACTTGTATCTCTTTGTTGTCCATTGGATAATGTGGTAAAGTTAAATTTTTGGCTCGGACCCAATGCTATTTTATTTTACGTTGTAAATCTTACTTCCTAAGTTCCTAACCAAGTGTTATATAGTAGACCATAGTTTACACAACGTTACATAGACTATACTGCTACATGTATCATGATAGATTATAAATTTGCCCTTCGTGGCTTACTTGATATATTGTGTTACGGAATTATATTTTGCCTCAAAATCAGCTTATTATTATGGAAACGTCCACTTTTAGACTATTTTTATACATATTTTTCTCCTCAAATGACGCACCAAAGCCAAAGTTCAGAGTCCAAACCATATACTATACAGACAGAAACCCAACAAAACATACAACCACACCTGGCACAATATGGACACGTGTGGACGACTGGACCCACCAATTGTATACGTGGCAATCTCTCGTTCTGCATGGCTTCTCATCACTGCCACTTATCTAAGCCACCAACCCACCTCTCTCTGAGTCTGCACTGTTCATCTCTAAAAGAAAATCACTTCAATTTCTCTCTTTCTAGCTTGCTCTCTTTAATGGCGGGATTTGGTTCATCGTTTGTTCTTCTTGTTCTTCTAGTGGTCATCGCTTGTCAGCTTCCAAATCTTGAGGCCGCCGGCCGGAGCTGGGACCCACTAATCCGGCGGCCGGTGGACCCGAAAGACGACGAATCACCGGAGGATGAATCTCAGGGTACCAGGTGGGCTGTTCTTGTGGCGGGTTCAAACGGCTATGGCAATTATCGCCACCAGGTATATACTTAGCTTATAAGTCAATTTTAGCTTATTTAACCATTATTAGTTGTTCGACTTAGTTATTGTGTTTGATTAATCAGTTAAATTTAAAAATTATACTGAACAATTATCAACTACCAGCTAATTTAACATTTTTTTTACAATCAGCTAATGTTATCAACTAGTTATATCATCGATTATCGATCTGTGTAGGCTGATGTGTGCCATGCATACCAAATACTGAAAAGAGGTGGGGTGAAGGACGAGAACATAGTAGTTTTCATGTACGATGATATAGCATACAGCCCAATGAATCCCAGAAAAGGAGTCATCATCAACCACCCAAACGGCTCCGATGTCTACGCCGGCGTGCCCAAGGTATATATATATCAATTAAGTTAGCAGTTTTCATGTTAAATCTATCGGATATATGTATGTATAATTTGTCGGATAAAATGTGTTAGGATTACACCGGCGACCAAGTG
The DNA here is from genome assembly GCA_002525835.2 of Ipomoea batatas. NCBI lineage: Eukaryota > Viridiplantae > Streptophyta > Magnoliopsida > Solanales > Convolvulaceae > Ipomoea > Ipomoea batatas. The sequence goes on from CM008345.1 coordinate 1,410,801, forward strand.
ACGGCTGCGAATTTGTACGCCGTCCTGCTCGGCGACAAGGAGGGTGTGAAGGGTGGGAGTGGAAAAGTGGTTGACAGCAAAGCTGATGATAGGATTTTCATCTATTATACCGATCATGGAGGTCCTGGAGTTCTTGGTGAGTTAGTTGTGTATATATATATTGATCTCTGAATTGAACAATCTTTCATGTTGCCCATCATCATAGAAGAGCTGTTATTGTTTCAGGGATGCCCAATTTGCCTCATCTTTATGCCGATGATTTCATTGATGTGTTGAAGAAAAAGCATTCTGCAGGCACCTACAAAGAGATGGTAACCATCTCCATACATACCTGTATTTATATTCAATTCTTATAGTAGTTAAGTGAAGTCCCCTCTCTAAACCTAATTGGCAAAGGACCCGAGGAGGTAAATCAGTCTAAGCTATATGAAAATATAGTCTTATAGTAGTTAGGTGAACCTCGCCCTATAACCCTAATTGGCAAAGGACACAGTTTATTAGTGTTATTAATTGTAGCTAGGTGAACCTCGCCTTATAACCTAGTTGGTAAAGTCGACAAAGGACACAATATGGTAAATCACTCTACCTTATAGTCTTATAGTAGCTAGGTGAACCTCGCCCTATAACCTAGTTGGTAAAACTGGCAAAGGAGATGAGGAGGTAAATCACTCTACCATATTAGTCTTATAGTAGCTAGGTGAACATCGCCCTATGATAACCTAGTTGGTAAAGGCCGGACACAGAGAACCTAAATCAGCATAGGTTGTGTATAGTCTATCGACTCAAATAAGAAACTCACTAGTTGTCCGGCCAACATGGATAGGGTTACTCCTAGTTATAGTCTGTCTGATTAGTAAAATTTACAAAAGAAACTATAGTCGAACTGTTTGACTAACTTGATTGTCTGGATTTCTCTGTTCTTAGTTATAGTTAGTTTGATTAGTAAAACTATTCTTGCCCCTAGGTAGTACAGTTAGTCTGATTAGTAGAGAAGATGAAGTGCAAAGAGAAATAATACTATTCTAAGTATGATACAGGCAATATATATAATTAGTCCTATTCTAACACCTCATCAACTATGGTTGTAGGTTATATATGTTGAAGCGTGCGAGAGTGGGAGCTTTTTCGAGGGCATGATGCCGGAAGACTTGAACATTTACGTGACAACAGCCTCGAATGCAGAGGAGAGCAGCTGGGGAACATACTGCCCGGGATCAGAACCCGCACCCCCACCCGAATACATTACATGCCTAGGAGATTTGTATAGTGTTGCTTGGATGGAGGATAGGTATGTGTTCCATCTCTATCGCAAATGGATTAAATTAAACCTATGGAAAGTTCACGGACTTATGCTGCTTTAATTTGTTTCGATAATGCAGCGAATCTCACAATCTTATGGAAGAAACAATCAAACGACAGTACGAGAATGTCAGGGAACAACTGAACATTACACCTAATTGATCAATTTTTCATGAATTATTATCCTTGTCTCTGAAGTTTGTTACAACTAACTCGATGCAGGTGAAGCTAAGAACTTCCAACTACAACGACTTCGAGGGTGGATCCCACGTGATGGAGTATGGAAGCCGGGACATCAAACCGGAGAAGGTCTATTTGTACCAAGGATTCGACCCCGCCACCATCAACCTCCCCGGAAACCAGATTGGCCTTACACCAAAGGGCGTCGTTAACCAGAGAGACGCCGATCTTCTGTTCATGTGGGAAAGGGTAAGCTTCAAAACATATCGAACTAATTAACACAAAACGTATCTGTTTCATTATTTCCCCTGCTATATGCGATTTCTGAGAGATGAATTGCGAAATACAAATGAATGCAGTACAAGAGGATGGGAGACAATGCAGCGAGCAAGGCTGAACTCCTGAAGGAGATAACCGATACAATGCTGCACAGACAACACCTCGATGCAAGCATCGACAGCATCGGGGTATATTTGTTTGGTCCAGAAAACGGATCCAACATCCTCAAATCCGTTCGCAAGCCAGGTTTAGCTCTTGTTGATGATTGGCAGTGCCTCAAATCAATGGTAACAACTGTCAAACCATATTCTTGATTAGTTTTGTGCTTCATACTAACTAAAAGTTTTAAGCTGATTGCAATTGTTCTGATTTAGTGCTGTTCTATTTTAACTAAAAGTTTAAGCTGATTGAAGTGTTCTGTGTTAGTTATGTTCTGTTTTAACTAAAAGTTTAAGCTGATTGCAAGTGTTCTGTGTTAGTTCTGTTCTGTTTTAACTAAAAGTTTAAGCTGACAGTGAGACTATATATATACATCCGGTTTTGGTTGCAGGTTAGGGTTTTCGAGACGCATTGTGGGCCGTTGGGGCAATACGGGATGAAACACATGAGAGCTTTCGGGAACATATGCAACAGCAACATATCTCAAGCTGCCATGGAAGAAGCCTGCAAGAACACATGCAGCCAGATGAAGATAGTGAAATATACTCATCCAAACAAAGTTTATAGTGCTTGATATATAGAGTATATGTTTGTATCAACTTTGATATATATGCTGTAAAATAAAATTTGATGCTGCTTGCGTTTGGTACTATGTATTTGGGGAGTTTTTGCAGACCATTTGGCGTTATAGTGATCTACCTATTACGTGTTTTGAACGTTAAAGTTTAAAGTACTAACGATAAGTACGGATTATGCAGGCTTTACAGCTTTATCTGCATCTTATTTTCGGGTTTTACTACATTGGAATCTTTTTTATCTCTACTTTCTCACTTATATTTTTTGACATGATAAGTTATTTTTATTTTGTGGGTTTTTAAAAAATAGTAGTATTCTCTATTCGGTTTAACTTAGTTTTGACCATCAATCGATAGATTCAATATAACTTATCAATCATATCGATTCAAATTGATTCCTTTGTCTTATAATATCAGCTGTCCCATTTTCGTATTCAACCTTTTAATATTGATATTAGATTATAAATCAACGTTTGGATTTTGAGTTTAGCTTTTTAATCTTGATATTAGATTAAAAAATAACATGAAAATCTGTTCAAAATGAAGCGTTTATCTACTCGAAAGGTGCTAACAAATTG
>CM008345.1:1414057-1427270 GCA_002525835.2 Ipomoea batatas
AATAATTTAATTTAGTTTATCTTATTGTAATCTTTTACTATATAGTGTTATAAATTAGGACAATTACGTTTTGTGGTCATTTACTTACTATAGTCAAAATGCAGCATCTATTCATAGAGTATTAATGAATAGCTGGCTTTCTTTGTTAATAATTAAGAAAAGTTGGGATTTTTAAGAAACAGATTCTTTGAATCTGATTGTCACCATTGATGATGATTACAGAACAGATTTTAACCAGATTAAGACATACATTTTTGTAATCTTTCTACACAGAAAAAGGAAAAAGCAGTCTCCGCCATGACTGCTTGTCCGGCTGCTACATACAACTTGTCTAGCTCCGGCGGGCCCCGCCGGCGGCGGCGATTCTTGATTTCACGTTCTCAAACTCCGATATCCTACACGGAATCTGGATCCCGCCGGGATGGTCAAACCCGTAAACCGTCTCCGCCTCCCTTAACAGATTCGCGAACAGAGGGTGGTTGAAATAGAACACCGGCACCACTACCCGACACGTGGCGCCCTCCGCTTCCCCCACGTACACCGCCAAGTGTCCCGCCGGCGGCACAGTCGCCTCTTCCTCCGCCGGCCCCACCCGGATAAACCCCACGTTCCGTTTCACAAAACCCACCACCCTACGCCCTTTCCGCCCAAAAAACCGCCGGAAAACACTCACCGGATTCTTCATCCTATATACTCTCCTATGTACTATGTAGCAAACTCCGAGGTTTCTAGAAGGATTATGAGAGAGAGAATAATGCGGTCGGAGGTTTCATAATGTTTTTTAATGTAACGGAGGAACAGAAGAAAGCGTGGGTGAGTATTTATAAAGACTAACTCAGAAAAAATTTTGACGGCTTTTATGTTGAACAGTTCAAGGTTGGGAGTATAGAGAGTTGATGATGAGCTAAGAGAGATTCTGGGATTGAACCATAAAGAGAGAATTAATGAGATGCCATTTCTAGGTGGAGACCTGTGGTGAGTACTAAGGGACACAACATTTTTATTTTTATTTTATTTTTTGCATTATTTCTTTGATTGATAGGTTAATTAATTAATTCAAATTCAACTCGAATCACGTCAAATTTAATACTTACTTCACAAAAAATTTAGTCCAAAACATTTTAACATAATATACACGTATGGCATGACGTATTGATCATTCTAGAATTTTGAGAATTTGAGGGGTGACCAGATATAAACGGGTTATAAATTGTAATGTGAACGGACATTTATGGTAGTGATAAAGATTGGGAGAATTTAAATGTAATGATGCACCATAATTGGTGACACGTAAATCTAACATTATACATTGCATGTTTGTACGTTAAATGTCAAGTTGCTTTTACCTAGTTTCCGGGGACTTTTGACTCCTTTTGTACATCTTCCCAACACTTCGCAAACTCGAACACTTGTTACTTGTTTTCAGTTTGGCAACGTATGGATAAACGTTGGATTAGATAACACGAGAAATTTATAGTCATTATAGTATTACTCATCTACACGAAGAGATACATTGTATTAAGAAATTATGTATGACAAATTTGATTTATTATTTCGTAGCTAGGAATCCTCAATTTCAGTACAGAAATTAAGGCTGCATAAAGTTTCATTTTTCTTTTAATTTAATCCTCATTTTTGACATTATTTGCCTGGAAAATTCCATGAAAACAGGAGGATAAAACAAGTGCAATGATGCATCGGGCGAGAAGGGAATACATGTGAATACTAAATAGCATCGAATACTATGATGCTCAGGATAACTAGGAAGTTTTGGAAGAGTCATTAGATTGCATTCGTTTTTAAAAATCTTTTGCACTAAATGGCAATTAGTCAATTTGTATGAGTCTAGGATATAGAGCAACAAACAACTGCACGGAAGACAATTACTATGAATTAATACTTGATTTGATTCCTTGACTATTAGGATTTCAGTATATACTTTAGTTCTTAACTATCAATTTTGTCTAATTTTGCCACAATTATGTAATTTTTATCTTAAATTGTCCTTAGTCCAAACTGGTGTTTGTTAGACGTTGAAAACGAGGATAGAAACGTAATTTTCTTTTCTTTGCATTATCGAGTCTCCAACGAAAAGATTTCACTAGGAATCAGATCATCCCTAGTCTAATCTCAACTGGTTGCGAAATGTGAAATGAGCATTTGGTTGCAACCTTGGAGGAGGAGATTTCTCCAGTCGGCCTTGTTGACGGTGTAGATGGAGATAAGATCGCGAGGACGTTGACTAAGCGGTGATGATGGAGGAGATGAGGAATTCATTAGCATTGATGGCGTTGAACATGATGGCATTGATGCTCGTGGATTGCTGAAAAATTTGCAGGATGACGGCAATGATGAGCTAGGGTTGGCCTAACTATACTTCATCGTCAGCTTCTTGAACAAATTCATCACCAAGCTACTCACTGTTAGCTTAATTTACAATATTGGCTATGAATATCCCAACTGTAATTAGTCGCGAAAATACTTGGTGTAAATTAGACTAAGGATTGTTTTTGTTAACGTTTGCATAGTTGGGGATGAAATTGGACACAATTGGTAGTCGAGGGACCAAATTGGGTGTTAACTCCAATTACTATTTGAATAATCATCAATGAACAATCAAACAAGATCCAATGGATATGGGCAACTTAAGCTAAATTGGTCGGGTTATTGACTGAGACAACTTATTGACCTTCTCAGTTTAAACCGATTAGTTATGAGCAACTTAGGCTAATTTACCTAAAATGATCCTTAGTCTAAACTGATGTTTGTAAGACGTTAAAACGAGGATAGAAATGTAATTTCCCTTTCTTTGCATTTTAGGGTCTCCAACGAAAAGATTTCACTAGGAATAAGATCATCCTTGGTCTAGTCTCAACCAGTTGAGGCATGAGAAATGAGCATCTGATTGCAACTTTGGAGGAGGAGCTTTCTCCAGCCAGCCTTGTTGACGGTGTAGATGGAGATGAAGGTCACGGGGACGTTGACTAAGCCGATGATGATGGAGGAGAGGAGGAATCCATTGACCTTATTGGTGTTGATTCGTTGAACATGATGGCATTGATGCTCGTGAATTGCTAAAAAATTTGCAGGATGACGACAATTATGAGTTGGGGTTGGTTTAATTGTACTTCTTCATCAGCTTCTTGAACGAATTTTTCGCCTGTTGCGTCACCTCCGCTGGTCACCAGGCTGCTAGCTGCTAGTCGTTAGCGTAGTTTACAATATTAGCTATGAATATCTCAACCGTGCGTACACTGTGCGTAATGTACAATATTAGCTATGACTATGAATATCTCAACCGTGCGTACACTGTGCGTAATTTACAATATTAGCTATGAATATCTCAACTGTGATTAGCCGCGGGAACAATTGGTAGTAAATTAGACCGAGGACTGTTTTGATTTACGTTTGCATAGTTGGAGACGAAATTGGCAAAATTAGTAGTCGAAGGACCAAATCGGATATTAACTCCAATTACTATCTTAATACTCATCGATGAACAATCAAACAAGATTCAATGGATAGGGACAACTCAAGTTTAATTAGACTGGTTGTTGGCTTGGTAACAACAAAGTTTCAAATTTGAATCCTATTGAAACAGTCTATTGACCTTTTCAATTTAAGCCAATTAGTTATGAACAACTTAGGCTAATTTATCTCATTCTGACAAAATGGTCACTTACATGCCAACCCCTCAACTATGGACGGCCTAGACTAACTTACCTCCTGTGACAAAGTGTTTTTGTACCAACTAAAGCTACAAGGTGAGCTTCACTTAAATCACATCTTCGAGTAACGACTATATATTTTCAGGTAAATCAATGATTCAATGGAAAATGCAAATTTGAAGCACTATTTGACCCAAATTGGTACATCCAAGATGGAAATGAACACAAAGAACTTGAACTTTACAGAATTCATAACAAAATATGTTTGCAGATTAAAACAATGATAATAAAAAAGACTAACATAAATTCATCAAATAGGCCATATTATGGGCCTATGACAATGATCAACAAACCCTTGAAACCTATCCTAATATGCAGAAGAAATATTGTCAACAACCACATGGCATCTGTGCTCCTCTTCATGCTTTTGATGCTCTTTTCCCTTCCTTCATTCTCACAACAGACTCCAGAAATTCTTTGACCTGCATAAATTTTTGATGTTGAAGATGAATCTAAGAAAACAGTTGTCGAGATAAACGAGAACAAGAATCGAAAATAATGGCAAAAAGTGAAGAAGATAGGATTAAGTTGTTCTTTTATCAATTGTGATGATGAAACATCTAGGGTTACGAGCAACATATTTATATGCAACGCTTAAACACCTGTGAGGGATCCTTGAGTGAAAAGAAGGCCTTGCTTTCCTTTGGAACAGGAGAAACCAGGATTCCATAGCCTCGGTTTCCCTCGCGCAATACCTGAAACATATGACCTTAGAATCAAATTTTGCATCGATTGTATCACAACATGGCGGGATCATTGTAATATTATACATACCTTGAATGCATCTTCATCTGTTCTGTCGTCTCCAATATAGATAGGAAGCACATCTTGATTGTTTCCCAGGCCTGCACGGTTCGCTATAATGTTACACGTTCTTATTTGTTTGGTGTGTTTTTCCCGAGGAAAACGAAAAGAAAATAGATAAATGGGGGGTGGGGGATAAGCTACCAAGTGATTCAAGCAGAAAATCTACAGCTTTTCCTTTGTCCCAATCAATTGCCGGACGGATCTCTAAAACCTATGCAACAGAACAGAAAAATGTAACCAAAATCCAACCAAGATTGCAGTTTTAACTCGAAAAGTGGGCTATGTTACCTTCCGTCCATGAGTTAGGCGAAGTCGAGGGTATTCTTTCAAGATGTCATGGACACGTTGTGCAACCGTAGGCCAAAGCTGTTGTAAATGGAAACCACGAGCTTATTGTAAATGGCGAGAGACATTATCCTAAAGCTTCCGCTGTTACGAGGTCAGGTTCCTCGTGATTTATGTTTCCTTTAGTTTATGTTAGCTAATATAATACTAACACTTATAGCATATACAAAAACAAGAGTATCAAGTTTATGGCGACTCACATTCTCATTTACATTGCGGTAGTGAACAGATGCGCAGAACTTATGATTCTCAACCATAGCGCCTTTTATGTCTTTAGTGTTCTCAGTGAGGGTTTTAAAAACCTGCAAAGCATATACAACATGTAGCTGATCATTTGAATGAAAAAACCGAGCTGCAATACATTTTAGTTCCCAGAAAGAAGCCATGTCCGCACCTCATTGATCATCGGTATGAATTCACGAGCTGGCTGGAACAAATTTATTTCCTTGCCCTGATCATAAACAAACAGTTGACAATACTGAGCAAACAGGGAAAGATACAAAGAGAAATGTGGTTTCGAGTAACGGAAACAAGAAGATCAATACATGTTGGTCGGTGGATTTGATGCAATTCGAGTGTGTAGAGAGCATTTCGTCTTTGGCAGGAAACATTATGTCCATTCCATGGCTACCAGCATAATACAATTCGGCTAGTCCTACCAACTCATAAACCTAAAACATACATAAACGTAAGTTCAAAATTAGACGATGAATTGTCTTCTTAAACATATAAAGTTTCTTGAATGAAAATTATTTCAAAACTCCCCTTTTACCTTATCGCGGCTTCTCCCACTAATGATTGCTGTCGGGAAATACTTGGCGAAATTCTTGACAGCAGCACGCATCTAAAACAGGGTTAAAACACTAATTTAACCGGAAAACTATAGCGATGATTTAACGTGCATATAAAGATCAAGCCTAGTTATACCCACCTCATCCGACATAAAAGCACGATCAGGGTCATCTACAATTGGAGATAGAGTCCCGTCATAGTCTAAAAACATCACGATCCTCCTGTTCATCGCGTGGTTGAGAATACGCTGGCATGAACTAAGTGCTGATGGGTACTTAACCTGTTAAGTAGATGGGGAAAACGAAACAAAAAATGATCACTCTGAATAAGAATTTACATCGCCTCTATCTCAAAAGGACGGGGATTAGTTCTTCTCTATATCTATGGTCCAGAACATTAAACAAAACGAAGAAAATGTAAACATACCATCCAAGAAAAATAGTCAAAATCCGCATCATCAGTAACAATCTCAACACTAAAGTCCTTCAAAATCTTCTTGCGAGGAGGCGAAGAAGACTTCATCGCATCAAGCCAGCCATTGGAGCGAACGTCATCAAGTTTCCCCGGTTTCTTCCTTGGAATCGTTAGCATCGTAGCAGAGAACGATGTACCGGATTGAGAGTAAGGCAACACGGGAGAATGAATCCCTAGTCTAGACTTGTTTAGCGGCGCAGGATCAGTAAGAACAGGAGACGCTTTTGTTGAATTCATGTCCATCGGTTCCAAAACTTTCTAACAAACTTCAAGCAGCAGACTTAACCACCAAGAGCCAACAATAAAGTGCCAATTAAATCGTTTATCCAACCCTTTTATCAATGAAAAACCACCTTTTCAATGTCTTCTTGTCACAGCAGCTGGTTGAGCAGTCCATGAAGCAGAGGCCCTGTGAAATCTGCCATGCCACAAAAAAAAACATCACACAATGTTTCCCGAGAAATTAATGACTCGATTCAACACGTCAAGAACCATAAATCAAAATCAAACCATACGATACCTCATCTGCAAAGCCACACTGCATTTATACAACGCAGCAGAACATTGTTGGCCACGGATCTCTGATCAAACGATATAATTATGATATCACCTGAATGACAAAAAAATCAAAAACGAAAGAAAGATCACAATCTTGCTTTGCAATAATATTACTAAGAACATATACATATGCTTATTCTCGTAACCAAAACAACTATATCGAATCAAGAAATACTATACACTAATACTAATACTCCATATCCGAAATAGTATGCAGTGCAAAACCGAACATGTATTCTCTATAATCACGATTTTGCTCTATTCATAATCAAGAAAGGCTAAAATCGGGGCAACCTGAAGAAACTATAGGACTCAAACAAATCGACTATCCTCCGATCACAATTTCAAAACAGATCAAGAAAGCCATTCTATTCAATAAGAAAGTGATAGAAAAATAATGCAAGCTCCAACTAGTTCAAGCATTGCCATCTTTGTACTTCAATGGCCTGACAACACAACCTCCAAATCAATAAAACTGACATGTAACCCACCAACCTATAGGCAGGGGGAGAGACTGAGAAAGCACCAATAAAAATAAAATTTTTTGACTAAACTTTTGAGGAACCACATGTAAGACTATTAAACATTGATTCAACATTAAGAGAGATCACGTGGACCTGACTCTCTGCACCAATAATAGCCATCACCCTAAATTTTAACAATTATATACATACATAAATATATATGTGCAGCAGCTTCTACCCAACCAAAAGAAAGAGAAGACTTGACAATTGACAAATTAAAGAACATAACCTCAAAGCATGAGGAATCTGCTGACTAATATTTTATGTATGAGATGGTTCAGTTTCCTACGGTAAACCAGGTACGCTGATAATGACTCACAATCAATAATATTTCAATATCTTGCAGCAACCGACAAAACACAATATTATCTTAAACCAAACCCCAAATTAATTATTGGTGCTGTCAAATCATCATAGACCCACAAACCTGTATTATATACATGTTAAACAAACAGCTATAGACATGAACATAGAAAACTCAGAAAAACAAAAACCGTCTCAAAACCGCTTCCAATCAAAGCTTTTAAGCTAACAACACTACCCACAAAAAAATTCATCGACCCCATCACATAAAGCTTGAAAAAACATGATCTTTGAGCTTTGATTTCACTTTCTGGAAAACCCCCAGAGAGAAATTGGTAAAAAGCTAGCGACTTTCCACGTTTGCACGACGAAAATGATCAAAATCTGGGATTTTAAGAGCTAGCATTGCATGAAACGAACGTTTCTTAATCAAAAAATGATGAGGAAAACTGGAAAAAAGTACCTTAAAATCTAATCGTCAATCTCTGAACCAGAGGCTAAGAGGGGGGAGGAAAAGGGTCTAACGCCCACAGAGAATGAAGACCAATGGAGGAAGAAGAGGAGAGAGAAAATTGAAACGAAAAATGGGGGCGGAGAGAGAGAGAGAGAGAACCGTATCGAAGGGGGAAAAAGGAGAAGAGAAGCGAGGCAGAAAAGGGAATGAATATATAGAGTTTGAGAGGCACAAAAAGACGTGCCAAACAAGAAAACCATCCACTTGGTCCGCCTTCTTCACGGTTGTTGAATCAACAAACATAAACTTACCATAATTATTAATGAAAATTTTTACGGCATCTTCCCAGTCTTCCACATGTTTTTCTATTCCAGAATGATGATATTATGCCTCCCAAATAGGTTATTGGGGATAAAGTTATGCCTCTAAAATACTAAATAGGTTATTGGGGATAACGTATGATTATGGTATTTCTAAAAAATACCATTTTGATTTTATCAATATCGGACTTAATCTTTTTTGTACGATTTACTTCTCTTCTATTGATTTATTCCATGTGCAGGGTAAGAATGATGATATGTTTAAAAAAATATTTAGTACTCCAACTATGATGTTTTTGCATGCTAAGTGCAATTGGGATAATAGTTGAATAGGTATATAATCATTAATCGGTGGCAAAATTTTGTGTGAGACCGTCTCACGGATCCTTGTTCGTAAGACGAATCGGGTCAATATCAAATATACGTAGTAATACTTATACTGAAAAATGTAATACTGATAGCGTAAATGGATCGGGGGTACGGGTACGCTAAGAATTCGTAGGTTGTGAACAAGTAAAGGAGAGCGCTCGTAGATCAGTCGGTCGATCGGTCTACCGGGTGATGAGTGACGACTGTGCGGTCCGAGGATATGTCGTATTACAAGTAACGAATGATTACAAGTGAAGTAGATTGCAATGTAGAGTGGACCACAAGTAGAGTGATGTTACAAAGTGAAGGTTACAAGTAGTTGTTGTTACAATGTGATGAATATGACTAGTAGTATTGAGAAGTAGTGAATATGACAAGTGAGGGGGCGGACCCTTCTATTTATACTAAAACAAGTCAGTATAAACATTTAATGTTCCGCTGCAAGTGGTTTGACGTGGCGCACTCTCGTTGGCTTGGTTAGACGGTCGCCCCGCAACTACGTGTAGGTTGACTGTCCGAGGCGACAGAGCTGTTATTCTTGCAACTTGTCAGTCGCCGCTCTGCAAGTGCAAGTTGGCTTCCAATACTTGTCGTGTAACCTAGGTTTTCCTGCTCGCAGAGTGCATTGCATTGTAGGGCAACCGGTCATCCTATGGTAGATTGGTCGGGTGGAACTCCATTGGGGTGATTCTAAGGGTGATCCGAGAACATCTTCACCTGTCACTTGGCATGTTAATGTAAGCGATACGATTGATCTCAAGTGATTTAGTTCCATTGGGTTGATGGCCGTGAAAGACGCGCGGACCGGCCCTACGGACTAGTCCTTGTGCGTATTTGCCCATCAAATACTAATAAGGAATAAAATGTTTATTTCTTATATGAAAAAATGTACTAATACTTTTACATTTATCCTTAAAAGTATTGTATTTTCCCTTATAAGTAACCAACACTTGCCAATATTACTTATAAGGGAAAATATAATACTTTTGATGAAAATGTAAAAATATTACATTTGTCCTCAAAAGTATTGTATTTTTTTTATGAGTAACAAACATTTTATTCCTAATTAGTATTACATTTTTTAGTATAACTATTACATTTTCATATTAACTCAATCTGACCATTCTCATCGACAAAGATCAGGAGATTATCTCACACAAGTATTACCCAACTAAAATTAACTCTTAGAGTGGTATGTCAGCCGTTTTATTTTTCTGTGCAACCTGGGAATTATTAAATAAGAGGGAAATTATCTTATACTAACCACTAAGTAAATGCATATTTTTATCGTCATTAAAAAAATTGTATTATTTTTCATCTCACCTTTTCCTTCATGCTTTGGGTGGACTGTCACGTAAAAGTCAAGTGGCTTTTCAAGGTAGCCTCATAAATCACGTGTGATGGTCACATGATAAACAATGTTGGTAAAAATTGGAAATACAAAATTAAGGATTTAGAAAAAAAAAAACTTAAAAAAAAAAGGGTTTAACACCAACCATTTTTATTTTTTAAGATAAAAGTAATTATAAATCTCGGGTTGAATGGTGTAGTCATATTTTGTATAGTTTTGAATTTCTTGTATACAAAAAATAATAATTATAAGCTTTAATTAATAATTATTTTAATTAGGTTGTGATAAAATTTTAATATAATCAAAGATTGATTAATGATATGTTAGCGGTCCAACTCACAATATTAATCTAGCGAAGCTAGCTATTAATGAATAATTGTGACAACCGTTACAAATTGAACAACATTAAAGAGTAATTACCATGCATTTTTTTTTTTGTACTACTGACTCTGTTACAATGTAACCTACTAAAGGTATAAAGAGTCAACAATTGCCTCCACTAAAGCTCGAACCCACTCCCATCATCCACGTGAGAGTGTTTTCCGGGACACTTGGTGCCACTAAACCACAAAGTCTTTAGCTTTCAGCAACCATGTAATTACTAATTAGTCATTATCTTACGAAAAATGTCATCAACTCCACTATTATCGCACAATTGTCATAGAGAGTCATGAATACCATAAAAACCCTATTATCAAATGTCAAGAGAGGAACACAATCATCTTTGGGTTCTATCAAAACGTCTATGCACTCTCATAATTTAAACTTTTGTTTTATATATGAGTACGTTAACATTAGTTTAGGCAGAAATATGTTTTCTTAATGACAGTACTCAAGAAGAAAAATTTCCCTCGACCCAAAAGTCTTGGTCTCCAAGTAACGGTAAAAGTGAATTGGACATGTCACATGTTCCGTCCGAGAATCACGGCCACGTCGGATACACGAGGCAAAGACGTTGCCGTGTGCGGAGAAAACAACCGTTCCTTGTCCAAACGACGACGTTGCACTCTCTTACGTGGCGACAGTTTAGATGTTGACTAACACGCCAGGACGGGCCCCACACACATAAAAGTTATTACATTTCTAAAAAAAAAAAGTTAAAAATATCAAAATCCTACGTACATATGTATTAAGTCATATCAAAATCACAATATAATTCTACTAGTCAAATGAGAGAGATTTAAAAATACGACGATAGACATGATTTTGAAGTACTAATAGGTAAAAGAATACGTGCAGCAACTTGGCATGTTTATTTTTTTTTGCCCAGTTGTTGAAGTTAAACAATTGCCTTTTTATTAACACGGAACAAATGACTCACTACACCCTAGATTTACTTAACTTTGTTTAGACTATTATGTACTCTAGGTAAATTACATAAATCTAATTGATGACTAGGCAATTTTAAGAGTATTAGATATTAGAAAACTTTTTAGTTTTTAATGTACCACTTTTGAATATGTACAAGCAAGTTAGGTGATGGGAACATAATTGAAAATTTCCTTCCCCTATTATTAGTGTGGACAATACTTTCAAAATCATGGACCATTCTTTTCTTCGATGAATAGAACAAGTCACGTAATCAAGGAGTAAAAAATTGGATAAAAATTAAAAATATATGTATTATTACTCAGTTAATGTGTCGCTAAAACTTTCAAAAATATTATTATATTACATGAATTATTCAAACTCTTTATCTCTTTCCCTTTCTCATTCTTTAAATTTTATTTATGTGTTGAATTTTTACACAAATTTTACCACCCTTTGTGGGCAAAGCTAGATAATGATGCGTTGTTTTTGAAATGATTATGTAGTTTTCTAACCACCCAAGATAGAAATTTCTAACCAACCATATTAATGTTCACATTATTGTACTGAGAATATTTTGACCATATAACCATGATTCCAATTCTAGATTCTGGTGAGGCTTTCTTTTCCATACGTTATATAGTGGGAAGAAATGGGGTTGGAATTTTGCCCCGTAACGTGCGCTTTTAAGTTGTCAAAAATTAAAGAATTTTTTTAAATAACATTTGAATATTTCTAATAAAATTTAACTGCAAGGTTCAACCAATAAGATATTATTAATCATAATTAAACTCAAGATCTTTAGATATGTAAATCATACTTTACCCATTCGGGATCTCTTTCATATTTGTCCAAAATACAATTTTCTAAAGAAAGAAGGTGGAAAGGTCATCAATGACTAGAAATGTCTAGAAAGGTAGATTAGTCGGTGCCCACAATTTTGGGTAATTGGACCTTTTGGCTTCAATTGACCGTACCATCCACTTATTTCTTGCCCATAATTTTCAAAGATGGTAAATTATTACATAATAATAAAATATTAATACCTTGAAAGTGATGACTGAATAAATACAACATGATTCTCGTACGTAAAAATTATATATCTGATTCTTATTAACATTCTTTTGATTAAACTGTTACACAAAGTCTTCATAGTATAATGCAATTCAAACGGTCACATTTGACCATAACTTAACTCTCGGCTAATAATTACGGGTTTCTTTGATAAAAAAAATTGTAATATATGAATTGAATAATCCTAACTTTCTTTATGCATCAAAATGGAAAATAATTAAAAATAATAATCTCAACAATAATAATTTCAAGACAATTAAGAAGCGCCGTTGGTGCCAGACCTTGTAGTCTAGTGGCACGAAGTGATTCTCTCAAATGAGATATCATGATTTCGAACATCATTGTATTACATTGTAGTCAGTAGTACTAAAAAAAAAAAAAAAAAGCGTCATTGGCCCTTCTTAGATAATAGATACTGCTGTGTCAGCTTCGTGCATGGAAAGTTTATTATTTATTTTTGCATGGAAGTTTCAAAATAATTGTTACAAATTAAAAGTCAGTGTAGAAGCAGCCTGCAACGTTGAATTTATTTTCCATACGTTAAAGGACACAATTTGTGTCTTTTCTTGTATGACACTCTGGAAATATCTGCACGCCACGACGACGGCGGAAACTTCCCTGTTTAACACGCTTTACAGTCATGGATGGAAATTTAATTAAAATTAAATAAAACCCAATCCTCTATTATTATCAATGATCCATAAAAAAAATTAAGAAAATGCATCTATTAATATGCTTATGTAGTGCAATGAAAGTCTTAGTTTTGCATAGGAAATGTTGGGTGTTTTTTTTTTTTTTTTTTTTTT
>CM008345.1:1465989-1476912 GCA_002525835.2 Ipomoea batatas
CTTCCCATCACCCACCAACCCCACATATCTAACCTCCGTCGCAAACCTCACCATCTCAGTAACCCGAAACTCTCCGGCGAAATCCCTCAAGTACTCCAGAACTTCCCGGTGCCCGGGAAATCGCCTCGGATCTCGCCGCGCCTTTTTCGTGTCCACAAACGGGTAATCAAGAAAACCCATTACTTCCCGGGGGAGATTAGTCCGAAGAGAAGCATAAAGGCTCGAATTAACGACTTCCCGGCACGGTTCAAGTCCTAGCGGATCGGATTCCACAGCTGAAGTGTACACCCACGTCCCTCCGAGCTGGCTTTCCCGCTCAAAAACCACCACGCCGTGTCCCTCTCGCCGGAGCTCCCGCGCCGCCACTAGCCCCGCCGCTCCGGCGCCGATAACGGCGACGTTCTTGGAAGTGATCGGACGCATTGGATTTGGATGGAGGTGGAACATATGGTGACGAAATCATAGACGTGACATTTCTGTATAGTTTTATTTTTTATTCGTTATATAGAAGCTTATAAAATAGGACAAAAAGGATAAAGAAAGAAATTATTTAAAAAAAAACAAAAATGGCATCCACTCATATTTTACCGCATTCGGCGAAGTAAAATTAATATAATCGAGTCATAATTAAATATTAGGGATGTAAATAAATTGAGTCGTTTTATTAAATTCGAACTCAAGTCTAATTTGAGTTTAAAATTTTTTGGCTCTGAGTTGTGACTTGTCGAGCCACTCACCTAGTATATATATGTGTATATATAGTTCAACTTCAAATGTAAAGTCAACTAATTGAACAAGGCTCGTGTTTAAATTTTTAAGTTTGAGCTTAAACTTATATGGTGTTTTGTTGACATGAATTGAAATTAAATAAAAAGAGAAACTATATTGCTTGGTTGGCGATAATTGCAATTCATAGCTCTCCCCATGTGAATTACAATTCAGCCATACAAATGAAAGAAAAAGAGTAATCGAGATGAGATTGATCAAGTAAATACCGACCGTATAAGATACATGCTACGTATTAAGATCGATCTGGCTAGGGGTGCTTAGCCTTGTTATATATAGGTTCAAGTATTGGGCTCAAGTAACGTGACAATAGGTCAGAAGTTCCCGAGCTCTCTATAGCTTTTAGAAACAGCCAAAAAGTCTTTCTCTATAGCATTTAATGCAGTATTTATAACCGTAGCCATGTGACAATTTTCAACCCTCCGCCATGCTAGGCACGTGGAGCACATGCATAGGTCCGAGTCGAGGTGCGACGAGGGCCGTACATGTGTGGTTAGATGCTTCCCAGTGAGGTCGACCTGAGCTATTATGCTTAGGGCGCCGATCGAATGTGTTGGCGAGCACGGAGATTAATCTCACATGATGAGTCCGCACCTATAGTCGAGAAACACACTGTTTTCTGTTGACGCGAACCAACATCTGACTGAATGCACCGTTAAGTCACAATATTTATTCTGAGTTTAAATTTGAGCTTTATTTGACTCTACTCATTTGATAATTGTTATATTGTGGACTAGTGCTTACCGTGCACTGCGAACCTGATCCAATACACACATGCACTATTCGAAAATGCGCACTAAATAAACTCTATCTTATGATCGCAATTGATAAAAAAATATAAATACACTAATATAAATTATACTCCCTCTGTCCCATTTTATCTGTCATACTTACTATTCATTGGTCAAATCAACTCTTTCTTCTTTATTTATTTTCTTTATTATTTTTTACTTATTTTTAAATTTGATTTTTTGTGTTTAATAGTACTTTTATTGTAGTTTTTAAATATATAAATTTTGTATATTAATACTAAATTTAATATGATGAAAAATTGAATTAAAAATCACTTCAGTCAAGCCTCGTTAACCGAACCCGACACATAAAATGAGACGGAGGGAGTATCTCTTAACTTACTAGAGTACTAGATCAAATCAATAAGATCAATAGATCATTCCCTTTTGAGAGTCTAACTCCTAAGTTGTTGGTTTTCTTTTATTTGCAACATTGACTTAGACCCAGCAACTGAAATGTAGGGAGAGAAAGAAAGAAGAGAGAGAGAGAGAAGCGTACGTGTATGAATGAGCCGTGGCCGAGCGAGCAGTCGGCGCCACCGTATTCTTCCGGTAAATCAGACACAGCCGTAATCCGCCGTCTCCACCTCAGCCTTCGCGCTGCTTTCAAAGAGGTAAATTCCGATGGCTTCTAAGCAATCTGTATATATATATGCACAATATTAAATTTGATCGTCTATGGTAGCTAAACGAACGGGACATTTGATTCGTTCTCCGCCGCAATTTCGAGTTCTGCTTTTGTTTCTAATGCGGCGAATACTGAGTCGAAAAGATTATCGACATTTTTCTGTGTCCGCGAATCTTCTGTTTCTTCGTCCTTACTCATCTCCTAACTCGTAATATAATAATATTCTATTTACGCATCTCCAAATCTGTAACTATTGCTTGTTTTCATACATACATACACACATATATATACTCGTTGTTTGCTTGCTTGCATGCAGTTTGTTGAAAATAGGAAGAATGGTTGATATCTCATTGTTTAATTAACAGGTGAAGAGAAATGTGGGAATTAAAAGAGCATTAATTGGTGCATTGCAGATTCTAAGATTTATGCTTATTTTACAATGAGGAAACAAAAATCTTGTCTTTTTTCATCTGAAGTTTTGAGTTGATTGTGTGTATATAGAGGCATAAGCTGAGATTTTTGTTTATTTTTCTTATGGGAGCTGGGGCTCTAGCCTCCATGGGTGTGATGGGATGGGCCTACCGAACTGAAAAGTCCAATGTCTTCTTTTACCCTCCATGAAAAGTTCCTTGTTGGTGAGCTATGGGGATGACAGACTGGGTCATATTTTTTTTGAGTGATGAGGGAGACCTGTAGTCACTATCCAACATAACCGACAAAGTACCACAACTCCATAAGGAGATAAACCAGCCTAAGTTGTCTATAGCTGACTGACTCAGACCAAGAAATCCTACTTGTAATTTTGTGGTTACCAAGTAAACGGTCTGACTAACTTGGCTGGGGTTGTCCCTAGATTGAGCCATATTCTGATGGTCTAATGTTGTTTGGTCTTTGTTGTCTCCTTTCTTGGTTTACCTGTCTTCTCCATGCAACTGTTTTCGTGAGTTGAAAGTTCTACCTTATGGAATGGGGTTAAGGACTGTCACAGTGTGATGTTTGTTTAATGTTTGGCGTGATTATTTAGTTTATTGATTATGTGCTCATGAGCATACTATTGGAAACCATCTCTCTATTCACCTGGTGTTGTCTTTGATAAGCGAGGCTGCTATAGGGTTGATGTTACGACGTGAAAGATCATAGCACGAGTTCATTAGTCCTAAATTGCAAAACTGCATTCTGAAAACTGGGAAGATCCAGCTAAAGAGAACTATGTTTATTAAGGGGGATTACAGCCTGAAGTTCGGGCCAAGACATGACGAATGTCCCGGAGAAGTTCTAAAATTTGGAATGTTCAAACAGGAGGACACGTTCAGGAAGCAGGTATGACAACACTTGTAGGCATATTTTTGCAAGATCACCCCTTAGAGGGCTGAGATTATATATAATTTAGCTGAAATCAATTGATGGTCAACCTTACATCGAAAGAGATGCACTTTTGCCTTAGTCATGTGCCTTTATCATTGGAAAATAGTTACCTTATTTTTGAGGGAGCTTAGCTGATTGAAGATTTGAAGCTGAACATTACAGATGCCTCTGGCTATAAAGTCGATATCTCTGGCTATAAAGTCGATATTTTATTGCTTTTTTCGTTTCTCTAGGAAAATTTGGGCAGATACATTCTTCTGTTCACTTCTCTTCTCATTCGTTTCTACTGCATACTGCTATTTCTTCAGGTTTCTGAGTTGCATCAGGCAAAGTTAGATGACACTATCCTACGGTCCCGTTTAGGTCCCTTTTCATGTTATACTGAACCTGTGCCAGTGCCAGTTGAGAAGACCTTTTGCCCAATTCCCGTAGCAAATAAAGAGCACAGAGGTATTTTAACTGGGATCCAACGAAATTTGTCTAGTCCTCGAGATTGTTTCACTCGATATGTTAGTGACAAAGGCAGGGACCCTTTAGCTAAAGGATATTACTGCTGTAGCTCAAGGCAGCCAACAGAGACAAATCATTTTCTTCATGATGAAGCGGCAACATTTTCGTTGGAAGAGGTTGATCTCTCATTAAGCATTGGTAGGAACAATCAGAAAACGCGGGGCAGCAATAAGGTTTGGAATCATGTAATTGATTCAAAGGAATCAAATAAAATATGTACAAATGCAGGTGTAAAGACTCTCTCTGCACCGGGCTGTGCTGCTTATTTTGGAGATACGTGTGATCTTAAGTCGAATTCGAGCCTTACAAATGAATTAAGCAGAAATCAATCAAACGGGAATCAAATAAGTCACTCAAGCGTAAATGTCAGCACAAGTTTTCTCGAGAAGAACTTCTCCAATGAAGGTCTGTCAAACTGCACTAAGTTTCTTTTAGAGTTAGAAGTGTAGAGGCAAGAAACGAATTTTTTAAGCAATTATCTCATTGCTATGTGAATGTTCTAATTTTATCTTCTTCTGCAGGAGTTGAACAGTGCTACGAGCAACATATCCCCGAAAGTAAGCCCACCATGGGCAAACCTTTTCCATTTCGCGATGGAGCACTTCTAGACCTTAACATACCATTGCTCGATGAATCATCATTTCACCGAGATAATGTTGGTGGCTTGGTCAGTTCTGACTCTGAAGACTTATCAAACATAACCAAGGAACCCGAAACTCATTTGAGGAATTCAAGTAACGAAGCATTCCAAAACACCGATCCATCACGTGCTGCAAAATCTACTGCTCAGCGGGATGTTAAATCTTCTGATAACAGCGATATGAGATTTCAAAAGGGGAAAGCAGCAGAAGTTGATGATCAGACCCAAGAGGGAGCTTCAACCCTAATCTATTTTATGTCAGAATGCCTAAGAGAGCAATGTCACACTATCGAAGCCAGTAAACCAGATAACAGAGAACACGAGAGGAATTTGCAGCCAGAGTGTTCTGATTCTTTCGAAGCGAATGTCCTCAAGCTGACAGAATGCAGCGTGGACGATTGCTGTGTATCCTCTGAGCCCTTCGAAGTGAACACCACAAACAAGAAAGATTATGGAATCTCACTGAGGAGAGGGAGAAGAATGAAAGACTTCAGAAAGGACATTCTACCTAGCTTGGCATCTCTAGCCAGACACGAGATTTCCGAAGACATGCATCTCATGCATACAATTCTCAGATCAAGAGAATACAAGAAAAACAGATCAAAGATGAAAGGCAGGGAGAATCAGTTCAAAACTACAAGAAACAGGAGATCCAGATAGACTATTTAGGGTAGAAATAATTGAGGCCTGAGGGGGTGCAGGAGAAGCTGACATTCTTCATTCTTTTTCAATCTCAGATCAACAAACTCATGATGGCAACATATTTTAACCAGGTTGCAGACCCTGAGATAAATTACAAAAATAATCCCAGTCCTAGATTCTGTGATAACTTGGACCAGTTTGATTGGTTGGACAGCTTTAGTGTCATTTTTGCAGAATTATTTTTGTCATTTTTTTTTTCTTTTCCTACATCCAAGTATCAACAGTAATTAGAGAGGTGGCAAATAAAACATGATTTGTTTGTAGAAAATGAAAGAGAAACCAGGATTCTTGAGAAACAATGATTGAACTTTGCTATTATCCATATGATACCTGGTCCCTGAGTAAGACATTTAATTAGGCATTTCATTTAAGCTTATCATCTTCTTCTTATTAATATTATTATTTACAGGAGAATGCAAACTAGCTGTAAAGACCAATAATCTTTGGCAACAAATCTACAAGATCACGGCTTGCTGATTTGTTACAAATATTTTGTCCCAAATTTCTATATTTATTTTTTTGGTGGGGGAAGGAAACACAAAGCTATTACCTGATGATGTGCATTGGCTAAACACTGCCGTTCGTTCCTATGTTATAGACGACTTGACCGAGAGGGCGCTCCAACATAGTAACCGGCCGAGTCAAACTCATGACTATTCAAGTACAAGAGTCATGTTTCACATCTTCCAAAATTTTTTTAGGATGAGAGAAATCCACATAAATTATTCGTGAGTGTGCATAGAAAAATACAACCACTACCTGATGATATACATTTGAGAAACTCTATTCCTGTGTAATAATCCAAAAATCATATAAAAAATAAATAAATTATAATAAAAAGATTCTATGTTACGGGCTCAACGGAGAATGCAACATATTTCTATGTTGAACAATATGGGATGTTACAAATTTTATTTTATGTATATATATGTGTTCAACATACATAATCATTATGGTTCCAATAATCTTAGACAATCTAGTCAAGTCTACGATGCTGGCTGGATTTCATCAGTATTTTCTGTTTTATGCTTTAATTTGTCAAATCACTGTGCAATCCATTTTGTTGTGGAAAGCGATATATTATATGTTGAATTAGTAATTGTCGCTCTTCTTCTTCTTTTTTTAATCATTTATTTTCCTGTTATAACGATTATGTGTTGTTAGCGTCTAATTGACTCATTAACTAGTTATATTAGCACAAACACAATAAAGATAAATCAGCTTGATTAGTATAAGTGACCGTGCATTCTCGTCCCTAAAAGAGAGGTCGGGAGATTGAATCTCTCTAGAAAAATCAATATGGCGAGCACTTTGCTCCTTATTTGAGTCGGCCCAGTACCTCCTACAGTTAGGGCTTGTGATTTACATGGTTCGGCAGCCCAGCACCTCCCCTTATTTGAGCCGGCCCAGTACCTCCTACAGTTAGGGCTTGCGATTTACGTGGTTCGGCAACCCAGTACCTCCTCTTATTTGAGTCGGCCCAATACCTCCTACAGTTAGGGCTTGCGATTTACGTAGTTCGGCAGCCCAGTACCTCCTACAATCAGTTAGAGCTTGAGATTTACGTGGTTCGGTATATAACCCTAACAGTACATATGCAAAATTACCCATCTACCGTACTGCAGTGGTGCTGCCCCCACCCTCAACAAACCCATTTCAAGCTCAAACCCCATAAATAAATACTATCACTTCATTCCGCTACACTCCAATACATGTAATCTTCTAATAACATATGAAACATACGCAACACATTAATTCTATTATGTATTAACTATGAGGGAAAAAATTGTTAAAAGGCCCCACATTGATTCCAATCATCCATACTAGGGAAGACTTTGCCGTGCACGGCGTGTTGTTATATATATGTGGAAATTTTTGTGGGGTTATTATTTATATAGGAGCATCATTAGAGGTCTTACTTATAAGAGTAGATAAAGATTTGCATATATAGTTGATTGCATATATAGTAGCTTAGCTTAGTCATGGCTTAAGGTGATGGTGGAACCAAACATTGGACTTTTGGTGCAAAGGCATCTCATCATCAATGTCCACTACAAGTTTTCCATGAGGGTGGAATATATATCACAAATTGATGGTCCTAAAACAATTAATGAAGATAAGAATAATATACTAGTAATAGTAATTAAGCTAGTAGCTAGTAATAAAAGATGATTAGTCCGAAACGGGTAGAGAATTGTTCTGACTTGATTGAATTTACATGGTTGGATTAGTCCGAAACGGGTAGAGAATTGTTGTGACTTGATTGAATTTACATGGATAAAAAATCAAAATTTTACAAATTTAAAAGTGAAAGTAGATTTATGATGACATTTTTCAACTTCTCTGACCATTTCAATTTGGATTTTTTTTTTTTTTTAAAGTTTACTTCTCCCTATAGTGGAGAAAGAGTCCAGGAGAAGTAGTAGCCAGTGGATGAAGATTGACGAAAAAAAACATTTTTAAAAAGAAAAGGCTTTGTTTGGGAGAGCTGTGAAATTAAAATGATTAAAGCGATTATAGTTATATTTGAATAGTAACAGTTACCATGATAGTTAAAATGATTAATATAGGTTACCTCATTATAGTCCTTTATTAGATAAGGTCACAAAACAGATTTCACTCAACATACATTTTTATATAGTAATTACAAGTTTCCTCTAAATCAAATAACATCAAAAAATGGAAGTGGAACAAAAAAAAAAAAGTGTACCTTGTGCAGTGTGAGTATGTAGCTATGGTAGAATTTAAATTGTTGGGGGTAATGTTGGGGAGAAAGGGTGCCAAAATGGGGACAACTAAATCTTAGGCTTACCTTCCAAGAAAGATTTACCCTCACCTTCCCTCTCCCTGCAGACCACATTGATTTAAGTACCCTACCAAACATTAACCCTATTCTTATAACTTACTAGTGCATGTCTCATGTCTGCATGCCCCTTCTCCTACCCCCACCCCCACCTGCTACTATTGTTTTATTGTACATGTATGTACATATCACTATCTTAAACTAACCCTAGATATTGGCCCTATATGTTCATATGTATCTTTTGAGCATACAAGATGAAAATTTCTTCACTATACAAATGAGGGTGTTAATTTTTTGAGTATACAAGATGAAACTTTATAAGTTTATTTAAAGTTTAATGCATAAATACACGAAGTTGTATGAATATGGTAGACATGTGAAACCCTCGTAAACATAATTATATTGAGGGTGTGTTTAGTTGACAAGTTTAGTTATATATAGGAATGAGTATCAAAGTCATTGTTATTGTTTGGTTGACAGGTTTTTAGAACACTATTGTAGGTTTTGATTACTCCTTAATTGCAAAACTCATTCCCTAATAAAATAAGAGTTTCATCCCCTTCCTCGCTTCCCCAACTATTAATAATCATTCTCATTCCACCCTACTACCAAACATGCAAAATAATTTCACCAAAACTCATTATCATTACCAAGTATTTGATACCTATTTCGATTCTGATTCCCATGTGCGAACCAAACACACCCTGAATGTTGTTGTCACAATGTGGAACGTCAATTGCTCCACCCCTCGACCAGCCATACATACATACTGATATGTATTAGTGTATCTCTTAAATATAATCAGTAAGACATTGTCTATAACATGTTAAAACAACTCAGAAAACGTTAGGTTCATTCAAAAGTTATTGCAGAAATTAAATACATGAAGAAATATAAGCATGTAGAATATGATATTAAAAGGGGAAACAAAGGATGATGATCTTGATATTATATAATGGAGATTGTGGTACGTTAGGCAAGACAAAAGTGGGGAGGGTGTGGGAGGTGTACAAAATGGAGTAGAAATTGAAAGAAAGAAAAATGAAAAGAGAACAAAGGAGTTAGGCAGGTGAGGTAGTGCAAATATAATGGTGCATAGCAGCATTTAATTTGTTGTCACAACATGAGATGGAAAATGATATTACGAAATTATAAGGAAGAAATGTCCACAGAATATTGCTGTAGAGATTTGAAAGCAACCTATGATGTTTCAAGACAGAGATGGGCACGTTGTTGTGCAGTCCCTTCAATTTCCTCCTCTTTTTTTTTAAATAAAAATTTTGTAATTTAACTTATCGATTTTCTCTAGTTCCTACTTATATCAAAAAAAAAATATATATATATATATATATAATTATGTGAGTCAATTATGTGAATTTAGGTCAAATAATACTAGCGAAATCTACAAAGAGAAGATGTAGCTCTCTTGAAAGAATCTTTTGTCCCATTATATTTGTTTGTGATATATTACAAACTAATATGCACAAAAGCTTAGTGCATATGCAATGAGAGATTTTGGTTGGGTTTTTAAGATTTGTGGCTAAGTTGGAATGGAGAAGATAGGAGGGGTTATGAGTTGTTTTTGCTTTTTTTTTTTTTTTAAAAGAAGAGAAAATGGGGTGTGGCCGCACTCAACGGGTGCATATTCTTCATACGCTTGCTAGGCACGTCATAATGGTTATGTGTGCGTGTGTCTTGAAACATCATAAGATTTAGGGTTTAGGTGAAAATCTACCTTTCTGTGTGCGTATGAGAACCTGTGCACATCCTTGATGTTGCATCATTCAACGGCCCATAATATGGTGTACTGAAAAAGTCAACCAGGACGCGATGCACAACATATGTGCATTGTGTTTGCAGTGCATTACGTTTGTCCATTGTGTTATAGATGACATGCACCGTCCACTAATCTAGATAAAGGGTCCAGATTGATTTTCAAGTTCACATATTAATATAAGTCCTCACTCTTCATATGAACCATGTACAATTAACACTAACTTCGTTATTGATATACAGACTACATGATAATATCGAGTACAAATGACATTAATACTGATTGATATCGTGACTCTCATATGTCATTATCCTATTGTTTGGCAAGAAGATATTGTAATAGAAGATAAGAAGGTAGTGTATATATTGTAATTAATAGCATTTAGTACTAATAATCCATGTATAACTATCATAGTATCCTTAATAGATTTGATGAAAAATATGTAAACTGGAATCTTGTACAGTATATATGACCAGATTTTTTCATATCTATCTGGAATATTGAGGTGGTGCAGCCTATTGAATTGATAGGCAATGGAGAATGGAGTCAAGTGCAGTCATTATAGGTTCAGTTGATCATTCACTTAAGTCTGCTGTGTAATTATATAAATATTATTATAAGATAAGATGAAAAATAATTAATAAATAAAAGGAGTTGAAGACTTTAAACTCTATCCATTGCACCCAACATGACATCTTAATCTCAATCTTATCAGATAATCTTATATAGATTTAAGACAACCTTGTATTATTGCATATATAAGGGGACAAGGGTAAGGAGGAGACACCCCTCTTGTTTGAGTGTTGGGGGTTGTTAAATCAATTAAATATGTGTTTTTTTTTTTTTTTTGGGATAGTATATAGAAATTTGAATGATAATTTTTTGTATGTTTTGATATCAAAATTTGATTAGTTATTAATCGTT
>CM008345.1:1497017-1507136 GCA_002525835.2 Ipomoea batatas
AGGACATAGCTTAGTGCGTAAAGTGTCAAACAACATTGACGCTCGGCAATAACAAAGTAGAGGTGGTGTTCAATTTTAATTTTAATTGTAATACAGTTTGATTTTAAATCTATTATTGCTGGCACCCGATGACTTATTGAGACACAACTCGTAATTAAAATCATTGATTTGTAGAGACTAGGCAATAATAATGTATTAATAGATGGAATACAGCTCAATAAGTCCATCTAAAGAAGCCTAGGGCAATCCAATCGGTGGGACATTATTTTAACCCTGCTCGATTTACACTATTAATACTAAATATGAAAGTGAAAGATTATAAATAATGTGTTGTATTTTGCATAAAATATGATACAAATAACATTTGCTTATATGAACCAAAATATTATATTGGTATGACATAGGTCATCGTTTAAATATCTTGAGCACTTTTCATATCATAATCAATTAAAATGAAAAAGTGAAAAAAAAAAAAAAAGTAAAGCACACCACCAAAGTCCAAACATAGACTTGATACTTTCCATTTTCATTTCCACATTATGTTTTTTCGTCGATACGCTATTTTTTATAATGATGAAAATTGACAGTTAATATTTAAAAATGTACATTAGATAAATATCGCTTCTATGTAATGATTCGCAAACTACAAATAAAAAACATAAATCAAAAAATCTTATGCGAATGCGTTAAGAGACATCATTATATATTGATTTGAAATTTGTTGAAAAGTCACCATTATTAGTGGGTACACCTAATATCTATGCCCCCTTGCCCGTTGCTCAAGGAATATGTCTTAAAAAGAGTGTGAACCATCCAAAAAAATCATGCTATAAATCTCTTTGTGAACAAATCTCAAATCATATATATAGATATATAGTGGATTATATAAATAATTATTACTCCGTATATTATATCAAAAGTTTTACAGTGTTCCGAAACATCTAATTAAGCTGGAAGAAATTTATGATATTTTATTTACAGCCCTATGAGTAAAAAATACATATAATTCATTACATATAAAATTATTTTTGGTCATGAATTGTGTAGAATTTTTTGAAATTATATGTAAGGGAGAAGTATATGGTAAAATATTGGTATGGCCAAGCACATGTTGTGCTGGAGGGACACATTTAATTTTGTAGAGATGATATGAAATTTGAAGTGATAGGTAGGTGGTGAGTGGTGTGGGTTTTTAGGGTTTTTATTTGGAGATAGAGAGCAAATGTACACATATAAATCTATGTGCTTCATGAGGAGAGGACATGGATGTTGTAGGAGCATGTGACATTTGTAGTGCTTTCTTGACTTGTTTCCCAACTACATTCACATATTATGAGTTATATGTTTTCATAGTGTACTGATATATCACAAGATAAATTAATATAATCAAGTCTTAAATGGTCTTAATCATAAATAGTTTTTTTTTCTTAATGTTATTATTACATACACATGCGTTCGAATTCTTAACTGATAGGAATTATCCCTGCCTCAAGACTCGTACTATACGTATAAACAGTCAGTACTAAGACCCTTATTGCACCCCTCCAGGACCCGACTGTATCTGACCTCTTCCGAGGCTCGAGTGTCCAGAATAAAGGCGATGCCACCACCGAGCCAAATGTCAGAATCTGGTTGTATGGACCTCTTCACTTGCTCCCGAGCATAACTGTCCAATTAATCTGATTTGAGACACGTGTAACCGCTCTTCCACCCGACGCCGAGCCTATGCATGTTCTCCACGTGCTTGCCATGCTGAGGAGGCGGAACTTGTCATTTTCTTCTACCTATAAATACCACAATTAATGAGGAGAGAGGGACTGTTGGCTATAAGACTAAAGATAGCTATACCCGCGGAGATCTAAGGCCCACTGCCCGATCGTCCGAGATAGAACCCTTGACTCAACGTCATAATAGATCGAACCGGTCCAATTATCTCTTTTGTACCCGGTTCTCAATATACTTAATGAAATACGATTGCTTTTGTATTCCACAAGTACTTACTTGATCGGGAATAACTCTTTCAAGGACATTATTATATGCACATTAGTTCAAACGACTCTTAACCATATTTTGATCAGGAAAAGTTCTTTCTACAATATGATATTGTTACATACACATGAGTTCGGACTCTTATGATGCAATTCTTTCTAGGGTATTGTTACATACACGTGCGCATGTGTTCAACTTTTAATTAACCATATCTTGATTAGTAACAACTCTTTCAAAGACATTACTACATACACATGAGTTCAAATTCTTGACCATATTATGATTAGAAATAACTCTTTTAAAGACATTACTATATACACATGAGTTTAAAGAGCGTTGCTACGTATAAACAATATACGTTAGGAACGGATGGTATAATAGTATAAAAGTATTATGAATATAATGTAATATATTTATCAGTGGTACTTATGTATGTAGTTGTATATATGTGTATGTATGCTTAATTAATTAAATAATTAATTCCTTTTGAAAAGTGAAAAGGAATCTTTATTTGGTGTAATAAAACATTCGACATGGTCAACATAAAGTCTGTTGTATTAAGTTTCGATCTGACGAATTAGCAAAACAATAAACAAAGTGCTTGGAAATGATTCTGTTCACTGTCCTTGTTATCAAAGTTTGGACAAAAGCTGTTCTATTTTTACCAATAATATTATAATAATAACTATAATATAATTTTCTTGTTAATTGAATCATTATTTCTATCTACTTGGACACATATACACTTATAAAAAATTAAATGACAAAATGGACAGGTTTGGCTAGGTATTCAATAATAATAATAATAAATACAAATTCCGGTAGATTAAGACAGTTAGTAAAGGAACTATATCGTGCTAAAAAATTTTGACTTTTGGAGGTTGGAGGTTCGACTTTTGTAAAAGGTGTATCGTGTTAAAATTTTAGTTAAGTAGGTGGAGCATGATTATCATATCAGAAGGTCACAAGTTCGACTATTGTCAATACCTTCTTGGTTGAGCTCATCGCACATAGTGTTTCTAGTGTAATTTACCTCTCTTGTAATTCAAAAAAAAATATATATATATATATATTTTAAACCAAATTTCTTTCAACTAAAAATTATAAACTCTACAGGCGTGAATTTAAGTTGAATCTGAACCTTACCATCATAAAAAATTGAAAATATTCTTGGATGTTGTATGAAAAACAAAAAAAAGGATAAAGAAACTTGCTATTTTGAAGTAAGGTACTAAGGTGTAATTAGGAGAATTACCCTATATAATCTTAGCCACATTCTATATTTTAAATTCATTATTAATTAAGTGTGTAGGCTATCATTAGAGTAAGGTGTTCAAAATTATTATTATTATTATTATTATTATTATTATTAATTTATATTTTTGGGCAGGGCTTATCATTGGACAAATCTTAATCATGATCATTTGTCTCTCCAGAGGTTGAAAGTTGTCATGTAAAGCAAGCATGCATGCATACATACATACACATATATGCATTGTGGTTATTAGTGGTAGTGTTGTCTTTTTTAATTAGTTTTCGTTGAAAATTATATGATGCCAAGTTGCCAACTTGTTTAGAAATTAAAATTCTAAATTTCTAACTTTTTTATAGGAGGGAAAATAAAACAAAGATTATAAAAAGTTTGCATATACATGTAATAATAATAGTATATTACTATTATAAATTTGCACTAATTAACATAATTCATAATAAAATGTTGCAATTTTATATTTATTTTGTAACTAAATATTCACCATGCATTAATATAATTAAATGAAACAAGGTAGCAATCTTTAATGGCTCTTGCTTATATCCACAAAAACAGAAGAGATCTTTTATTAATTGTAATGATAATATACCAAAGGTTAGAAACATCATATTTATATAGATAAACTAACTTAACGGTACATTTATAAAATTATCATGTATAGTATTTTCGGCGTGTTGCCCCCGCACTCCCGACCCAAGCCACTCAATGAACTCAATTCAAGTTTAGACTCCAATCCGATCCCTTTGTCAATGTATTAAATTAGTACACTTTTTTTTAAAATAAAATTGAACACCTAAGTCCTAATTTCAAAAATTTAAATACTTAAGTATATAGTTATTCAACGGTATATATATTTAGTATATATACTTATGTTTATTACCTCTATATATATATATATATATATATCAAGAAATAAATGATGATATATATACAGTGTACGTAATTAATAATAGACTAATAGATTTATCTTCCCCAATCATCTTATATTATATTATCAAGTGGCCATCCTCCACGTTTATGTGACAGATTTTTGTCCTCCCAACCCCAACAATATAATCTTAAATGCCAATCAAATTTCAAAAGGCCACTGCATGTATATACACACTTTTTGTCTACAAATAATCACTCTCTTAAAGAAATACAAAATAAATAAATAAATAAAATTACGAGAGCACATGAATTTAGAACAACAGGCGTACGTGTTTAATGCAATATGAAAAAATGTCAAAAAAATCTTGTTATCAAGTGATATATATAAATCTATAACTTTGATTTAGGTAGAAAATTATAAGTAATTTATTTTAAATGTTCATATAATGTGTTGGTGTTCGTCATTTCAAGATTTTTTTTAAAATAAAAAATAAAATAAAATTAACGAGCATTCATAAAGCACGTCACATCAACATTTAATAAATTTTTTGGTAAAATTTGATGTCAATTTTACAAACTTTAATAAAATGTGTGTGCATATATACACACACACTACTGCACACATATATATAAGTATATGCAGTAGTACAACACATGATTGGTTTGTGCATATACAACACACTACATTAACATTTAATGAATTTTTTAAATCAATCCGCAAAATCTCATAAAATATGTGCGTATAGGTGTGGTACATGTATATATACGCACGTTGTACACATACACACGCGTATATATAAGTATATGCAGTAGACATGTCTCGAATTATGTTACATGCCGCATTCAACACATGAATAGTTTGTGCATATATATACTACACACCAGTCACCGGGCCACAATATTCTTTTGTCAATCCAACATACTCTCATCAAATATGCTTGTGCATACATAATGATGTATATATACACACATTGTACACTACACATGTATATATAAGTATAGACACGCCACTAATTACGTCACATGTCGCGTTCAACACATGGATCGTTGGTGCATATACAGTAAAGAAACAAAGAATCAAAACCAGCACTCAACATCACTATTTGAGCGACAATAATCAATCTATCAGTATAAAGTAAATATAATCTTAAAACTTTTTCTTTAAAATGTGCATGTCTTTTTGGTCACACGAAGCAACAACAACATAACAACACAACACAACACAACAATGTCAAAAGTCATGGCCGGCCAATCTCAATCAATGAAAGTGGATATGAAAAGATTGAGGGGAAAGAAGCTTGGCTTAGCTAGCACTAAACTATATGGAACAAGAAAAGAGATAAGAAAGGGGGGGTTTTGAAAGTGAGATTTGGGGGACAGTGTGAAGATAACACGCCATGGAAGAGACTTGAGATGTTGACTGAGTTAGGGTTAGTGGACCCCTAATTAATGGGGGATTAACACATCTTACTAGAACCACACATGGGTGAGGAGATAACACAGCAATTTTGGTCCGGCAAAGACTTGACACCCACCACTGTTTTGTTTGGTGGATTGAGAAATCTTCTTTTGTTGTCATTTGGTTGCCCATCTTAATGATGATTTTAAGATTATTGTTACTACCTACGTATTCTAATCAACATTTTAATTTGTCCTATATATGGTTGGTTCCCATTAATAATTCATTACTTCACTCGTGATATGATCATGTTCATTTTTTTTTTACTATCTTCTGATCTTAAGTGAGGTGAATTAGTTCGGTTTGAGATGACTCATTTTAAATGATTAATTATTGGATCATATTGCTAGAGATCTCGCGGTTTTTGATTGCTCAGTGGTCGAAACCCTAGGATGTTTTGTCGAAAATGGTCTTTCTAACCACTTGGGGCATCACGAAAATTTCTAGTTGCTACTTCCAACCACTCCGTTAAAAGTGGCTAGTAACATTGACCAGCAAAGTTGGTTTATAATTTTTAAATGCTTAAATGCCGAAGTGTCTTCTTATTTGAAAAAAAAAAATCTTAAATTTTTGTTGGTAAAAAAAAAAAAAAGGTGAATGAAAATGGCAAATTTTTCAACTGCGTATGAAATCCTCTAATTGGAAAGTTCGTCGGTTAGGATGTACCATCCCAACTAAACCATTACTCATGAGTTTGAATCTCATTGTATGTATAGACGTATAGTGAAAGTATTTGTTATATAAGATTACATGTCTTCTATTGTTCTTTAAGAAAAAGACATTTGTTAAATGTTAAAGAATAAGGAAATTTGATTAAAAATTTTTAAGTTACTTTTTAATTATACAAATTTTTTTTATAAATTAGTAGCATTATCTTCTTTTTTTTTTTTAATTATACATACATTAAGAATCGTCAAATAGCACCAATTGTATCTTTAAAGAGTCAAAGATGAACCACATTACAAAAATATTTCAACTTATAATTCGAATTGTGACGAGATCGAAATATAAATCATTCAATTTATACAAATATTAAAGCATATATATACAGGTGGTCCTAAATCCTCACTCCTATATATGCATGTATGGTTTGGGGGATTGAAGTTCCTACTTCCTAGTATTAGGTTTTAGTCACAAACTGCATTATTTTAACCTTAGCTCATTGGTATGATCATAGGTTGTGGTCCTCCGTTGCTCTTTTATCTCTCTTTCCAAATTCTATTTCAGTCAAGACTTAGGCTTCATAGCCATTCTTCATATGGAATAAAAATTGGGTTATACAACTCTTCCACACCGACCTTAAAGAAACAAGTATACTTACTATTTTAGGTCATGTAAGTCCTATAGTGTAATCATTATCTCCTCTTTACCATATGGTTTGGAGTTTAATTAGACTTTAAACTTATAATTTATAGGATTTAATTCTTAATGTACATGAAATATCGTTGAAATTGTTTAAGAGAAGCGAGACTAGCATGTAGAAATATGATTTTTTTTCTTTTTTGAAATGTCAAGATTCATACTCATTATACCTAAATTGAAGGATGTTGATGGCGATATACGCTATAGGGATGGTGGCAATGGGGCGGGGCGAAGTCGGGGAATATGGTTCTCGCCCCCGCCCCTAAATTCAATCCCTATTCCCAGTTTCTGCCCCATTCCTCAGTGAGAATTAATGGGGAATTATACCCATCCCTATCTATGTGGAGATTTTTCTCGGACAGGGATTCCTCGTCACAATTTTTCGGTAGAGTATAAAATAATATATATTATTTTAATTATATAATTAGTTTGTAAATTGATATATTTAAAAGCCTAACATTCATCTAATTATCTTAAATAGAAGTACTACAAAATACTTCAAATGGAGATAGGGGATAGGTTTCGGGGTTTGGGGTCGGGTTCGCGGCGGGAAATTTCGTTCCCATCCCCCGATGGGAAAGCTCTCCCGAACCCCAAAAAAATTCCCTGCCCCCTCCTCCGCCAGTTTAGGCATCAATTTTAATTTTTTGTCGGGGTTGGATTGAATTGTCATCCTTAATACAATGTGTACAATGGTCAATGAGGCATACATAATAATTCAAGAACTGTTCAAATGTTCCCAACCCCAGAATAGTGATTCTCGACCTCCGAGGTTGGAATGTTGAATTCACTTAAATAGACCAATGACTCGTGAAATGTTTGCTCAACTATCCCATCCACTTTAGTCATTTTAGTGTAGATCTAGACACGTGGTGTGACCAATTTGATTGCACTATGAATAACAAAATAAGCATCATGTGCCTCTCACCGGCGAGATTCTTAGCATGTGTCCTCTGTGCTATGTATCCCTATATAAGCTGGAAGTATTGAACATACCACCTCATGAATCTACCATTAATACTACAACTTCTTTAACTTGTTTTAATATATATATTTGAACCATACATACTTTTATCTGGATAACAATTAATGTTATCAAATGTGTCACATTTAAATTAAAAGTTAGACTGCACTAATCATATGGTTTAGATAAATAAAGATATATGTCATTTATAAATTAAAAAAAATACATAATTTAATTTGGTTTTTTAAAAATATCTAACATGGCCTCTTGTCATTGGTGGGGGTGGACCTTTAGATCTCTTTAAGAAACATTTTTTTCCCTTTAATTTAAAGCACAAGAAACATATAAACATAATGGATGGTTTGAATTGAAAGACTATTTTGTGAAATGTAATTGCTTGACAAAATGCATGTGTGAAAAAGTTATGTAAGGTCAGAGGAATATGATTTTCACCTCTTCTTGTCTTGCTTTACAATGGCACATCTGCAAGGATTGAATGGCTATATTCCACTGACAATCTGCGCTGTGAATGAAGACCCTTTACAAGTCCCTTCAACATATACATAGATTATAAGGTATTTTTATGGTGTTAGATCATTTTTTTTTTGGGTACCAAATACAATTATATAAGCTATTTAATTAAATGTTAAATTACTAGATATGGCTAACGTTTGCCTTCACAATATCTTATGCAATTAGACATATTATATGGTGTCAATCGTCACCTTAGAAATTCACAAAGTAATAAAATTTACAATTTTATTTTACATAATTTTAGAGATCGAGTTTTTATAGTATATCATATCAAATTCATTATTTAAAAAACCCTATACTCATACCACTTATTGTTCATTAAAAACAGGATCAAAGAGATCAAGAATAGAAAACGAAAACGAAAAAACAGCCACCACAGGAGCAAACGAAGGAGATTTTATTAACGCTGATGATAAAACATCTAGCAGGGTTACAAGTATCAACAACCCTAATAGGCTAATAGTACATTTACAAAATTACTCATGTACCGTACCACAGAAGCGGCGTTGCCTTCGCACCCGAATTCACCAAGTTCAAAACAGGTAGACAAGTGTTGTGCTTCAGTAGATTGAGAAAGTAGTTATGAATAAATACTACATTGTAACAGAGTCAGAGTACTAAAAATATATATATATAATTCTCATACCTAATCATAACATCATCTTCTTCAAACAAATGCATGGATGAGAAAGGTGGCAATGTGGTTTGCAAAAAAAATATGAATGATATGCCAAGTCTTATATATATCCAGCTAGCAATATTAGGAAGATCGAAACTTTACGTCTCATCAATGTTGGTCGGGGGAGATATTCGCATTTTCTTTTTGGGGTAATTAATAATTGGAATTGTGTAATTACAGTACATCCATGTTGTTGTCCTCTTGTTATTTTATCCTCCACAATTGGATCCATATCCACTGTTTGATCAGGATAGATGAGGTGAAACATTCAGTCACTTCACAATATTTAGCTTTGCTGGATTTGCTTCTTCCAGTTTAACTGCTTATCCTTATCCTCCTCCTTTACCACATGATGCAAATTAAAAGCCCCAGCAAGACTGATCTCATGAGTGGAGCAGAATTAATCTTATATTAGAGTCTTGACATAGGGTCTTCGTAGTGGGATTTAGTTCTCCTATCATGTGATTTGAAGATCAGACTAGGGATGATTGCATGAGTAGAGCAGGATTAATCTCATATCAGAGTCTTGATATAGGATCTTCATAGTGCGATTTAGCTCTCCTATGTGATTTGCAGACTAGGGATGATTGCATGATTGGAGTAGGGTTAATCTCATATCAGAGTCTTGAAAGAGTTTTTGTAGTGCGATTTAGCTCTCGTATGTGATTTGCAGACTACGGATGACTGCATGATCAGTGGAGCAGGATTAATCTCATATCAATTGTTTTAATTGGCAATTCAAAACCCTACCAAACCTGGGCAGCTCATTTTGGGTCCATGATTTGTACTCCTACGGATGAGAAACTCTTCTAACAACACATACATTTCAATTCTTTTAAAAAAGTTAAAATGTATTTATAATTTTATATTAGTCCAAACTTATTACATTTATTTTCATTTGGACGGCGACTTCTTTAAACCTTCCTCACCTCAAACCTATAAGCTTGTTTTAGTGCTAAGTTTGAAAATTAGATTGACCCGATCGATTTACC
>CM008345.1:1512949-1523690 GCA_002525835.2 Ipomoea batatas
ATTTTTAATTTTTAAAGATTATTATATATCAATAACCAATATAGAGCTTAGCTTGTGTCCATTGGGACTTAACTATATAAATATAAAGTGCTTGTTCCTTCCATTCTAATTCCTCTTCAATCAATAAATCAACATTTCTTTTCACTTTATTTCCACTACCTATTCATCATTTTCCCAACCATTGCATTGCACATTGCGGTTCTTGCCATCCATTTCAAATGGAAATATGATTTACTGTATCTTTCACTTGTTTTAGAATGGAGCACCACTGAATCATCTGATGATGTTGAGAAACAAGAGCTAGAGGAAGCATCAGATGAAGAGGAAGCTAGATTTTTTGACACTAATGACTACTTTCCTGAACCTTCTGTCAGCTGTGAGCTTGAAAAACCTACTAATGATATGATGCAAAAGAGTGCTGATAAGGATACTTCCATGTGTCTGCAAGTAGAAAGGCGAAAGAAACTCCCTGATCCAATTGAAAAAGAGAAGGGAGTTAGTTTATGGTCTATGATTAAAGACAATGTTGGAAAAGATCTGACACGAGTGTGTCTTCCAGTTTACTTTAATGAACCGTTATCATCCCTTCAGAGAAGCTTTGAAGACTTGGAGTACTCCTATCTTTTAGATAGGGCATACAAGCATGGGAAAGAGGTATGCTCATAATTGTGTCTTTGCCCTTTCGTAAAGACTAAAGAATGCACATTCTAGAAATTTTGATGGTTGAACTAATGAATTCTGTACATTATACTTGACTCTGCATGAACATGAGTTTTGCTTTGCCACCTTTTTTTTAATTGAATCCATTTAATTACATTGACACTGATTTGAATACATAATCTTTTGGTTTGTTTCTAAAATCTGTATTTCCATGTATTTGTTGATAAATTGGTCATCATGTTTTTCATTTAGGGGAACACTCTACAGAGGATTTTGAATGTTGCTGCTTTTGCTGTGTCTGGGTATGCATCAACTGAAGGCCGGCACTGTAAACCTTTCAATCCTTTGTTGGGAGAAACCTATGAGGCTGATTTTCCAGAGAAAGGAATCCGATTCTTCTCTGAGAAGGTATGCCCATTAAGCATAAGATGTGTGACCTAACTAGAGTAGGGATATACTTAGATTCTCTGTGAAGGCATATGCTAGCCTATTTAGATGATAAACTTTTTTTTTTTTCCCTAAATTTAATATAGCAAAGTAGCAGAATGTTTTGGAGAGTTGTAATTTTCTTCTGTGTGATTGGTTGATTTAGGGAGACTAAATTTGAATATGACAGAAGCTTGCACTTTGCTTCTTCTTAGGAAGAGTGGATCCACTATAATTTAAGTCTTAGTTGGTTTGTGTCTGCAAAAGCAAAAACAGAGTTGCAAAGAGAGAGAGAGAGAGAGAGGGGGGTGGGGGGTGGGGGGTTCGGTTTGCTTGAGTTCTGAAATGTAGCTATCATTGTTCAACATATCAGGATAACTTGACAACTGTAGGTAAATTTGTATTGGTTTCAGCTCTGTGCAGCTATCTTTTACATCAACTTTTGAGAAACAATCCTGTCAGTGCTCATATACTGGGAGGCTGGGAGCCATGGCTCACATTTCTATGTGAGCCCCCCCACCCCCCAAATGATGAAATTCCCAATAGGGACATATCAATAAAATTAGCTCACCTCATTATCCATTCATTGACTTAGGGCTCATGTAGCAACAAGAGCCACATGGCTCTAAGTATAATTCACCCATTCATGTGGGGTGTTGTTTTTAGTCCTGAATTATGTTTTAGGGTAAGAATGAATATTGGACTATTAAGATACGCTGTAACATTAAATGCATCAATATAGAGAATGAAATTTGAATATCAATAAAAAAAGTCTTGAGTAAAGTAACATGATGGAGATCTAAAATTTTAATGAATCTGAATGGGATTCTATTTTATTACTTTTACTTTGAAGTCTGTATTGATGCTAATGATTTATGAAATTTTGAAACAGGTTAGTCACCACCCAACAGTTATTGCCTGTCATTGTGAAGGTAGAGGTTGGAAATTCTGGGGCGATAGTAACCTTAAATCCAAATTTTGGGGGAGATCAATTCAGCTTGATCCTGTTGGAACTCTAACTTTAGAATTTGATGATGGGGAGATTTTTCAGTGGAGCAAGGTATGCAGGTGACATGGTCCTGCAGTGTAGCTCATTCCTTGATTTCTTAATGCCAACTGGCTTTCTTTATTTCCTATGATTAAATGGGTTTTGATGCGGTCCTCAGGTCACAACTGGTATATATAACCTTATCCTTGGCAAGATATACTGCGATCACCATGGGATAATGGATATACGTGGTAATCGCGAATACTCATGCAAATTGAAATTCAAAGAGCAATCTCTTCTTGATCGCAACCCTCACCAGGTAGGAGAATTGCAAATTTTGCTATGTTGATACTATAAATTTTAATATTTCCGTTTTCCTGTGAACATATCCACACGTGTTTATCTCATTTCTACACCTAGCATTTATTTGAACTAGCAACCAGAGTGACTTTGGAACTAAACTAACTATACAGGTTCATGGATTTGTTGAAGATGTCTCGGGCACTAAAGTAGCTACGCTATTTGGCAAGTGGGACGAGAGCATATATTACTTGAATGGAGAATGGAATAGCAAGCCAAAAGATTTATCTGATGCATCATTATTGTGGAAAAGCAATAAGCCTCCACAGAACCTCACTCGATACAACATGTCTTCTTTTGCAATTACACTGAATGAGTTAACCCCAGCACTGAAGGTATTATGATGGAGCAACCAACTAATTCTATATTTTAATTCAGTTTACTCTTATAGAGCTCTTCTTCTGACCCATGTATTTAATCATATATGAAGGAGAAGCTCCCACCTACCGACTCAAGACTTAGACCAGATCAGCGTTCTCTGGAGAACGGGGAATATGATAAAGCAAATGCAGAGAAACTGCGACTGGAGATGCGGCAGAGAATGGTATGTAGTGCTGCCTTTCATCCTATGTTTTGTTCCGCGCAATTTCATGATTTTTATTTGGGTTGACAACCTCTGTTAATCAGACATGATTTTCAAACACGTTTTACTTTCAACTATATTTGCCACATCAAAATTTCCAAACGGCACTTGTTTGTTCCACAGTCCAGGAAATTACAAGAAAATGGATGGAAGCCTAGATGGTTCGAAAGAGAAGGCGAAGATGGGACTTTCCGCTATGTAGGTGGATACTGGGAAACACGGGAGAATGGGAAATGGGATGGATGCCCAGATATATTCGGTCAAGTTGATCAAACTCTCATCAATTCTTTCGATGGATCCTGACTTTAAACGAGCTATACTCTAGCTAGCCCTGAACCTACCTCTTTTTCATCCCTGCCTGCATGCCAGCCAAAAGTTAGAGATTATATGCTTTGCACATTTCCCAGACCCTCATCCAACTAATACAAGGAATCAACACAGCAACACAGCATGCTGTGACAACACAAAAACCGTTGTCGAATTTTCTGAGTTGCTAGAGATAGTTGTCCAGGGTTGACTCAAGTCGATCGTGAAGAATGTTTGGATGGATGAATGAATGAATGAAGAAGTAAATCACTTCTTTGAATTGGTGGCCATAAGCCCCCAGTATGTCTTCTGGGGGGTCTTAGTTTTGTCAAATTTATCTCTTCTTATCCTAATATTCTTGATAGCTTTTCATATGTGTTTTAATTAGGTAATTTTAATTTGTGTATTCTCTTCACCATTTAAATAAATGAAAACGAATTAATTGTACTGATGAGGCAACATTGTAGGCATTGTTGTACACATATTGCTACAAATCTATACAGAACCAAAGATCTTCCAGACAAACACAACACTTCTTATTTCTCTTTGAGTTTATACCTTTTTACACAAAGCTTACAAAAATAAAACAAAACCCAAAAAACAAAAAATCCTTTCCTTTACTAAGGTTTGCCCTTTCACCTATGCCCATTAGCTAGGCCATTATCACCATTATGGTTATTATTCAATGAGAAATGTTTGGTTAGATTTGGTGCACAAAAGCAAACCAACTCAACGAAACAGCACTGGACACCTTTATACACGTCACTTTATTGATCTGGTGGGTCAACCAACTCACGAATCATGAGCAGAGTAATCAGAGCGTGTCACGAGTAGAGTAACCGTCGGGTTACTCAACTCAGTGACCGCCCGCTATATGTGTCTCCTCCTCCAACTCTATCCCCATTTCAGCAAGCCTCTTCTCCTTGTAAACATAGCGTCTTGTACACCACAGGAAAGCCATCAAGTTCAAAGCGCTCATAATTGCCAACAGCCAATAGAAATCATACAATCTCCCCTGGTTAAGATGATCCGCCAGCCACGGCTTCTTCACCGTCACCTTATCCACAATCGTAACCAAAACCGAGCTAAAGAAAAGCCCTAATGCCACCGTGCTCAAGAACAGCCCAGTACTCATCGTCTTCATCCCCTTAGGACATTCCCTCAAGAAAAAATCAAGCTGCCCCACATACGTCAGCGCCTCCCCTGACCCCACAATCAAATACTGCGCCGCCAACCAAAAAACGCTCATCGGAACCGTCCCCACCTTGTCCAGCGTGTGGGAACGTGCCACCCTTAGCCGCTTGATTTCGACTAACGCCGCTGCCATCATCCCCACCACGGACAGCGCGAGCCCGATGGCTATGCGCTGCAACGGACTCAGCCCCTGCGGGTTGTTCAGCACGCGCCGGAAAATGGGGACCATGATTCGGTCGTAGCACATGATGGTGACTAAGATTCCTCCGACGTAAAACACGGCCATCGAGGCAGCTGGAACCTCGAACGATTTGCCCATGTGGCGGTCCATGGTGGCGGCTTGTGCCACGGAAAATGTCATCAACTGTGCGTGGATTGTCCAAAACATTATGGTGGTTGCCCACGTTGGTAACATTCTAATCACCTGTTTAACCTCTTCCACGTCCGTTAAAGTTGCTATGCTCCATTTGTTCACCTCAGTAACTCCCTCCTTGATTGCTGCCCTGTCCAGGAAACTACACAACATACCACAAATTCATCACAAAACAACCTTTTGTTATATTAATTTTTATTTAAATTTAAAACTGACAGTCCCCACTAAGGCCCGCGGGCTGGGCCGGGCTTCTTTAGGCCCGTATTTTGGCAGTTTTTTTGCCCGTCCGGCTAGACCGCTTCGACAACCCTAGTAAAATATGGACTAGATGTATTGAAAAGAATTAAACGTCAAATCGAGAATCTCGACCCTTTCAAGGTGAAATTAATTTTTTTTTTGGGTAACAAGGAAGCCTGTAGTAGCTACTAAAAGGTGTGCAGTAGGTAAATTTTGGGCCTTGTAATTCTAGCCAACAAAAAACACATGGAGCTGAGGTAAACCAACTTAAGTTACTTATAATAACTAGTCCACTGATGTACCTTTTGTAGTCCTTTGTTGACTAAAATTACAAGGTAGATTCACCTAGTGAATAACTTTGGGTTGCCTATAACTGATCAAATAAGAAAGCCAATAAACTCTTTCACCCGCCAAACTAAAAACTTTATGGTTACTAAGTCGACAGCCACACCAAACTTGGTTGAAGTTGTCCCAAAATGAGGATATTTTATAAGTTAAAAGAATAAAACGGCATAAAATTCAGTACTCACCGGAACTCTTTGCTATGAGGCATCTTGATCTTCTTGTGCTCTTGATCTCCGGCGACGACATCATCAACATTGTAAAGAAGCTCCGGGTCAGACGGCAACTCCAACCGCCTCTTCCGCCACGCCGCCACATACACCGACGCAATCTGCGTCATCGGGCTCCCCACCAGCTTCTTAAACCGGTACCTCTTAGTCCCCGCCAAGAACAACACAAGCGCCGCCACAATAGCGCACGCGCACAACCCGTACCCCCACCGCCGTCCCACGTTGTCCTGGATATAAACCAGCACCGTAACGGCCAATAACGACCCCACGTTGATGAAAAAGATGAACCAACTGAAGAACTTCACCATCTGCCCCCTTTCCCTCTTGTCGGAATCGTCGAACTGGTCGGTCCCCAGGCCCGACACGCTGGATTTCAGGCCGCCGGTGCCCAGCGCCGTCAGGTATAGGGCTAAGTATAGGACCCCTAGCTGCCCCCCGCTCGCCGGCACACATGAACCGCTTTCCGGCGAACATTTTGGGGGTTGTAGGCTTGGGATTATTGTTGAGATGGTCAAAATCGTCACACCCTAACATAACATAAACAACACAAAATCATACATTAAAGTCGGATTGGAAAGCAAGAAAATATTTTCTGGAACAAAATTGTATATTAAACATTTTAAATATTTTATTTAGAATATAAAAATATTTATAATAATATTAAATATAATACAGTATTATTTATCATTTAAAAAAAAAACTAGTTTCTCACGGGAAAACAGAGATGAGCGAAAACCAGAGCTTTTTTGGTTTTCGGCGGAAACCAGCTCCAGAGCTATGATTTTCGGCGAAAACCTTGTCCTCAGTGTGGCGAAAAATAACTTCTCTTGAAATTTAGTGGAAGTTATTTTCGCCAAAATGACTAGATTTTCTAAAATGTTTTCTGTTGACTAAATTTTCTAATTACATTTAAACACTGAAAATTCGGAAGGAATTATTTTTTGAGTTTCTAAACAAAGCCTAAATAGACAAATAGTAGCTCTAATTTCATCTTCATGCATGCATGCATGTATATATGTATGGGGAAAATCGAAAATGTACTAAATATATATATGTACTAAGTCAAAGGATAAAAAGTTGATTCATGAATCATGAGATCATCATATACCAAAAGTGCTAAAGTGCATGTGCATCTATATATTTATTTATAGATTATGCATGCATATTTGCATGTGATACTTACTGCTGCCTGGACAGTTGTAAAGATTCCGATTGTTAAATACCTGTCAAAAGAAAAAACAATGAAAACCAATAAGAACAAACTATAATGATTATTGTCAAGCATTTCTGCAAAAATTTATAACTAGTAGTGATGGTCTAATTTTTTATTTTTTGGTGTTTTATACTTATATAATAATTAACGTCACGTTTCAGTGGTAGAAGCTGCTGTCGAACAATTACACTGTATGATAAATGTGTAAAACTGTAAGATAAAATATACCATAACTAAAAATCTCGTAATTATAGACCACTTAAAGGTCGAAACCCTATAATTTTCAATAAAAAATAGTTTTTCAAACCAATTTTTTCATTACTTAGATGTTCTTCTTGAACGCCCATTTTAAAAATGGTGGGTCTTGAAAACTACTTTTCTTGACAAAATTTTCACCACTTTGAAAACCTTTGTTATTGTTTTCAACCACCAATAAAAAGTGGCTGCTGAGTTGTCAAAAATACTATGGAGTG
The DNA here is from genome assembly GCA_002525835.2 of Ipomoea batatas. Lineage (NCBI taxonomy): Eukaryota > Viridiplantae > Streptophyta > Magnoliopsida > Solanales > Convolvulaceae > Ipomoea > Ipomoea batatas. The sequence continues at coordinate 1,520,335 of CM008345.1, forward strand.
TTGGAAAAAGTTGAAAAAAATACTCTAAATTTACATCCATAGAGTACAAGAAAGGATGATTAAAAAGTCTAGTTTGGAATTTTATGCAAAAGCCATCATTAAAAGCATCAAAATGTTTAACGTTTTTGGGGAGAGCATCAAATACCTTCCAAGAAAAGTGTCAGCAACGAAACCACCGAGGAGGGTGAGCATGAACGAGGCTCCAAGAAAGTTAGTAACGACGTTAGCGGCGCCGGCATTCCCCAAGTGCATAGTGCCCGTCAGATATGTCACCAAATTAATGCCAATGCCCAAAGTCGTCAGCCTTTCACAAGCCTCAACTCCTACAAAAAAACATATACATAGTTCAAATAACTGAAACTGCCCAGACAATCTTAACTAAGTTGGTCAGACTGTTGACTCAGTAATCATAAAGTTAGTTATAAGCTAGTTCGATTTCAATTGGGACAGCCTCTTAGCCTTGACTAAATTGCTGACTAAGATTACAAGGCGAGATCTGCCCAGTATACACCACTTTAGTGTGGTGATTACCGATTACAGGTTTCCCTTGTCATTCAAAGAAAATATATATAACAGTTGAAGTTGTGGGCATATCGAAAAGTAATAACTGTGAAACTACTTGTCTCAATCGTGAGACTGGTCATTTGTGTCATAAAACCCAACCAAAGATCAACTCATAACAGTAACTATACTGATTACGGGTTCCCTTGTCATTCAAAGAAAATATATATAACAGTTGAAACTGCAGGCAAATTGAAAAGTAATAATTGTGAGACCACGTGTCTCATTTGTGAAACGGGTCATTTGGGTCATAAAAACTAACCAAAGATCAACTCATAACACTAACTATAACCTAAATTTTGTTGACCCGACCTGTCTCACAGATTAAGACCTGTGAGACAATCTGACTCAAGTTTTTGCCAGTAATAATATATATAAGCTGAGGGAATGAACCTAAAATCATGGCGGCGGCGATCCAGCCGCCGGAGGAGGAGCGGAGGGCGGGGCGGCCCTTGAAGTCCCAAGCATCGGCAAGAGGCTTTGCTTCGTCTCTTGTGTTGGGAAGTGAAGCCATTAAAATTGTTGCAGAGACTTATATCCTTCAAGAAGGTTGAGGGAGCTGAGCTTAATTAGCTTGGTGGATTCAGTTGAATGCAATGGCCTTTTATAGCCTGGGGAATTGAAGGATCTCAGGGACTAGCAGCTATTTGTCAACTACCAAAAAATAAACAAACTTTATTAATTAAAGAATCACAAAGGCCAGGGTACATTGGATGTTTATTGATTGAGCTGAGGTTGCTTGAATCAGCTGATCTATTAGTTTAAAACTAATTATAATAGTCGCCGCTTAGTATAGTGGTTCGTTGTCTGACTTGAAGTCATAATTGAAGTGACAGTGTGAGTACGAATCTCCTATTGAAAATATGAATAGACCAACGGAATTGAGATCAGACCAGGGGTCCTATGAATTTACGAAACTGACGGGAATTACTTGTGTGATACTGTCACATGAGTCAGGAGTCTCGATCTTTGAGACAGTCTTATGCAAGTTTTTGCCCTAAAAAATAATTACAATAATAATAATGGTGGAACACTAATGTTTTATGTGATTTAGAAAATTACTTACCACCCTTTCTTAATCTCACTAGTAATTTTTTTAAAATTTATTTTCTATTATGCAGTTTTCAAAATTAAATAGTATCACTATATTAGAACTTAGACCGCACAATAAGATTTCCTCTATCTATCTTTCGTGTCTCACTTATAAAGACGGCATGTTAGAAAGAATATGAATGGTATATAGTTCTTGAATACAATTACAAAGAATGAACTCCTATATATATGCAAATTATAAGAGAAAGAAAATGAAAGACAATCAATGAGAATAATAATAAACCAAAAATACATAGCTAAAGTAAAGGTAGAATAAATACTAACATAGGTAGAATATATGCTTGAATATATGTTAACGGTGCACAATTCAATAAAGAATGATTAAATCATATTTGTACCGACAAACAAATTTTGTGACAAACAAAAATCTATTCGACTATTTGTAACAAAAATTGCTACAAAACTTCAATGAGGGTGTGAATTTGGGTAAATTTGGATTTTGAGGTATTACGATGAATATTTCAATGATTGTTGCAACAAACATACGACAAAACGTGTATGTGAAATTATTTTGGCTACTGATTGTGTTAATGTGGTATGACTATGGTTTATATAGTTCCCAAACCGTACTTTCGAGCAGGCCGTGGCGCAAGGATCAACTACCATACTCATCATGGGGTTACATATTCAATTTCTCTCTTTCTAAAAATATTATGCGTCATTTCCCCCTACGCCATAGGCACAACTCAACTGGAGAGCTAACCAATTCAAAATAAAGTCGATAAACTTTGCTTTACTAACAGACGCATGGTATATGGTTCGAATACTCGCGTATAAGCATTTAGAGACCTATTGACCAGTTAAGGCATATCTCGCAATTTACATCTTTCACCAATCTTCAAAACGAGGAGTAATAAATTAAAGAGTCTTTGCTAGTTGCGGTTCAAAGAGTCTTTAAATTTGTGGTTGACACTTATATTATGTGTGATCAATAAATACATATAATTAAGGAGTGTTAAATAAGCTAGTTGTAAATTGCAACTCCTTTTAAGAGTTTGACTATTAAAAAAACTTTTTATGAGGTAAGCAAGTACTAGGTAAAGTAGGTATTGCAATACAACATCCCCAGATACTAACTTTAGGTTTATTATTATTGACAGGCACATGCTGCTACTCATACTACGGGCATAGGATCCAAAGGCCACGGTTTTTAAGGTATACACTCCTTTTATTTAGAATAAAAAAAAGACTAGATTATTCCAAAACAGATTTATCCGATGCATACTTTCATATTATAATTATAAATTTTTTAATCACTAAAAAAAAATATTCGCAACCTTACTATGGTCACGATAAACATGATTAAGTTTAAAGTAGACTTTTTTATTCACTTCAAGCCTTCAAATATGACATATATCTATTAATAATAATGTTTTTTCTACGGTTTAAAATCACTTTTCATTTTCAGCATAATATAATGTGACAATTAAATTTTTTTTTTTTGTACTGATTAATTCTTTGTCATTTGATTGAAAATTTTCAATATAATAATGGTGAAAATAGAAAAAAAAAATTAGACAACGAATATAGTATAGTTTATTATTTGTTTGTAAGTATTATAGATAGATATAATTTGTTCATTATCATTATTATTCTGCTTCTTCATTTTCATTTGTCTCGATTGAAGAGTGACAATACATGCGAATTTTTATATAATAATGATATGTCAATTAGTAAAAATA
>CM008345.1:1538361-1549512 GCA_002525835.2 Ipomoea batatas
ATATAAAATTCTAACTAAATTTGCAATTTAATTATTGTTGGATGTAACTTAAAGACTACTATTACACATGATCACACCTTAAATTTGTGAAACTAATAATAACAATAATTGAAGTAGTACTAAGATTGACAATACTACAATAGGTTGCTAATTGGCAATTAACTTCCTAGTAGATTACATTATTAAACTTTGCTCTCTCTCTCTCCCCCTCTCTCTCTCTGAATAGAATGAAAAACTAACATTAATAAGGATTGTGGGAAATGATGAGAAGACAATTAAAGAAGAGGAGGACAAGTAAATCCAGGAGGAGGAGTGAGCCCACAAGTGGCAAGAACTTGAAGAGCCAGTGGAAGGAATATATTGAGGTTGAGAAGCTTTATTCTTATGGTGGTGCAAAGGCACACCGCCGCCTCTAGCTCCAATAGCCCTTGAAGCACCGGACAGCAAACATTCTCCACCGGATTCCCTATTCCGACGTGCACTAATCCGCCCAGAACGTCAAGACACAGCCCTAATTTCAGCGCGTTTATCGGGCATTTCGCCGCCGGCGGAGGAAAAATTCTCCCCCCGCCGCCGCCACCTCCGCCGCCGCCGCCGGGGGCCGGAGTATAAGGTGGGTATCCGCCGCCGCCCGGTGGGTTGATGATTGGAGGGTTGATTATCGGCGGCAGGATGCCCGGAGGGTTTATGATCGGCGGCAGGACGCCGGGAGGCGGTAAAATGACCGGAGGGTTTATGACCGGAGGGTTTACGACCGGCGGCGGGTGTGGGCGGGGAGTTTTGGGTGGATGGGGGCGAGGTTTCGGAGGGCTAGGGCGGTGGTAAGGCGGCGACGGCGACGGCAGGCAGCCACCGCAGCCATAAACGGGCTGCGGCGCCATGCAAGCCATGAAAGCCATGCAAATGAAGAGCAAAGCTGAAACCTTGAAACCCATAGGAATTTAGGGTTTTGCACTTTTGAATCCAATTTTGTTTGTTCTTCTAAGAACAATTGTGAATCATATATAAGATTGATGGGAATGAAGAGTGTATATATAGGAGGAGAGTGGATTTGGCAACCCGTGACGAGAAGTACACGTATATAGTACGTGGTGATTAGGAGGATTGAAAGGTGAAGAAGCAGAGAGGTGAGACTGCAGAATTTTGGAGCATAGCATAAGCTACGTCGTTTTAATTACACGAACTTCAATACCTAATCCGTGACTTATGGCTCCTTTCAATCCGTGAAGACGACAGACTCCTTTTACTTTCACAAGGAAGTACAGTTCTCTGTTGTTTTGCACAGATTCTTAGGGTTCCCTGGTCCCTTACTACCTCATACATGTTTGTTTTCATACTTAAACTTAGAAATCTTATATTATCAAAAAAAAAAACTTAGAAATCTTATTGTTATCTACGGACTACTAGTTTAATATATGACTACTTGATTGTAAGAAGATAAATCAGTTTAAATTGTTCATAATTGATAGACTTAAATCATAAAGGTCAGCCAAAGACCTTGTGGTCTAGTGGCACCCGGTGATCTGGTTTACACTCTCACATTGATGATGGGAGTGAGTTTGAGCCTCAGTGCTTTTGTGGTGAGAGAGGGCTACCCGACGAGATGCTTGATAAGGTCACTATCTAGAGCGAAGTTGTCCATTCAAAAGGCTACCTGGTGCACCTAGTGCCGAGAAGAGTTCTAAGTCAATAGGTAACCTTGTAATTATCAACTTAACAATGCAACTGTTTGGATACCTTGGCCTTAGGGTGCCATAAGTTGGTCTTTTATAAGTAATAACATATTTGTTGGGCAACACTTTTACTTAATTTTTTGATAATGTTAGCCTACCGTTTGACTACTCTGGTAACCGATCCACAAAACTAAAAAAATGCCACTTGAATTGTGCGGGTGCATGCCTAAGTAGTTGTCTTTTAACATTAGGAGTTCATCATTTCACGAGTTATCATGTGAACCTAGCTTTAATAAAACTAAAAAATTTCACTTCAATTATGAGGCCCTCCACTTACTATACCCCTATTTTAAAGTCTTGAAAGAATAGATAAGTCATGTTATAGATATGCATCAACTATATATATATATATATATATATATATATATATATATATGGAACCTCCTGCTACGACAAAAATTACATGCATGCTAAGAAGAACTTATCAATTCTCTTTAGATATATATTGGTTAAGTGTTAACATGTTAAATTATGTTCAAAGAAGAGATTTTATTTTAAATGCATATATAAAAAGAGAATACAACTATGTGACATTGTCCGCTCGGTCTCTTTTGTTGGAAACCTTCACAATTTTAAAATGTACAACTACGAAAGGTTACACTTATAACTAATGACTCATAATGATCGAGAATTGTCTAAGGTGTCACATTTTCTTTTATATCATTATACTTTTGTTCTTTTGTCAACGCAACTAATTTCATAGTGTATGTGTTGACTTGCACTAACTAAATGGTTGTGAATTCATTGATTTATGGGAAAGCCTGTAGAATAGTTTTGTGATCTTAAATGATAAATTATTACAATGAGGTAATTAAATTAGGCTAAGTTGTGCATAGTTGATTGACTCAACCTGTTAATTATGGATTCTTCTTCCAAAAAGTTGAATCCCCAACCCTAATAACTCGACAAAGCATTTGAAAGGATGTTAATCACCATATACTCAGCAGACAGGGCCTAATGGCATTGTGTAATTTGCACACTTTAGACATAATCCCAACACTGTGGCTACTGAGTTTCGAACCTTGGTCTCGTCCACAAATACTACCTACCGAACCTGTAAATTATGGATTATATCTTAATAGCATAGAAGTGGTGTGACAAAATGAAATAATTTGTGATGGTTTCTGTAGAAAAGTATTGACCATAGAAGATCTAGGGCATGCAAATCACCAACCACAGTAAAATAACCTAATCTCTAACTCTCTCTTTCTCTCTCTAGCCAATTAACCAAAAAAAAGAAAGAAAATTCTCTCTCTGGAAACAACTTTGGCCGGTGAGGCAGTGAAGATTGTAGGTTAATTGCCACAATATCCTTGATGCAGCGTAGTGAAGATTGGGAAACTTGCGACACACGGAAAGGCAAAATCGGAGAAATTGGTGAAGATGACGATGAAGAACCATTCGCAGTTGAATCTTATGTGCTACGCGCCGACGATGATCACCACGCACGGGATATGGCAGGGCGACAACCCTTTGGATTATTCTCTCCCTCTCTTCATTCTCCAGTTAACTATGGTCGTGGTCACCACGCGCATCCTCGTCTTCATCTTGAAACCCTTACGTCAACCCCGCGTCATCTCTGAGATTCTCGTAAGTCAGTCTGATCTGCCAGAGCGACTGCACAGAGCCCCTAAATTTTTGTAATTACGAGTGTAACTTTAATGGGGGTGTTGCAGGGTGGAATAATATTGGGGCCGTCGGTGCTGGGGAGAAACCAGACGTTTGCGTTCATGGTGTTTCCCCTGAGGAGTGTGTTGGTTCTTGAAACAATGGCGAATTTGGGGCTTCTGTACTTCCTTTTCCTGGTGGGGTTGGAGATGGATCTGACGGTGATTCGCCGAACGGGGAAACGGGCGATGGCCATCGCCGTCTCCGGGATGATTCTGCCGTTCCTAATCGGCGTTTCCTTCTCCTTCACGCTCCACAAGGGGACGCAGTTGATGGAGAAAGGTATTAAGGAATAATATTTGTATGCTTTATTATATTGATTTAGGGATTTTAGTTTAGTTAGTTATATTTGGAAAAAGGATCAAATAGGACCCTAAAGTTTATGTCAAAAGTCAACTAGGTCCTTAAATTTTTAAAAGGTACCATTAGGCTTTAAAAATGTCATTTTTAGTCAAATAAATCAAATTTATTGATTACCGGTAAAAAAAAATTGCCGAAAACATCATTGGCGACCAGAAATTGTTCGCCTTCTCCTTCTCCTATGAGAAGGCGACTAGAAATAGTCACCTTCTCCGGGGAAAAGGGAACCAGAAAGGTTGCCTCCCGCCGAAGATGGTGACCGACAATGACGTCCCCGAATGCAGGAAACCGACACTAGTCACCGAATTGATAAAAATGACATGTTTTTGAATTTTATTGCCTCAATTTGACATGTTTGAGAGTCTATCTGTACCTTTTAAAAGTTTAAGAACCTAATTAACTTGTAGCCTAAAATTTATGGGCCTATTTGAACTTTTTCCCGTTATATTTTCTATCCTGAACTAGTTTCATGTTAGGGACGTTCATTCTCTTCCTTGGCGTGGCGCTGTCCATCACGGCGTTCCCTGTCCTGGCGAGGATCCTGGCGGAGCTGAAGCTCCTCAACACCGATATCGGCAAGATCGCCATGTCCGCCGCGCTCATCAACGACGTCTGCGCGTGGGTGCTACTCGCCTTCGCCATCACCTTAGCCGAGAACGACACCATACCCTTTGCTATCCTATGGGTTTTCCTCTCCAGCGTCACCTTCGTTTGCTTCTGCGTCTTTGTCGTCCGGCCGTTGATCGAAATGGTCATCCGGCAGACCCCCGAAGGGGAAACCATCAACGAGTTATACATCTGCCTTATACTCACCGGCGTTATGATCTCTGGCTTCGTGACCGACGCGATCGGGACCCACTCCGTTTTCGGGGCGTTCGTGTTCGGGTTAGTGATTCCGAACGGGTCACTCGGCCTGATGCTTATTGAGAGATTGGAGGATTTTGTGTCGGGGCTTTTGTTGCCGCTGTTCTTCGCCACCAGCGGCCTCAAGACGGAGATCACCGCCATAAAAGGCGTCGAAACTTGGTTCATTTTAGCCGTTGTCATCATTCTTTCGTGTGCCGGAAAAGTCGCTGGAACTCTTCTCGTGGCTCTCTACTACAAAATGCCGTTTAACGAAGGTCTTACTCTTGGTCTGCTCATGAATGCCAAAGGCCTTATTGAAATGATTGTTCTCAACGTTGCTAAAGACCAAAGGGTAATCATATATTAACAAAAAGAAATATCACATCAAATTAACTGTTTGACCAACTTTAATTTGATTATTTTGATCTTAAAGATAAGTTTCTATCTTGATAAAGAGATTTTCAACCACTTTTGACTGGTGTTTGAAATACTCAACCAATTTATAGGTCTTGTTTGATAATATAATTTCCTTATAAGCCAATTTTAGCTTATTTGACAACTATTAACTGTTTGACTTGGTTAAACAATCCATATGGGTGTTTGATTAATTAGATTTTTGTAACAACTTATTGCTCAAAAATACTAGAATTCAAAAAGATTCTTAAAACAGTTTTTTTCGATTAGCTTTTTGAAAAAGTCATTTTGTATGTAATCAGCCATCAGCTAACAACTAATTTACGGAACACTTTTCTACAATCAGCTAATGCTATCAATTAGTTAAACCCACTAAATTAATCAGCTAACAGTTATTTACCAAGCACCCCCAAAGTTTATAGTGAAGATGTTTGAGTTATTAGTTATGAATAATTAAAGTTATTTTGCCATCTAAGTTGACTTGTACAGTTACCTTCTTGTGGTGTTCTTAGCCTACTAGGGTGATTGCGTGATTTTATAATTCTATATAGTAAACTTTACCAACTAGAATTACAAGGCGAATTTCACTTGAAGTCCATATTTGGATAGTAACGGTGAAATCTTTCAAAATGATTACTGGTTGATTATATTGTTGCATGTTGATTAATTAAAGCTAAGTGGTTCTATACATTGCATGCAGGTACTAGACAAGGAGTCATTTGCGATAATGATAGTGGTGGCAGTGGTAATGACGGCAATCATCAGCCCACTAGTGACAACAATCTACAAGCCGGCAAGAAAATTCATACCCTACAAAAGAAGAACCGTCCAACAAACAAAACCCGACAGCGAGTTTCGAATCTCGGTCTGCGTTCACACCCCACGAAGCGTCCCAACCATCATTAATCTCCTCGAAGCAACGAACCCCACCAAGAGATCCCCAATCTGCGTCGACGTCTGCCACCTCGTCGAGCTCACCGGTCGCGCCTCCGCCATGCTCATCGTCCACAACAACCGAAATGCCAGACGCCAGGCGCTCAACTGCACGCAGGCCCAGTCCGACCACATCATCAACGCCTTTGAGAACTTCGAACAGCACGCCGGCGGCGGGGTATCCGTCCAACCCCTCACCGTCATCTCCCCCTACACCACCATGCACGAGGACATTTGCAGCTTCGCGGAGGATAAGCGCGTGGCGATTGTGATTATTCCGTTTCACAAACAGCAAACGGTCGACGGCGGGATGGAGTCGCCGAATCCGGCGTACCGTGCGATCAACCAGAATGTTCTGGCTAACGCGCCTTGCTCCGTAGGGATTCTCGTTGACCGAGGTTTAAGCGGTTCGGCCCGAGTAGCCACCAACCAAGTATGTATGAGATTTTGAGGGAATTAAGCTAATTGATTTAACTATTAAAGGGTAAAGATAAAAGAATAATATAATGGTCAAGAGAGAGAGTGTCTTAATATTGCATTAACTTATCAAAGTAGTACAAGAGATGTATTAACAAGACAAAATCATGTCCTAAATGAGGACAAATGACCCGATTTTTATTATTGGCATCCTTTGGTAATCGCTCTACACGAATTAAGAGTGCTCAGGATGGGTGGTTACGGCCGTCGCTTGATCGCATCTTCGTCTATCACAGTCGACCCCACTAACCTAACCTCTTAGGATCATATCGGCCTTGGGGCCCGGGACTGATTACGTAGTCCACATAGTCCAGATCAATTCTGTCTTGGCGTCCATTTGGTTTGGTTCATTTACGACCCATTCCTAATATATAAAGCTATCAAAGCGGGCTTAAGTTGTCCCACCCCGCCAAAGAGGTAAGGCGGCTTTGAATTTTATGGCCCGTATTTTGGCAATCTTTTGAGCTTGCCCCGTCAAAATGACAGGCTTTGGCGGGGTGGGCTTGGAGGGTCGATGGGGTCCCGCCAAGCCTGCTTAGTATGCATATATTTTTAATATTAGTGTATATATATATACACCATTTTATATAATTATATATATAAATATATGTTTATTTATTTATTTATACTAAAAAATATATTATTAATTAGTATATTGAATAAATTATTTGTTATTTGGCTGAGGCGGAGTTGGCCAACTTCATTTAGACCTAGATTTTGGCGAGTTTTTCAATCCGCCCTGCCATATGGCCGGTCCCGCTCTGCCGTCTCATTTCGACAGCTCTACTAATGAATGCATTTATGTCTTGGCATCCTTTCGGGTCGGGTGGAGATGGGCCAAAATCAAGAGATATTGTGATTTGAATTTATTTATTTATCTCTTAATTCTAGGTTTCCCACCACGTGGCCGTTTTATTCTTCGGAGGACCGGACGACCGGGAGGCGTTAGCGTACGGGTGGAGAATGAGCGATCACCCCGGGATTAGTTTAACGGTTATGCGTTTTGTTGCCGGAGATTCCGCCGTGGAGCCGTCAGAGAGCGCTAGCATGAGGCATAACAACTCCACTAAAAACTCGGGAGTTCTAACGGTCGTAACGGACACGGACCGAGAGAAACAGCTGGACGAGGACTACGTGAACCAGTTCCGAGCAAGAACGACCGACAACGAGATGGTGGCGTACACGGAGGTGGTGGTTAACCACGGCGAGGAAACGGTGGCAACGATACGGTCAATAGACAGTATGCACGACATTTTCATAGTGGGTAGGGGTCAGGGCAACAATTCTCCGTTGACGGCAGGATTGACGGACTGGAGTGAGTGCCCGGAGCTGGGCACCATCGGAGATTTAATGGCGTCGTCAGACTTCGCCTCCACGGTGTCGGTTCTGGTGGTGCAACAATACGTCGGAATTGGGAACGATGCTAACCCGCTTTCCACGCCAGATACTCCGACGAACCAGAATGGGCCGCCGTTCGACGGCGGTAGCTTCGCTAATAGACGGACTCCGACGGGAAGAGCATCTCAGGCTTACCACCCGCAACCCTAAAAGGCGCCGGCCGGCCGGCCGCGACATTTTTGTTTATTTAATTTCTTTTTTCAGTTTAATTGTCTTATCAACTTTATTCCTTGTAAATGATTCTGTCATATAAAATCATTCTTTTTATGTTTTAACCAACACTTAGATAGTTACATATATATAATTGATTAGAGTGTGAAGTATATATGTGGTCAAATTATCCTTACAAAATTATTTATTCCCATTTTCTAATTTATCAAATACAATTATTTCCACCACTACCATAAAATGGTTGGAATTAGTCTTTTCAGCCACTTTGCATGTCCAAAAGGTTCTTCCTTACTATTACCAACTTAACCATCATCAAAAGTGATTGGTAAGAATGGTCACCAACAAAAACACGTAGGGAAACGTGATTAGTTAAATGAACTTAATTTGAAGTTTGGACTTGTGAATTTTTTTAAACAAGTTTTTATCATTTATGTATGGATATAATAATTTTTATTATTAATTAAAGAATGAAGTTAAATAGGTCAAATTCGAGTTCATTTTCGAGCTTAAATTTTGAGCAACTTTACTTGAGCTTGAGCTCAATTCGAGCCATGTCGAGTTGATCTTCGGCTCGAGTTCGAACACTCGAGTCTGGCTCGAACTGCTAAAAAAAATGGCGAGCCGAATTTGAGCTTCATTTTTCAAGCTCAAGCTCGGCTGATTTGCACCCCTAGTTAAATCTATGCGCATGTTCACAAAGTTCTAATCACCATTGGTAAGAAAAAGTTATTAAAAGTGGATAATCTTCATTTCTTTTTTATCGACTAGAAAAGTTGGTACTTGGCAAATTTCTAACGCGGGACATCTAGAGAATAAAGTTTTGTCACATGGGGGCAACCCCAATCACAATAGTCAAGTTATTGGTTTGGTAACCACGAGGTTTGAAATTCGACTTCAGTGAGATCGAGGACCTTATTGACCTTCTTGGTTTGAACCAATAAACTATGGACAACCTAGATTGGTTTATCTTCCTGCGGAGTTGTAGTCCTTTGATGACTAGGCCGGGTCACAAGACATGGTTTACTCATTACATACCCTCAAGTAATGATAACTGGCGATTTCCCTAGTTACCCAAAAAATTCTTGTCACATGTCTTGGAAAGGAATAAAATTTGTCATGTCATATTGTATTAAGGTAGGATAAAATTTTATTAAATATGCATATTTGGTGATACTTACCGCAATGATTGCCATTCCATGTCTAATGTTAACACAAGTTTTAGTTGTAACAATGGAAGTCTTCGATCTGCACATGAATATGTACTAGGTTTCCTAAGAAGATGGAGAAGTCATAAATAATGTTTTTTTTATTGCCAATTCAATAAGCAGATTCACAACCCTCTCTCAAATCAATAAGAAGAACATAGACTAAACAAAATAGGAAGCAATTAAGAATACAACATAATCTCCGACAACTAGCTAGACAACATAAGCTAGAATGCTGAAGACTAAACACACGAAAACCAAAGAAACTAAAAAGCATAGAAGAAGAAGAAGATGATAAGCTGTTGGCTTATTCGCATTTGAAGCCTTCTGGGACCTTCTTTCCACAGTTGTTGAGGACCAAGCTGAGGGAGAGGGGAACATTAAGGTTAATACCCAAGGCATTGGCTTTAATAGCGGTGCAAAGGCAGACAGCGGCCTCAAGATCCACAAGACTGTCAATGAGAGGGCAGCAATGAGCCTTTGCAGGGCTACCGACGACAAGGTGAACCAAGTCGTTCAAGAGGTTGGCACAGACCTTCAATTTAAGTGCATCTTTAGGGCATTTCGCATTGCATTTCGCATAGTATTTATAGCTCAAAACTTTGAGCATAGTATTTATAGCTCAAAACCTTGGGCATCTTTACATTTTAAAAACAATTTGTTTTGGATGGTAATGGAGAAAAATAGAGAGATCCCATGTGAGGTAGCTTATTAGCATGGAAATTGAAGCTGGCAAAAGCAACTTGGAGATGAGCAAGGAATTATGGACTTTATGGAGTTTTCTACATTTCACATCTATATATTGGTAATTAATTTGGAGATCTATCTGTAATTAAGGGGATCAGATCGAAAAGAAAGAGGAATAAACACGTACTACATATCTCTGATCTATTATTACAAATTTGTTTGTTTGTGCATGTTAGTAATTATATAAAATTCTAACTAATTTGCAATTTAATTATGGTTGGATGTAACTTAAAGACTATTACACATGATCACACCTTAAATTTGTGAAACTAAAAATAACAATAATTGAAGTAGTACTAAGATTGACAATTGGTTGCTAATTGGCAATTAACTTCCTAGTAGATTACATTATATTAAACTTTGCACACTCTCTCCCTCTCCCTCTCTCTGAATATAATGAAAAACTAATATTGCATGCAATAAGGATTGTGGAAAATGAGAAGTAGACAACTAAAGAAGAGGATGAGTGAGGCCACCGGATTCCCTATTCCCACGTGCACCAATCCACCCAGAACGTTGGTCTCTTCCACAAATACTGCCTACCGAACCTGTTAATTATGGATTCTATTTTCAGTTGTTATACCGTGGACCATAGGTCATGGCTGATACTGCAGTTGTGTTGAACTGATACTGCAGTTGTATTGAAAGGAAACTGCAGTTGCGCGGAACAGAGGTCATTTCATCCGTCTGTAAATGCACTTGTGTTGAACTGATACTGCAGTTGTGTTGAACTGATACTACAGTTGTGCTGAATGGATACTGCAATTGTGTTGAATGGATGAATGACCTCTGTTCCGCGTAACTGCAGTTTCCTTTCAACACAACTGCAGTATCTTTTCAACACAACTGCAGTATCGGTTCAACACAACTGCAGTATCAGCCATGACCACGGTCCACAATGCATTGTGGACCATGGTCCACCATATAATTTGCGTTCTATTTTAATAGCATAGAAGTGGTGTGACAAAATGAAATAAGGTTAACTAGAAATAATTTGTGATGGTTTGTGTAGAAAAGTATTGACCATAGAAGATCTAGGGCATGCAAATCATCAACCACAGGAAAATAACCTAATCCCTAATTCTCTTTCTTTCTCTCTCTAGCCAATTAACCAAAAAAAGAAAGAAAATTCTCTCTCTGGAAACAACTTTGGCCGGTGATGCAGTGAAGACTATTGTAGGTTAATTGCCAGAATATCC
>CM008345.1:1586714-1598418 GCA_002525835.2 Ipomoea batatas
TATGAACAAGGATTGAAATGCAGGTAAAGAACATAAACACAAATGAAGTAAGAACAGGAGAACACAACATTAAGGAAATGGGATGATTTGGCATTTCAATTTGTTTAATCAATGAAGAATGTGAGTGCTGATATGGTTGTTTACAGATAATATGCAGTGTACTTGACAAGTCTATAAAATGTAAGTTGCAATATTTCACAGTTTAGTTATTGGGACCTTTGGAATATATCTCATGAAGTCTTCATTTGCCTGTGAAATCAAGTGTTCATCGTCCCACAGATCGCGGTACGTCTCAGGCTGCCCTCTTTTTCTCAGGCCAGTCCCGAAATACATTTCCTTTCTCCATTCTTCGATTGGCGGAAAATCACACCGGGCAGCTAGCCAGTCGTCATACTCAAACTGTGAACGAACAAAGGGTATCGTCTCAGCCCGAAGCGAACTATAAAACTATAGGTTTGTGGTAGAAAACTATAGCCCGAAGAGCGAAATACCTGATGCTCGCCTACTCGATGGGTGTATCTTTTTAGCGTGCCATGTTTCTCCATATCGGAGTAGAGAGTTTCAATGTCGGCCATCATTTCCTCCTCCGGTGGAAGACAAACTCGGCCAGATAGGACCCGGGCGATCCACTTGCTCTGTAATTCACACAAAATAAATGGAACGACCTGGAAACAACATAACAAAACCAAACGCCTCGCTCAACCACCATAAACGTAAAACATTAGCTAAGTGTGCAAAACCGGAAAATGTGCATATGTGAAAGGATTATACCTTCCACGGGAGCCCAACAAATGAAAGCCCCGGGGCTAAGGCCGGTGGAAAAACATGCTTGTAGAGTGGCCCTACACGGTTATCATCCACGCTTACAACACCATTGGTTTCAAGGAAAGGAAAATGATACTTGTACCTGAAAAAATATTGAAGAATCGATTGTATAAAATAACCTTCTATACGTATAAGTTACAGAGTATACGTCAAGGGTCTATAATTAAGTAGGACGCACCCAGTACAGTGAAGGATAGCGTCAGCATAAATTACAATTCCGTCGGGAAAATTCACTCCACCATCCGTGCTGAGAGCTTCAACCTGCATATTTTACGTCATACCAGTTCACCTCTGATCCATTGCATTTTCAAAGAAAAAAAAAAGCGATTTAACAGTTCTGGCCGGGTTTATTTAAAGGGAACGAGCAACTTTACCATGGGGTGGCGCCAAACGTTTTCATACCCGAGCAACTTTGCTGAGCTTCCAGTTTGAAACGACCTCGATGCAATATGGACCTCTTTAGCAACTTTAGCGATTTCTCTCGAGATATCTTCAGCACTAGCAGAAGCCCCTATCACCACTACGACCTATAATCTTAAAAACTACATCATAAGCTCGATACCAACACCCTTAAACTCTTCTATACGCTAATGAAAGCACCTGCAACATACTTTATCTTTAAAACCATCGGGCACACGATAATTGTGGCTGTGAATCTGCTCCCTTGGCCATACATCCATCCCTAGGATTCGAAAGAGTCTTTATTAGAAATTCCGAAACACGCAGATCCCTACATAGACTAGCAAACTACTAACTAAAAAGAAACGCATTCTTTATCCCAAGAGAATCCAACACGAAACCAACTAAATTACAAAGACAAAAAGTAATCAAGAAACCTGAAGATCTAATCCTTGGCTAGATATAATCCTCAAGGTTTTAGTTTAGTTTAGCATTTGCCATTAGCAGACATATTAAGTATCCAAGAAACCAATAGTAAGCAAATTGATGAAAAGGCTTTCACCAAAGCTAAAAGAACAGCATTAACAAAGATGACAGTTATCCAAAACTCAATCAAGAAAACACCTTTCATCAAATAGCACAGAACCAAGAATTCCATATTCATGTTAGTCTCATACTCTCAAGGGAAAAAGATTCCAACTTTAGTCACTACTTGACGGTCTGCATTGCTTAAACCCGTCTTGTGATACCCGTAACTGATCAGCTCAAGCCAAGTAGTCTGCTCTCACTGGAAGTCTCACTGGAAGTCAGACAGTCTAACCAACTTGACTGGAATTGCCCGTAAACTTGACTTTATTTACTAGCAGACTAGCAGTTCATAAATCTTGAATCACTTAAATAAAATTATTTAAAAATTAATTAATTAATTAAACCTGGAATTTCAGCAATTCGGGGCTCCGTATAGTGCCCATTGCACACCACCACAGCATCATACACCTCATCTACATCTGCGGCGGCGGCGCCGCCGCCGCCGCTTCCGCCACCTCTCTTAATTGACCGAACTTTCCACTTCCCATCACCCACCAACCCCACATATCTAACCTCCGTCGCAAACCTCACCATCTCAGTAACCCGAAACTCGCCGGCGAAATCCCTCAAGTACTCCAGAACTTCCCGGTGACCGGGAAATCGCCTCGGATCTCGCCGCGCCTTTTTCGTGTCCACAAACGGGTAATCAAGAAAACCCATTACTTCCCGGGGTAAATTAGTCCGAAGAGAAGCATAAAGGCTCGAATTAACGACTTCCCGGCACGGTTCAAGTCCGAGCGGATCGGATTCGACAGCTGAAGTGTACACCCACGTCCCTCCGAGCTGGCTTTCCCGCTCAAAAACCACCACGCCGTGGCCCTCTCGCCGGAGCTCACGGGCCGCCACTAGGCCCGCCGCTCCGGCGCCGATAACGGCGACGTTCTTGGAAGTGATCGGACGCATTGGATTTGGATGGAGGTGGAACATATGGTGACAAAATCATAGACGTGACATTTCTGTATAGTTTTATTTTTTATTCCTTATATAGAAGCTTATAAAATAGGACAAAAGGATAAAGAAAGAAATTATTTAAAAAAACAAAAATGGCATCCACTCATATTTTACCGCATTCAATAAGGTAAAATTAATATAATTGAGTCACAATTAAATATTAGGGATGCAAATAAATTGAGCCGATTTATTAAATTCGACTCAAGTCTAACTTGAGTTTAAAATTTTTTGGCTCTGAGTTGTGACTTGTCGAGTCACTCACCCAGTATATATATGTGTGTATATAGTTCAACCTCGAATGCAAATTGAATTAGTTGAACAAAACTCATGTCTAAATATTTAAGTTCGAGCTTGAACTTATAGAGTGTTTTGTTGACATGAATTGAAATTAAATAAAAAGAGAAACTATATTGCTTGGTTGAAGATAATTGCAATTCATAGCCCTTCCCATTTGAATTGCAATTCAGCCATACAAATGAAAGAAAAAGAGTAGTTGAGATGGCATTGATCAAGTAAATACCAACTGTATAAGATACATGCTACGTATTAAGGTCGATATGGTTTGGGACGCTTAACCTTGTTGTCTATAGGTTCAAGTGTTGGGCTCGAGTGACGTGACAGTAGGTCAGAGGTTTCCGAGCTCCCTTATAGCTTTTAGAAAGGGCCGAAAGTCCGTCTCTATATCATTTAATCCGGTATTTATAGTCATAGCTAGGGAACAAATTTCAGCCCTCCCCCATGCTAGGCACGTGGAGCACATGCATAGGTTCGAGTTGGGGTGCAACGAGGACCGTACATGTGTGGTCAGATGCTTCCCAGATGCAGTGAGGTCGACCTGAGCTATTATACTTAGGGCGTCGATCGAATGTGTTGGCGAGCACGGAGATTAATCTCACATGATGGGTCCGCACCTACCGTCGAGAAACACATTGCTTACGGTTGGGCTTTAACCGTGACACAGACGGACCAATATCCAACCGAATGCACTATTAAGTTACAATATTTATTTTGAGTTTAAATTTGAAGTTTATTTGACTCTACTCATTTGATAATTGTTATATCATGGACCAATGTTTACAGTGAATTGCATATTTGATCCAATACACATATGCACTATTCAAAGATGTGCACTAAATAAACTCTACCTTGCGATCGTAGTTAATAAAAATATATATACACACTAATATAAATTACATCTCTTAATTTACTAGAGTACCGGCTCAAATCAATAACATCAATAGATCATTCCCTTTTGAGAGTCTAACTCCTAAGTTGTTGGTTTTCTTTTATTTGTAACATTGACTGAGACCCAGCAACTGAAATGTAGGGAGAGAAAGAAAGAAGAGAGAGAGAGAGAGAGAGAGAGAGAGAGAGAGAAGCGTACGTGTATGAATGAGCCGTGGCCGAGCGAGCAGTCGGCGCCACCGTAATCTTCCGGTAAATCAGACACAGCCGTTATCCGCCGTCTCCACCTCAGCCTTCGCGCTGCTTTCAAAGAGGTAAATTCCGATGGCTTCGAAGCAATCTGTATATATATATGCACAATATTAAATTTGATCGTCTATGGTAGCTAAACGAACGGGACATTTGATTCGTTCTCCGCCGCAATTTCGAGTTCTGCTTTTGTTTCTAATGTGGCGAATACTGAGTCGAAAAGATTATCGACATTTTTCTGTCTCCGCGAATCTTCTGTTTCTTCGTCCTTACTCATCTCCTAACTCGTAATATTCTATTTACGCATCTCAAAATCTGTAACTATGCTTGTTTTCATACATATACACAGAGAGATATATATACTCGTTGTTTGCTTGCATGCAGTTTGTTGAAAATAGGAAGGATGGTTGATATCTCATTGTTTAATTAACAGCTGAAGAGAATTGTGGGAATTAAAAGAGCATTGATTGTTGCATTGCAGATTCTAAGATTTATGCTTATGTTACAATGAGGAAACAAAAATCTTATCTTTTTTCATCTGAGCTTTTGAGTTGATTGTGTGTATATAGAGGCATAAGCTGAGATTTTTGTTTATTTTTGTTCTGGGAGCTGGGGCTCCAGCTTCCGTGGGTGATGGGATGGGCCTACCGAATTGAAAAGTCCAATGTCTTCTTTTACCCTCCATGAAAAGTTCCTTGTTGGCGAGCTATGGGGATGACAGACTGGGTCATATTTTTTTTGAGTGATGAGGGAGACATGTAGTCACTACCCAACATAACCAACAAAGTACCACAACTCCATAAGGAGATAAATCAGCCTAAGTTGTACATAGCTGACTGGCTCAAACCAAGAGAGCCCCTCAAGGCCTCCCGTGGGAGTCAAATTTGTAACTTTGAGGTTACCAAGTCAAGGATCTGACTAACTTGACTGGGGTTGCCCTCAGATTGGGTCATATTATGATGGTCTAATGTTGTTTGGTCTTTGTTGTCTCCTTTCTTGGTTTACCTGTCTTCTCCATGCAACTGTTTTCGTGAGTTGAAAGTTCTACCTTATGGAATGGGGTTAAGGACTGTCACAGTGTGATGTTTGTTTAATGTTTGGCGTGATTATTTAGTTTATTGATTATGTGCTCATGAGCATACTATTGGAAACCATCTCTATATTCACCTGGTGTTGTCTTTGATAAGCTAGGCTGCTATAGGGTTGACGTTACGACGTGAAAGATCATAGCACGAGTTCAGTAGTCCTAAATTGCATAACTGCATTCTGAAAACTGGAAAGATCCAGCTAAGGAGAACTATGTTTATTAAGGGGGATTACAACCTGAAGTTCGGGCCAAGACATGATGAATGTCCCGGAGAAGTTCTAAATTTTGGAATGTTCAAACAGGAGGACACGTTCAGGAAGCAGGTATGACAACACTTGTAGGCATATTTTTGCAAGATCATCCCTTAGAGGGCTGAGATTATATATAATTTAGCCGAAATCAATTGATGGCCAACCTTACATCGAAAGAGATGCACTTTTGCCTTAGTCATGTGCCTTTATCGTTGGAAAATAGTTCACCTTATTTTTGAGGGAGCTTAGCTGATTGAAGATTTGAAGCTGAACATTACAGATGCCTCTGGCTATAAAGTCGATATCTCTGGCTATAAAGTCGACATTTTATTGCTTTTTTCGTTTCTCTAGGAAAATTTGGGCAGATACATTCTTCTGTTCACTTCTCTTCTCATTCGTTTCTACTGCATACTGCTATTTCTTCAGGTTTCTGAGTTGCATCAGGCAAAGTTAGATGACACTATCCTACGGTCCCGTTTAGGTCCCTTTTCATGTTATACTGAACCTGTGTCAGTGCCAGTTGAGAAGACCTTTTGCCCAATTCCCGTAGCAAATGAAGAGCACAGAGGTATTTTAACTGGGATCCAACGAAATTTGTCTAGTCCTCGAGATTGTTTCACTCGATATGTTAGTGACAAAGGCAGGGACCCTTTAGCTAAAGGATATTACTGCTGTAGCTCAAGGCAGCCAACAGAGACAAATCATTTTCTTCATGATGAAGCGGCAACATTTTCGTTGGAAGAGGTTGATCTCTCATTAAGCATTGGTAGGAACAATCAGAAAAAGCCGGGCAGCAATAAGGTTTGGGATCGTGTAATTGATTCAAAGGAATCAAATAAAATGTGTACAAATGCAGGTGTAAAGACTCTCTCTGCACCGGGCTGTGCTGCTTATTTTGAAGATAGGTGTGATCTTAAGTCGAATTCAAGCCTTACAAATGAATTAAGCAGAAATCAATCAAACGGGAATCAAATAAGTCACTCAAGCGTAAATGTCAGCACAAGTTTTCTCGATAAGAACTTCTCCAATGAAGGTCTGTCAAACTGCACTAAGTTTCTTTTAGAGTTAGAAGTGTAGAGGCAAGAAACGAATTTTTTAAGCAATTATCTCATTGCTATGTGAATGTTCTAATTTTATCTTCTTCTGCAGGAGTTGAACAGTGCTACGAGCAACATATCCCCGAAAGTAAGCCCACCATGGGCAAACCTTTTCCATTTCGCGATGGAGCACTTCTAGACCTTAACATACCATTGCTCGATGAATCATCATTTCACCGAGATAATGTTGGTGGCTTGGTCAGTTCTGACTCTGAAGACTTATCAAACATAACCAAGGAACCCGAAACTCATTTGAGGAATTCAAGTAACGAAGCATTCCAAAACACCGATCCATCACGTGCTGCAAAATCTACTGCTCAGCGGGATGTTAAATCTTCTGATAACAGCGATATGAGATTTCAAAAGGGGAAAGCAGCAGAAGTTGATGATCAGACCCAAGAGGGAGCTTCAACCCTAATCTATTTTATGTCAGAATGCCTAAGAGAGCAATGTCACACTATCGAAGCCAGTAAACCAGATAACAGAGAACACGAGAGGAATTTGCAGCCAGAGTGTTCTGATTCTTTCGAAGCGAATGTCCTCAAGCTGACAGAATGCAGCGTGGACGATTGCTGTGTGTCCTCGGAGCCCTTCGAAGTCAACACCACACACAAGAAAGATTATGGAATCTCACTGAGGAGAGGGAGAAGAATGAAAGACTTCAGAAAGGACATTCTACCTAGCTTGGCATCTCTAGCCAGACACGAGATTTCCGAAGACATGCATCTCATGCATACAATTCTCAGATCAAGAGAATACAAGAAAAACAGATCAAAGATGAAAGGCGGGGAGAATCAGTTCAAAACTACGAGCAACAGGAGATCCAGATAGACTATTTAGGCTAGAAATAATTGAGGCTTGAGGGGGTGCAGGAGAAGCTGACATTCTTCATTCTTTTTCAATCTCAGATCAACAAACTCATCATGGCAACATATTTTAACCAGGTTGCAGACTCTGAGATAAATTACAAAAATAATCCCAGTCCTAGATTCTGTAATAACTTGGACCAGTTTGATTGGTTGGACAGCTTTAGTGTCATTTGTGCAGAATTATTTTTGTCATTTTTTTTCTTTTCCTACATCCAAGTATCACCAGTAATTAGAAAGGTGGCAAATAAGACATGATTTGTTTGTAGAAAATGGAAGAGAATTGAAACCAGGATTCTTGAGAAACAATGATTGAACTTTGCTATTATCCATATGATACCTGGTCCCTGAGTAAGACATTTAATTAGGCATTTCATTTAAGCTTATCATCTTCTTCTTCTTATTAATATTATTATTTACAGGAGAATGCAAACTAGCTGTAAAGACCAATAATCTTTGACAACAAATCTACAATATCTTGGTTTGCTGAAATATTTTGCCCCAAATTTCTATATATATATATATATATATATATATATATATATATATATTTTGGTGGAGAGGGAAACATGGAGCTATTACCTGATGATGTACATTGGCTAAACATTGATGTTCCTATGTAATAGACGACTTGACCGAGAGGGCGCTCCAACATAGTAATTGGCCGAGTCAAACTCAACTTTGTTCATCTGTCTACATATCACACGATAGATTGCTATTTTATTTTTTAGGTGACAAGAAAAATACAGCCACTATCCGACGATATACATTGGAGAAATTCTATTTCTGTGTAATAAGCTTCAAATCATATAAAAATAAATAAATAAATCATACTTAGAAGATTCTATGTTACGAGCTCAACCGAGAACCCCTAAGCAACATATATCTATCTTGAACAATATGGGATGCTACAAATTTTATTTTATGTATATATACGTGTTCAACATCCATAATCATTATGGTTCCAATAATCTTAGACAATCTAGTCAAGTCTACGATGCTGGCTGGATTTCATCAGTATTTTCTGTTTTATGCTTTAATTTGTCAAATCACTGTGCAATCCATTTGGTTGTGGAAAGCGATCTATTATATGTTGAATTAGTAATTGTCGCTCTTCTTCTTCTTCTTCTTCTTCTTTTTTTAATCATTTATTTACCTGTTATAACGATCATGTGTTGTTAACGTCTAATTGACTCATTAACTAGTTATATTAGCATAAACACAATAAAGATAAACCAGCTTGATTAGTATAAGTGGCCGTGCATTCTCGTCCCTTAAAGAGAGGTTGGGAGATTGAACCTCTCTGGAAAAATCAATATGGCCAGCACTTTGCTCCTTATTTGAGCCGGCCCAGTACCTCCTACAGTTAGGGCTTGCGATTTACGTGGTTCAACAGCCTAGTACCTCCTCTTATTTGAGTCGGCCCAATACCTCCTACAGTTAGGGCTTGCGATTTACATGGTTTGGCAGCCCAGTACCTCCTACAGTCAGTTAGAGCTTGGGATTTACGTGGTTCAGCAATGTGCCTACACCCATTATATTTATATGTAACCCTAACAGTACATATACAAAATTACCCATCTACCGTAATGGTGCTGCCCCACCCTCAACAAACTCATTTTAAGTTCAAACGCCACAAACAAATGCTATCACTTCATTCCGGTACACTCCAATACATGTAATATTCTAATAACATATGAAAAATACACACCATATTAATACTATTATGTATTAATTTTGAGGGAAAAATTTGTGAAAAGGCCCCACATTGATTCCAATCATCCATAGTAGGGAAGACTTTGCCGTGCACGGCGTGGTGTTATATATATGTGGAAATTTTTGTGGGGTTATTATTTATATAGGAGCATCATTAGAAGTCTTACTTAGAAGAGTAGATAAAGATTTGCACATATAGGTGATTGCATATATAGTAGCTTAGCTTAGTCATGGCTTAAGGTGATGGTGGAACCAAACATTGGACTTTTGGTGCAAAGGCATCTCATCATCAATGTCCACTACAAGTTTTCCATGAGGGTGGAATATATATCACAAATTGATGGTCCTAAAACAATTAATGAAGATAAGAATAATATACTAGTAATAGTAATTAAGCTAGTAGCTAGTAATAAAAGATGATTAGTCCGAAACGGGTAGAGAATTATATTGTTCTGACTTGATTGAATTTACATGATTGGATTAGTCCGAAACGGGTAGAGAATTGTTGTGACTTGATTGAATTTACATGGTTGAAAAATCATTAAAATTTTACAAATTTAAAAGTGAAAGGAGATTTATGATGACATTTTCCAACTTCTCTGACCATTTCAATTTGGATTTTTTTTTTTTTTTTAAAAAGTTTACTTCCCCCTATAGTGGGGAAAATTAAAGCATGTGTTCCATCTCAACTAAAAGCCTAAGCTGATAGTTGGACTGCACATATTATATTTATGCTCACACGCCCCCTCAACGTGTGCGGTATTTATGCTCACACGCCCCCTCAACGTGTGCGGTGGATTTCCGAGCGCAACACGTGGAAGTCTCTCTTTTTGAGGGTGACGCGGAGATTCGAACTCATGACCTTTTGCATGGCTCTGATACCAAATTAAAGCATGTGCTCCATCTCAACTAAAAGCCTAAGCTGATAGTTGGACTGCACATATTATATTTATGCTCACAGAGAAAGAGTGCAGGAGAAGTAGTAGTGGATGAAGATTGACGAAAAAAAAAACATTTTTTAAAAGAAAAGGCTATGTTTGGGAGAGCTGGATGTGAAATTAAAATGATTAAAGCGATCATAGTTATATTTGAATAGCAACAGTCACCATGCATGATAGTTAAAATGATTAATATATGTTACCTCATTGTAGTCCTTTACTAGATAAGGTCACAAAACAGATTTCACTCAATATACATTTTCATATAGTAATTATAAGTTTCCTCTAAATCAAATAACATCAAAACATAATAGTGGAACCAAAAAAACAAAAACAAAAACAAAAAAAGTGTACCTTGTGCAGTGTGAGTATGTAGCTATGGTAGAATTTAAATTGTTGGGGGTAATGTTGGGGAGAAAGGGTGCCAAAATGGGGACAACTAAATCTTAGGCTTACCTTCCAAGAAAGATTTACCCTCACCTTCCCTCTCCCTGCAGACCACATTGATTTAAGTACCCTACCAAACATTAACCCTATTCTTATAACTTACTACTGCATGTCTCATGTCTGCATGCCCCTTCTCCTACCCCCCACCCCACCTGCTACTATTGTTTTATTGTACATGTATGTACATATCACTATCTTAAACTAACCCTAGATATTGGCCCTATATGTTGATATGTATCTTTTGAGCATACAAGATGAAAAATTCTCTATTATACAAATTAAATGAGGGTGTTAATTTTTTTAGTATACAAGATGAAACTTTAAAAGTTTATTTAAAGTTTAATGCATACATACACGAAGTTGTATGAATATGGTAGACGTGTGAAACCCTCGCAAACATAATTATATTGAGGGTGTGTTTGGTTGACAGCTTTAACTATCAGAAATAATGAGTATCAAAGTCATTGTTATTGTTTGTTGGTTGACATGTTTTTAGAGCACTATTGTAGGTTTTGATTACTCCTTAGCAAAACTCATTCCCTAATAAAATAAGGGTTTCATCCCCTTCTTCGCTTCCCCAACTGTTAATAATCATTCTCATTCCACCTTACTACCAAACATACAAAATACTTTCATCAAAATCTATTACCATTACCAAGTATTTGATACCCATTCCGATATGATTCTGATTCCCATGTGCGAACCAAACATAACTTGAATGTTGTTGTCACAATGTGGAACGGCAAATGCTCACACCCACCCCCTAGACCAGCCATACATACATACTGATATGTATTAGTGTATCTCTTAAATATAATCAGTAAGACGCGTCTATAACATGTTAAAACAGCTCAGAAAATGTTCATTCAAAAGTTATTGCAGAAATTAAATACTTGAAGACGTATAAGCATGTAGAATACGATATTAAAAGGGGAAACAAATTAAAGGATGATGCTCTTGATAGTATATAATGGAGATTGTGGTACGTTAGGCAAGACAAAAGTGGGGAGTGGGAGGTGTACAAAATGGAGTAGAAATTGAAAGAAAGAAAAATGAAAAGAGAAGAAAGGAGTTAGGCAGGTGAGGTAGTGCAAATATAATGGTG
>CM008345.1:1599056-1610038 GCA_002525835.2 Ipomoea batatas
GAGATGGATGGAAAATCGTTCGGATTTCTGACATAACTTAGCCCGCAAGGCCTGCCAATTTCCGGACGACATTCGTGCCCGCAGGTGCCGGCGCACACACAAGTTCAAGCCTTTCGAACTTATTTTTGGAATTTGATTTGCACCCCCCCCCCCTGCGCGTGAGAGAGAGCATCTATGCTATACAAGTTAATTAGTCATAAAATGACTCTTGTATATATAGTGGTGCAAAGGTTCATTCCAAATCAATGTGGGACAAAGCTACTTAAGCTTTTTTCACATTTTTCCATCTCAATGGGTCTACTTTGAGAACCAATTTCTCATTCACCCATTATCCATTTTGAGCGTATAATATATCGATCTCTTCGTCTAAGAACGAAGAATCCGAATTCACTTTGACCCGACCCAAATCGGATGTGGACCCTACATATATTTATACCACAAAATGGCCACTTAAAATGCCATTTATTGCCATTTTTTCCAACAATGATCTTATAAAATGTACTAAAAATTAAATGCCTGTGGACAAAATTTTAAGGAAAAAATTCATCAATATAAAGTAGTTGATTATTCCCAAAAGATTGAATTTTCAACCCCAAAGATCCTACGTTTCGGCCCGACAGAACATCTGTGACGATGTAAAATTCTAAATCATGGTAACTCAGTTGAACACAAATACATGATTACACAAAATGAATTCATCTAATTCACATGTCACCATTAGATATAATCATATAGAGAGATGGATATTAGTCATTTATTTCATTGAAAAATTTTATAATTTGGTCCTCCAAATTTTAGCCTAGTTGGAATATTGCCACTAATGTTTTGGTTTGGGAGAAAAACAAGTCCTCTTTGTGGTTTTATGACTTAAGTTTGTTGCTTAGTGACATAATAAGGTTTAATATAAATGACAAAGAAGAAAAATAATATACTCCCTCTGTCCCATTTTACCTGTCCTATTTACTATTCATTGGTCAAATCAACTCTTTCTTCATTGCTTATTTTCTTTAATAATTTATCATTATTTTTAAATTTGATTTTTTGTGTTTAATAGTACTTTTAATGTAGTTTCTAAATATATAAATTTTATATACTAATACTAAATTTAATATTATGAAAAATTGAATTAAAAATAACTTCAGTCAAGCCTCGTTAACCGAATCAGACAAACAAAATGGGACGGAGGTAGTAATTAGTCAGAGTAAGGAGAAAAATAAAGTGAGATAAAAAATTGTAAAAAGCACCTTATTTTCTGTGCTATTAATGCGTTACAAATCATTTAATTTTGACAAAATAATAATTATTCGTTTAGATATAGTAACATATTTATTACCGACCGTTTAATTTTGATATAATGATAATTGCTCATTTAATTACAGTAATATACTGGTTTAACAATTACCAAATAATAATAATTAGTATATTTAAACAAACAATTATACGAAAGTGAAAGTTAAAAACTTAAATTTGATTTTTTTACATTTGTTTTTGATTATATTAAAATTATTTAATTATAAGTTGTAATGCTTAAATTTTGTTTCCATTTCTTTTGCTCGCTTTTTCAAACGTTATACTTTTAATCCAAAAATACCCTGATATATAGTTTTAGATATTTTAGTAACATAATTTTTAAAATGTTAACTAAACATGAAAAAATTATATTTTGATATCCAACCAAAAGACTAAAATGTAAAAAAAAAAATATTTAATTTTTTTTTTGAGTACTATTGATTCTGTTATATGTAGTATCTGTTTATATATACATTTTCAACAAGTCAATATTATCCCCATTTGAATTTGACCATTTAAAAAATATTTTCCAAATTTTCAAACCCCGTTTAAGATTACAAAAGAAACATTCTAAGAAACATTTCCCAAGAAATTGTTTTAAGAAACATTTTCCAAGAAATTTTATTAAGATTTCATAGATTATGGGGGTGTTTGGTTATTGGCTTATAAGCCAAATTTTAGCTTATTTGACCAAGTTTAGCTTTTTGACCAACCAATAAGCTATTTTGAAGTGTTTGGTAAATGACTTATTGGTCTTGGCTTATTGGGTCAATAAGCTGAAAATTGAAAAGCTAATGAATGTAGCTTTTTGTATTAGCTGGTTGGAAACAATGGTATATTGATTATTTTATCCTTTAAAATCAATGGGATTTACTTTTAAATGGGTGGTGTGTTTGTTATTTTATAAAAATAATAATAATAATACCCTTAAATGTCATTTTACATTCAATCAGCTACAAATAAACAGCTAATTTACCAAACAGTTTTTTATAACCAGCTAATACAACCAGCTGGTCAAACCAGTTAACACAATCAGCCATCAACTACTAGCTAAACCAACCAGCTATCAGCCGTTTGCCAAACACCCCCTATATGTATATATGGAGAGATTACACGAGGGAGGGAAAGAAGGTTTGGTCCGGTAAGTTGACTTGACCAAGAATTTCCGGTAAAGTTACCTCGCTCTCTCTCAAATGCCTTCTTTTTCTTCTCTCTTTTGCCTCCCACCTCCCAAGTCGCAGTAGGGACCTCTTCTCCCTCTCTCTCTCTCTCTCTGCTTCTTTACTGCCATTGAAAAAAACTGTATTCTCCACTCTCTGTTCCATTCTATAAATACCCCTCACATCTTCTCCCCCTTTTCTCCTCTTCCCTTCAACCTTTTTTCTCTTCTCTCTGCGTTTCATCACTCTTTTCTCAGAGAGAGAGAGAGAGAGAGTGTTCCGTTTTTCTCTCTCTGCATTTCACGAGCCAGTCCCGAACAATGTCAGCTTTCAGGGAGGACGATCCACGTATCGACGGCATTCAATCCAGAATTCGAGTCGTGCCAGACTTCCCTAAACCGGGTAACTCCAAAGGCTTTATATGGGGGCTGTGAAAATTGCAAATTGAAAATTGAAAACCGAAAACTGAAAAAATGAAAAAACTTTTTTTTGTGTGTGTGTGTGTGTGTGTGTGTATTTGCTTACCGGAAAGGCCGAAAGACAGAATCTTTTGGAGCTTTGAGAACGAATGTCTGTAAAAGGGATGTTTTTTTTTTGGTTATTATAATTATTATTTGTGTGTTTTAGAGGATGTTTGATGGTGGGATTAGTTTAGTATTTTTAAATGATTGGTTAATTTTATTCTGTTTTTTTTTTTTTTCGCAGGAATAATGTTCCAAGACATCACGACACTGTTGCTGGATCCCAAAGCCTTTAAAGACACCATTGATTTGTTTGTCGAGCGCTACAAAGGCAAGAATATCTCCATAGTTGCCGGTATGTGTTGCTGCAATTCATAGATTTGCTTTTAAGTTTTAGCCTTCCATCCATGAACAAAAAGGGAGAAAAAAAAATTCAATCTTTTACATTAAATATGCATTTACTAGGTGGTCCCATTAGCACACACACAAAAAAGAGTGAATCTTTAGGGGTTTCTCTTTTGTTTTTGCTTTTGGGAGGGGATAGTGAGCTGGTTAGAGAGTATGGGGAAGGCAAATTCTTGAATTGACTTAGTTTGGGACTTTGGGTAGGCTAAAAATGGATCTCACTGCTTCATTGGAGCCTTTTGGTTATGTTTACAGGGTAATAAATACAGATATATGTTGGGTTTTGAAAGAAAATGTTTTTTTTTTCCTGTGGTGGAGGGGATATCAATGTGGAAGATACAATGGTTTTTAGAGTGGCAAGGGGTGTGATTATTGAATATGATGGTGGTGAGTTAATGATGATGAGGACTACTTTCTGGGGATGAATGGATTTTAATGGCTGAGTGTTCAATCATCAATGGGGGCATGTGCTTAAGTCCCAAATGGGCTTTTAGGGGGGTTGGATGGTGGTGGTTAGTGATGGATAGATGATCACATTGCTGAAATAAGGGCGTCGGGCCCACAAGCCCGGGTTTTTTGATCTTTTACCTTCTTCCCTTTTAACATATGTAGTAGTGGCTTCAGAGTTTCACCCTTGGATGATGAGTAAGTCTGAGCCTCAATTTGTTCCTTTTTCTCTGTGAGATCAGGGGGGAATGCACGCAGGCACTTTATCTTTTTGTTTGTTTTTATCATGATTTGTGATTATATTTGTGGCATTGGGGTTTCTCGACGAATGATGATGATGATCAATTATTGCTAGGGAGATTGTTTATGGAGGACAGAGTCCACTACAATCAGTAGGTTCTTTGTCCTTTTCACTGTCAAGTGGTGTATTGTGTATTTTAGTTCTTTTCTACTGTGCTTTTTATTTTTAAGACTACATTTATGCTTTACAAAAAACACCAATAAGTAGTGAGTTTCCTGTTCATCTCTTTCCCACCCCTCGTGTTTCTTAGCCGTCTTTTCTATTTTTATTCCTTATGAACAAAATCAATATATATTATAAGAGACTGAGTAGGATCCAATCCATAATGTTGGTTGATGTCTGATCAGTACAGGCCTTATTGATTTGTTTTACCCTAATTTTTCTTGGGGAAAAGACGGGTTTGCTATTCAATATCTTAATTATTTTATTTTCGTCGTCTCGTTTCCACTGGACACCAGCAGGAGTCTTTTGTTCTGTTTCCTAGAAGTTAGAGAGGACGAGAGACAGAGAGAGCGCTAATACGTATGATTTTTAAAGTTTTGTGAGTTTGTCCTTTTCGGTGTATCCCAAGTGTTCTTGTATTTATGTATTGGACAGTTCGGGTCAGTGTTGTGTTCAAGGAACCTCAATATAATATGAAGAGTTGGTGACGAGAGCATATATATATATATATATATATATATATATATATAGCAGCATATACCCCAAAAGAATGCTTAACAACTCATCTTGCATGGGTGGATAATTGATGTTTAATTGGTATGATATATCCTATTAGGTGGGACCCTGTAATGTTTGGGTTTCTGAGAATCATGCAGATAACATTCATTTTATCTTGATATTACGCTTGAATGATAGAGAGGGACGTTTGTTTTTTTGTCTACCTCTGCGCTGTGACGGGGTACTGTTGTTGTGAAGTATGTTGATCGATGCGGGTTGGAATAGTTTTAACGAAATGTTGCGCGTATTTGCTGCTTGTTTGTTTTGTTACGCTAGGAATTGAGGCTCGGGGGTTTATATTTGGTCCGCCAATTGCGTTGGCAATCGGGGCAAAATTCGTTCCCTTGCGCAAGCCGAAGAAACTGCCAGGTATATTGTGTTGCATTGCCTTAGACCTTAAAGTCTCTAGCTTTAACATGATTATATTTTCGTTTCATTTTGGCACACCAAAATGTATTGTTTGTTCAATAGCCTCAGTGAAACGAATGAGTCATTTATTTTCACTTTTTCTTTTTGTAATTCATCTAATAAGCGTGTGTAACTGCAGGTAAGGTTTTCCGACAAGAGTATGACTTGGAGTATGGAAGCGATTGTCTCGAGATGCACGTTGGGGCAGTAGAAGCTGGAGACCGAGCTTTGGTGGTCGATGATCTGATTGCTACCGGTGGCACTCTCTGTGCAGCTATGGATTTACTCGGTATGCTTTCTAATTCTACCTTATTGGTTGGGTGCTCGTTGAAGTTAAATTCGTCGTTGAAATAACAATTTTGCGTCTTTCTAAAACTCACGAGAGTTTATGGAACATTCTTGAACCACATTATGGCACACGATTTCTGGTTAATGTTTCAAATCATGTTCGATACAACTCGAGATTCAGCAAAAGTTTTGACTTTTAAGACTGTTATTTCACAGAGCGTGCTGGGGCTGAAGTGGTCGAATGTGCTTGCGTGATCGAAATTCCAGAGCTAAAGGTGCCCGTCTATTTTTCTATTTTGTTTTCTTCGCTCTACATTGCACTTTTGCTACGTTTTGCCTGTTAACCGTTGCTTCTAAAATTGGTGAAATCTCTTAGATTAATCTCTGAAACTATTACGATTGTGCATAGAACTTTAAACCGAGTTAACAATGCAGTCTAGTAATATATCAGGAACCCGGTTTTGTGTTAGTATTAGGGCTACCTTATCCTTCAAAGTTGTGAAAAGCCTAAATCTCGAGAATTGAGATGAGAGAAACTGCATTATTATATTTACATGATAATCGAAATGCCTATTTCTTGAAAATTTTTGTCCTTGTTCTAGGGCCGGGATAGGTTGAATGGGAAGCCGTTGTACGTTTTGGTGGAGTCGCAGTAGCGGCCGCTAAGCCTCGAATGCTGCAAGAGAAAACCGAGATTAGAGACGGGCTGGCTGTCGTATTGTCTGCAGATTTCTTTCATTGTTTTCCCGGCTCGATCTCTCTCTTGCATCCATCCTTGATTATGGATTTTCGAAGGCCTCAAATCTGTGTTTTTACAGAATTCGTTTTTACATTACATTATTATATGATGATGATGAGGAGGAGGGTAGGACAACATTGAATATGTTGGTGAATGTTTTTTTAAGAACAAATTAAACATCCTCAAAATATTTTTCCAGTTTCATGTTAACTGTTTTCTGGGTTCATCCTTTCATGGATTATTATTTGTATTGCAACTTCTCTGTCAAGGGATGAGTTAAGTTTGAGATTAAACAAAAGTATGGATATTTATTCTATCTATTTATGGTTTAAATCGAAAGATTTGAGAGTTTAATTTTCGATAAACAGTTTCATAAGTATCGATTTATGGTCCTTTAGCTAGGCTCGGTCTCGACCAGAATGCTCAACTGAGGCTTTCGAGCCCTTCGGATAATAAGCCCTTATAAAGATGGATGTAGACAATAACATTCGAATAAAGCCCGATTTCTATTGGTCAATTATATAGTCCACTACACATAGACACCTCTCCTTAGCCTTCGAGCCCGATAAGTGCATGAAAGACACATGCCGGCATGTCGCACATGTTGGTTTCTCGTCATGTGTCCCCTTCAATCTCATATAAATACTATGCTAAATGTTTGTAGAAGGGACTTTTTCCGCTCTCTCTAATATGAAATTATGAATTTATGATGCAATTTTTTTTTAAAAAAATATTTATGTTGTATTGACGTGTAATAAATATTAGTATTTTCCGTGAGTTGCGCAGTACTTTGCTCTTGACTCAAACGTGGAGAGGGGACAAAGGCTCTCAATTAGCAATCATCCTCTTCAACAAATGCATCTCACACACTTAATCACTTCTTCCATTCTCCTGTCCACATTTCCCCTAATAAAAAACTTTGACTAAAAGATTTCAAAATTCAAATCTTGGGTCATGATTCATGTTTCAATATAAATAGTATAACCCAATAACGTGCTACACCAAAAAAAAAAAAAAGTATAACCCAATAACGTAACTCCACAGTTTGAGATAATTATAAACAAATTAGTAACGTAATTACATTGCAAGATTGAAAAATTGAAGCTGGAAGGGATGCGACACGTTAAGGAGTTTTGGATTCAATGTAACATTCTTCGTGCAAGAACCAAACACTGTAAATATATATGACCCAAATTAAATAGGATCAAAATTAGTCTCATATTAATGGAGATACTGGATGTCGTATACCTCAAAAAAGAAGTAATAGAAGGTTAGAAAGTTTTATTTTTGTTCCCGTGCATTGTTAAAGAGTTTTGGGGCAAGTCTTAATTCTTCAAATGAGAGTCAAATCAGTAAGCGGGAACGAAACTGAGTGTAAATTAGCCTCATAGTAGTTAATATATAAGATGCCATGTAAAAAGAAAAAACATTAGCAAGGCCAAAGAATTGATTATTATACGTATGCCCTAGATTTTTTGCAAGGTAAGAATTAAACTTTGACAGTATAATTTAGACTGAATTCCTTCTAATTTTAAACACACAAATCTTGAAACATACCAATATATACACACTATCAAATAGTAATGTGATTATGAATCCAAATGGAAAAGTAGTATCAAAGTAAGACTTAGAAGAGTTGTAATCGTTTGTTTATATATCTTTTGTGTGTGTGGGAGCTATTGTATTATAGATAGTAACTTTTGGTATACGACTTAGGTTGGGGAAGAAATAAAAAGTGTGGGGCAAATATATGGTTGCAGTCGATAATCAGAACAAGAGTAAAAATCAAATTACTTATAATATATAATGAGATGATGATAAGGTTAGGGTTGATGGGATGTCTCTTTTGTGACAATCTAAACATTGTTGTCAACCAGCCACTACCAAACCACAAACCCTAAAGCTGTCTCATCTCTGATCTTCTTGTTCAAACGTTAGTTGTTCTTCAATTCCACCTGACCAACACCCAACTTTTTGTTTAAAAATCTAATCCCAACTTTAAAGAGCATTACTTTTTACTGAAATGGGCAGTCGAGTGATTAGAGCATGACTCTCGAATTTAAATGTAATAAGTTTGAATCTTCCAACACCATCTTGATCAAATTTGTCGTATAGCATAGGCCGGTAGGGCTATAAACGAGTTGAATTCGAGCTCGACTCGGTTACAAAACGAGCAGGCTCGATCTGAGCTTGAAGTTGACCGAGCTGCTCGGCTCTTTCTCTCTCTCTCTCCCTCCCTCTCTCTCTCTCACACACACACACACCTGGTTCGCAAGCAACTCGAAGAGCCACGAGCTAAAAATACTTGCGCTCGAGCTCGGCTCGATTGTGAAACGAGCCAACTTGAGTTTGGCTCGATTCTAGCTCGAGCTGCTCGATTATTTACACTTCTAAGTAATCCAAACAAAAAAGAGAGTTACATTTGTAGAAGCGTCCAACCCATAACTCACTAAACTCAATAAGGGAGTAGGCATCGGGGCAGGGGTACATATAATATAAATTCTTAATTTAATGTAAATTTAACTCGATCCAAGCAAAACATGAATTATACCTAAATTTATTTTCAAATAAATGAATTTTAGAATTTGTATGAGTTAAATATTTTATAATCGCTCCACCCTCTATCTCCATCTTCTATGCCGCAAATGATGACTGATTAGTGATGTCTGCCACCACATTAAGAGCTTTTTTTATAATCATTTTATATATTCCATAATTCTCAGATACAATTAAATTATTACTTACAGGTCATTTACTTTGTTAAGTTGTATTTAATTACATTTTATTTTATTTCTTAATTCTTAGATAAACCATCATGTTTACATGTTTAGTGATCTCCAGAATGATGAAAATTTTGCTCTTTAAAATAAAATAATAATAATAAATGTCTATATACATAGTACCAAATTAAACATATAAAAAAAATATTAATTACTCCACTTTTTTCTTCAACAAATTGTTATTTTCTTTTCAACCATAATTGTCTATATAAGAACAAGAAATCAATTTGTTCTCATTCCAACATGTACAAAAGACAAATTAAATGTCCTTAATTCTTTAAAGAATTTTTTTACAGATAATTTTATTTAATCAGGGCGTTTGATTTATCAAACATGCATTTTGTTAATCAGCAATTTTTGACTGATCGATTGTTATTATCCAAACACTTAATATAACACATTTTAATTGAGTGATAGTCAAATAAATTTATTTTAATTTGACAATTAATTAAATTAATTAAAATACGTCATTGTTTGATTGAATTTGTAATGTTTGAATATGTGTAATACTAGAACTATTCAAGAGGTTTGGTTTAATAATATGATTAAAATTTAATGCATTTTGACCAAAAAAAGAATAAAAAAATTGTCCAAATTCCAATATTGTTTTAAAAAAAACCAATAATACAAATTAATTCTTAACTCTATACTATTGTTACACACCAAAAAACACAAAATTTACACGGTTTTCAGATTTTTCTTGTCACTCGAACACGAAAAAATTTACATAGGATAATAGTCGCAAACTAGCAATATTTGTTATCGATATTGTATAATTACAGAACCAAAAAATGTTAAATAATGAAACAAAAAGGGAAATATAAGAAGAAAAAAGAGGTTTTTTTTTTTTTTTGGAAGCTAAGGAAATGAAAGTAGATTTAGTTAAGGTATTTTTACAGTTTGTAGATAATAAGGAAGCAGGGTAATACGGCACGGGAATCAAATACTAGCAACTCGCCACTGTCTCCACTCACTGAGTCGAACCCAACTCGGCCTTCTAGCAACGAGTTGATCCCGAATTCCTTACAAACCCGACCCGCTACGACCCGACACACCAGCATGGCCCGCCGCCCCCTCCCGCCGCCGGATCTCTCATGCGCGGCGCCGCTGCCGGAAAACGTGCAAATGGCCGTCCCCTTGCCGGGGTGCAGCCCCCACGCCGTGCCGCCGGTTTCGTACACGGCGGCTGTGGGGCCCAGGCAGTAAAATCTCATCACCTCATTCCCGTCCGCCACGCACCGTGCATGGTCTTCTCGGCCCTCGACCGGGGCGGCGGTTCCGGCCCGGTTTTTAACCGCCTCTCGGTACTCCTCGAACCGGGTGACGGTTCGGGGCAAGTTCTGGACCTTGAACAGCATCTCGACCCGGCCGGAAAAGCTCTTCGGCGACCAGCTCGTGTGGAAGATGATCTCCACGACGTTTCTCGACGGGTGGCCCTCCGGCAGCTCGGTTAAAGTCGGGTAAAACGCGGACTCCGACGAGGAACGCAAATGCCGCGCGGCCGAGCTGGACCGGGGCCTCTGAACCGGCGGCGTCGAACCGGCCTCCGCCGGCATTCTCGCAACGGATCGCGGATTTTTCGGCGACGGTTTCGGCTTTCTGTTCTTCCTCTCTGTCGTCCTCTCCACCACGTCTTTCAAGCTCTCAACTCCCCTTCTACAGCTAGCAGAGTTCGGCAGGATCTGATGCTGCGAAACGACGTCGTCTAACGCTCTCGACTTGCAATGCAATGACTTTATCCACCCAGTCGCCATTAACGACGACAACAATGCTCCCTCTCTCTCTCTCTCTCTCTACAAACTCTGGTTTTCTTCTTCTTCTGCTTCTCTCTCTATATATAAATATTTATACGTAATTACGTATTTGACTGTGTATATGTATATATATAATATGAATGCAAGAGCTGGGAGACAATGGAAGGGAAGAGAGATGGCAAGGTGATATTAAATGAGAGAAAAAGACTACAAGAATTAACTTATAGGG
>CM008345.1:1625452-1637294 GCA_002525835.2 Ipomoea batatas
TGGGTTGTTTTATAACTTTGAATGTCAACTTGATGACATTTATGATAGTCATTTTGAGGATAATATGACTCAATTTTTTTAATTGTAGTTATTATCGAAGCATGGCTAGCTGTCAAACCTCAATAGTGTTCATATAATCATGTCTGTTTATGGTCCTTCGTATAATTGTGTGTTCTTCAGTATAATGACGCGTGTCTCTTTTCTGGGCATTGTTTGAAGCCTCTGTATCGGTCCAAATTTTCTTCTGCCATTTCTGCAAAATTTTATGCAATGCTGCATCCCAGTTATAAACCAATGGTGAAAGTTCCCTTTTTATTTTCTTAAATCATTTATTTTCCCAATAATAATTTACTCTAAATATTTATTTCTTAATCATCCTTTGATTTACAGGAAAGCAAGCAACTTGTGAAGAATCAGAAGAAGATAAACCAACTTAAATTACCTATAATTGACTGGCTTAAACTAAGAACATCAATAAATAGTTGCGTCACATAAAGTTGAATTTGGAATATTGTGGTTACCGAACTAACATTAATTGTGTCAATGTTAAAAAAAAAAAAAAAAACCTCATTCATTCATGCATTAGAATTATTGTACAATGCTAACTCTAACATAAAAATTAACTTAGAGTCGAGAGAGAATGTTTAAACACAGGATCAAGTCTTTCTATATGTACCGACGTGGAACACATTAATTACGATAATTTAGCGATGCTTATAATTTAGCGAGAGAGTTTTTACTATGTCCGATGTTAGAAACTCTATGTTAACCCTTTTTTTTTTTTAAACAAAAAACCTAAGACTAGGTTGTGTATAAAAGGATGTCGGCTCAATGCTAATTTGTATTAGATCTATCCAAAATAAAAGACAAAAGAAGGATTATGATAATAATGTGTAGTATATAATTTTGATTTGAAGGCTCCCAAAATTTTTGTCTTCCTAATGTATGAAACTAGATGTTGGGTCGTTCCTTTGTAGTGGTGGCCCATGATGATTTATGTGTTGCCAAATGCCATATATTTTAGTAGATGTAACACATAATTTATCTGGTAATAAATATTATGTTCTCGGGACATAGCTTAGTGCGTAAAGTGTCAAACAACATTGACACTTGGCAGTAACAAAGTAGAGGTGGTGTTCAATTTTAATTTTAATTGTAATACAGTTTGATTTTAAATCTATTGCTGACACCCGCTGACTTATTGAGACACAGCTCGTAATTAAAATCATTGATTTGTAGAGACTAGGCAATAATAATGTATTAATAGATGGAATACAGCTCAATCGGTCCATCTAAGGAAGCCTAGGGCAATCCAATCGGTGGGACATTATTTTAACCCTGCTCGATTTACACTATTAACACTAAATATGAAAGTGAAAGATTATAAATAATGTGTTGTATTTTGCATAAAATATGATACAAATAACATTTGCTTATATGAACCAAAATATTATATTGGTATGACATTGGTCATCGTTTAAATATCTTGAGCACTTTTCATATCATAATCAATTAAAATGAGAAAGTAAAAATAAATAAATAAATAAATAAATAAAAGAGTAAAACACACCACCAAACATAGACTTGATACTTTCCATTTTCTTTTCCACATTATGTTTTTTCGTCGATACGCTATTGTTTATGATGATGAAAATTGACAGTTACTATTTGAAAATATGCATTAAATAAATATCGCTTCTATGTAATGATTCGCAAACTACAAATAAAAAACATAAATAAAAAAAATCTTGTGCGAATGCGTTAAGAGACATCATTATATATTGATTTGAAATTTGTTGAAAAGTCACCATTATTAGTGGGTACACCTAATATCTATGCCCCCTTGCCCGTTGCTCAAGGAATATGTCTTAAAAAGAGTGTGAACCATCCAAAAAAATCATGCTATAAATCTCTTTGTGAACAAATCTCAAATCATATATATAGATAGTGAATTATATAATAAATATTATATTATATATCAAAAGTAGTTTTACAGTGTTCCGAAACATCTAATTAAATTGGAAGAAATTTATGATATTTTATTTACAACCCTATGAGTAAAAAATACATATAAAATAATTTTTGGTAATGAATTCTGTAGAATTTTTTGAAATTATATGTAAAGAAGAAGTATATGGTAAAATATTGGTATGGCCAAGCACATGTTGTGCTGGAGGGACACATTTAATTTTGTAGAGATGATATGAAATTTGAAGTGATAGGTAGGTGGTGAGTGGTGTGGGTTTTTAGGGTTTTTATTTGGAGATGGAGAGCAAATGTACACATATAAATCTATGTGCTTCATGAGGAGAGGACATGGATGTTGTAGGAGCATGTGACATTTGTAGTGCTTTCTTGACTTGTTTCCCAACTACATTCACATATATATTTACTTATATTTCTGATATATTGTACTGGTATATCAAGTCTTAAACGGTCTTAATCATAAATAACTTTTTTTTTTAATAATGGTACCGTATTACTACATACACATGCGTTCGAATTCTTAACTATATCTTGATTGGGAATAACTCTTTCAAGGACATTATTATATACGCATTAGTTCAAACTCTTAACCATATTTTGATCAGGTCAGGAACAGTTCTTTCTACGATATGATATTATTGCTACATACACATGAGTTCGGACTCTTAATCAATTTGAGTTTGATTTTTTTTTTTTTTTTGATAACAAACTGCAATATAATTTCATTAGAACAAGGCCTCAGCCATTAAAACATCATAGATGCAAGAGGGGGACATCATGCCATTCCCGGAAACCAGTATTGAGCACGGCATCCCTAGCTAACAAGTAGGCAACCGAATTCGCAGATTGCTTAACAAACCTAAAGCTTATGTCATGTATAACACTAGCTAATTCATGAACATCACCTAAAATAAGATCAACGGAGGTAATATTGTCTTGACGGTTGAGACCTGGAATAACCAATTGGGAGTCGGACTTTGGCCACCTAATTAACCATATATATATCTTGATCAATAATAACTCTTTCAAAGATATTGCTACATACACATGAATTCGAATTCTTGATCATATTCTGATTAAAAATAGCCCGGACACATTACTATTACTATATACAAATGAATATAATGTAATATATTTATTAATGGTACTTATGTATGTAGTTGTATATATATGTATTAATGTGTATGTATGCTTAATTAATTATAATTAATTCCTTTTGAAAAGTGAAAAGGAATCTTTTTGTTGTGTAATAAAACATTCGACATGGTCAACATAAAGTCTGTTGTATTAAGTTTCGATCTGACGAATTAGCAAAACAATAAACAAAGTGCTTGGAAATGATTCTGTTCACTGTCCTTGTTATCAAAGTTTGGACAAAAGCTGTTCTATTTTTACCAATAATATTATAATAATAACTATAATATAATTTTCTTGTTAATTGAATAATTATTTCTATCTAC
Source organism: Ipomoea batatas (assembly GCA_002525835.2). Lineage (NCBI taxonomy): Eukaryota > Viridiplantae > Streptophyta > Magnoliopsida > Solanales > Convolvulaceae > Ipomoea > Ipomoea batatas. The sequence continues at coordinate 1,628,899 of CM008345.1, forward strand.
TTGGACACATATATACTTATATATAAAAAATTAAATGACAAAATTGACAGGTTTTGCTAGGCATTCAAAAATAATAATACAGTAATACAAATTCGATTTGGTAGGTTAAAACAGTTAGCAAAGGAACTCTTAATATAATTTATAAGGTCGGAGGTTCGACTTCTGTAAAAGGTGCATCAGGTTAAAAAGTTTCGTTAAGTAGGTGGAGCATAATTATCATATCAGAAGGTCACGAGCTCGACTATTGTCAACACCTTCTCGATCGAACCCATCGCACATGGTCATTCTACTGTGGTTTACATCTCTTATGCGGTTTACATGCATGCTATTATATATGACTATATAAGCGAGATTTATCACGTGCACACCCTCAAATAATGGATGCGGGTTTCTCTTATAATTAAAAAAAAATGTTTCGAATTGAACCAAGTTTTTTTCAACTAAAAGTTAAATTTTACCAGCGTGAATTTAGGTTGAATCTGAACCTTACCATCATTAAAAATTGAAAATATTCTTGGATGTTGTATGAAAAAAAAAAAAAAAAGATAAAGAAAACATCCTATTTTGAAGGTGTAATTAGGAGAATTACCCTATATAATCTTAGCCACAATCTATATTTTAAATTCATTATTATTAATTAAGTGTGTAGGCTATCATTAGAGTAAGGTGTTCAAAATTATTATTATTATTATTATTATTATTTTGGGCAGGGCTTATCATTGGACAAATCTTAATCATGATCATTTGTCTCTCCAGAGGTTGAAAGTTGTCATGTAAAGCAAGCAAGCATGCATACATACATACACATATATGCATCGTGGTTATTAGTGGTAGTGTTGTCCTTTTTAGTTTTCGTTGAAAATTATATGATGCCAACTTGTTTAGAAATTAAAATTCTAAATTTCTATTTTTTTATTAGGAGGGAAAATAAAACAAAGATTATAAAAAGTTTGCATATATACATGCATGTAATAATAATATATTACTATTATAAATTTCCACTAATATAATTAACATTATTCAGTTATAAAATGTAACAATTTTATATTTATTTTGTAATTAACTAAATATTCGCCACGCATTAATATAATTAAATGAAACAAGGTAGCAATTTTTAACGGCTCTTGCTTATATCCACAAGAACGGAAGAGACATTTTATTAATTGTGATGATAATATATCAAGGGTTAGAAACATCATATTTATAAATAACTAACTTAACGATACACCTATAAAATTAACATGTATAGTATTGCCGGCGCGTTGTCCCCACACTCCCGACCCACTCAATGAACTCAATTCAAGTTCAGACCTCAAAACAATAAGTATTATTGTTACTTAGAAGTAGCAACGGGGCGAGGAATATACTCCCTGTCCCCCTCCCTAGCGAGAAATTGGAAAAGTTTTTCATCCCGTCCCCACGAAAATTATGCGGGGACAGGAACGGCGATTCCCTAATCAATGTGTTAAATTAGTACAATTTTTAAAAATAAAATTAAAAATTAAAATACCTAGTCCTAATTTCAAAAATTAAAACACTTAAGTTTATAGTTATTCAATAATATTTAGTATATATATAACTATGTATGTATGTATGTATGTATATATATATATATATATATATATATATATAAAGAAATAAATGATATATATACAGTGTACGTAATAATATAGACTAATAGATTTATCTTCCCCAATCATCTTATATTATATTATCAAGTGGCCATCCTCCACGTTTATGTGACAGATTTTTGTCCTCCCAACCCCAACAATATAATCTTAAATGCCAATCAAATTTCAAAAGGACTGCATGTATATACATACTTTTTGTCTACAAATAATCACTCTCTTAAAGAAATACAAAATAAATAAATAAATAAAATTACGAGAGCACATGAATTTAGGACAACATGCGTGTTTAATGCAATGTGAAAAATGTCAAAAAATCTTGTTATCAAGTGATATAAATCTGTATCTTTGATCAAAGTAGAAAATTACAAGTTATTTTATTTTTAAATGTTGATATAATATATTGGTGTTCCTCATTTCAAGAGTTTTTTTTTTTTTTTTGTTTAAATTAATGAACATTCATAAAGCACGTCACATCAACATTTAATAAAAATTTTGTTGAAATTTTATGTCAATTTTGTAAATTTTAATAAAATGGGTATGCATACACACACACGTACATAAGTATATGCAGTAGACACGTCACATGTAGCGTTCAACACATGTGTCGTTTGTGCATATATATACAACACATACACTACATTAACATTTAATGAAATTTTTTTAATCAATAATCCTCAGACTCTCAAAAATTATGTGTGTATAGGTGCGATGTATATATACACACGTTGTACACACACACACACACGTATATATAAGTATATGCAGTAGACATATGTCACGAATTACGTCACATGCTACGTTCAACACATGAATCGTTTGTGCATATAGAACACACCAGCATGCCACATTAACATTTATTGAATATTTTTTGTCAATCCAATGGATTCTCGTCAAATATGTGTGTGCATAAATGATGATGTATATATACACACACATTGTACACTAGACATGTATATATAAGTATATCTGTGTTCACATGCCGCGTTCAACAAATGGATCGTTCGTGCATATACAATAAAGAACAAAGAATCAAAACCAGCACCCAACATCACTATTTGAGCGACAATAATCAATCTATCAGTATAAAGTAAATATAATCTCAAAACTTTTTCTTTAAAATGTGCATGTCTTTTTGGTCACACGAAGCAACAACAACATAACAACACAACACAACAATGTCAAAAGTCATGGCCGGCCAATCTCAATCAATGAAAGTGGATATGAAAAGATTGAGGGGAAAGAAGCTTGGCTTAGCTAGCACTAAACTATATGGAACAAGAAAAGAGATAAGAAAGGGGGGGTTTTGAAAGTGAGATTTGGGGGACAGTGTGAAGATAACACGCCATGGAAGAGACTTGAGATGTTGACTGAGTTAGGGTTAGTGGACCCCTAATTAATGGGGGATTAACACATCTTACTAGAACCACACATGGGTGAGAAGATAACACAGCAATTTTGGTCCGGCAAAGACTTGACACCCACCACTGTTTTGTTTGGTGGATTGAGAAATCTTCTTTTGTTGTCATTTGGTTGCCCATCTTAATGATGATTTTAAGATTATTGTTACTACCTACGTATTCTAATCAACATTTTAATTTGTCCTATATATGGTTGGTTCCCATTAATAATTCATTACTTCACTCGTGATATGATAATGTGTATTTTTTTTTTTATCATTACTACTTCAGACAAATTTAAACTCCTGAAGCCTCTGATCTTAAATGAGATAAATTAGCTCGGTTTGAGAGGAGTCATTTTAATTGAATAATTATTGGATCATAACTGTCGGAGATCTCGCAATTTTTTATTGTTCAGTGGTCGAAACCCTAGAATTTTTTGTCGGAAATAGTCTTTCTAACCACTTGGGGCATCACGAAAATTTCTAGTTGCTACTTCCAACCACTCCGTTAAAAGTGGCTAGTAACATTGACCAGCAAAGTTGGTTTATAATTTTTAAATGGTTAAATGCCGAAGTGTCTTCTTATTTGAAAAAAAAAAATCTTAAATTTTTGTTGGTAAAAAAAAAAAAAAGTGAATGAAAATGGCAAATTTTTCAACTGCGTATGGAATCCTCTAATTGGAAAGTTAGTCGGTTAGGATGTACCATCCCAACTAAAACCATTACTCATGAGTTTGAATCTCATTGTATGTATAGACGTATAGTGAAAGTATTTGTTATATAAGATTATTACATGTCTTCTATTGTTTTTTAGGAAAAGGCATTTGTTAAATGTTAAAGAATAAAGAAATCTGATTACAAAATTTTAAGTTACTCTGATCTTTAACTATACAATTTTTTTTTTGGTATAAATTAGTAGCATAGTCTATTTTTTTTTTTTAATTATACATACAGAAAGAATTGTCAAATAGCACCAATTGTATCTTTAAAGAGTCAAAAATGAACCGTGTTACAAAAATATTTCAACTTATAATCCGAATTGTGACGAGAATGAAATATAAATCATTCAATTTACACAAATATTAAAGCATATATATACAGGTGGTCCTAAATCCACACTCCTATATATGCATGTATGGTTTGGGGGATTGAAGTTCCTACTTCCTAGTATTAGGTTTTAGTCACAAACTGCATTATTTTAACCTTAGCTCATTGGTATGATCATAGGTTGTGGTCCTCCGTTACTCTTTTATCTCTCTTTCCAAATTCTATTTCAGTCAAGACTTAGGCTTCATAGCCATTCTTCATATGGAATAAAATTTGGGTTATACAACTCTTCCACACCGACCTTAAAGAAACAAGTATACTTACTATTTTAGGTCATGTAAGTCCTATAGAGTAATCATTATCTCTTCTTTACCATGGTTTAATTTGGAGTTTAGACTTTAAACTTATAATTTATAGGATTTAATTCTTAACATACATGAGATATTGTTGAAATTGTTTAAGAGAAGTAAGACCAGTATAAATATGATTTTTTTTAAAAAAAATATCGAGATTCAAACTTATTACCTAAATTGAAGGATGTTGAGGGAGATATACGATATAGATGGTGGCAACAGGACGGAGGCGGAGGCGGAGAATAGGGTCCTCGTCCCTGCCCCTAAATTCAATCCCTATTCCTGGTCTATCCCCGTCTCTACGGAGATTTTTTAGGGGACGGGGATTTCCCGCCACAATTTTTTGGTCTATAAAATAATATATACTATTTTATTTATATAATTAATATGTAAATTGATATATTTAAAAATCCAATTAGCCTAACATTCATCTAATTATCTTAAATAGAAATACGTACTACAAAATACTTCAAAACATTAAACAATACTTAAATATTAAAATTGTTCAAATGTTAAATCCTTAACAAAAATACCAATTACCAAATATCCAAAAGTCCCAAAGCTCCAAGTATCCAATCATAAATACATAAGAGCCAAAATATATACTAAATGTCTAAATATTCAAATTGTTCAAACCCCAAATATAAAAAATAAATATTTATATATTTGGGAAATCGGGATCCGGAACAAGTTTTGGAGTCCGAGATCGGTTCGCAGCGGGAAATGCCATCCCCGTCTCCTATGGGGATGGGAAAGCTCTCTCGATCCCCGCCCCCATACCCCAAAAAGATTTCCCCCGCCTCCCCTCCTCACTCCGTGCAAGGACCAATTTTTTCTGTCAGGATGGGGTTGAATTATCATCCTTAATACGATATGCAAATGGTCTATGAGGCATACATAATAATTCAAGAACCGTTCCCAACCCTAGAAGAGCGCCTCTCGACCTCCAAGGTTGGAATGTTGGATTCACTTAAATAGATCAATGACCTGTGAAATGTTTGCTCACATATCCAATCCACTTTATTTAGTCATTTTACTGTAGACATGTGTGGTGTGACCAATCTGATTGCACTATGAATAACAGAATAAGCATCATGTGTCCCTCACCGGCGATATTCTTAGCATGTGTCCTCTGTGTATTATCCCTATATAAGCTATAAGTATTTAACATATCATTGGTACTGAGGAATCTATGATTAATAATACAACTTCTTTAACCTGTTTTAATATATTTGAACCATACATACTTTTATTTGGATAACAATTAAGGTTATCAAATGCTTCTCATTTAAACTAATAGTTGGATTGTACTAATCATATGGTTTAGATAAATAAACATATATGTTACTTTATAAATAAAAAAATACATAATTTAATTTGGTTTTATAAAAAAAATCTAACCTGGCGTCTTCCCATTGGTGGGGGTGGACCTTTAGATCTTTTTAAGAAACATGTTTTCCCTTTAATTTAAAGCACAAAAAACATATAAACATAATGGATGGTTTGAATTGAAAGACTATTTTGTGAAATGTAATTGAATGACAAAATGCATGTGTGAAAAAGTTATGTAAGGTCAGAGGAATATGATTTTCACCTCTTCTTGTCTTGCTTTACAATGGCACATCTGCAAGGATTGAATGGCTATATTCCACTGACAATCTGCGCTGTGAATGAAGACCCTTTACAAGTCCCTTCAACATATACATAGATTATAAGGTATTTTTATGGTGTTAGATCATTTTTTTTTGGTACCAAATACAATTATATATATATACAAGCTATTTAAATGTTAAATTACTAGATATGGCTAATGTTTGTCTTCACAATATCTTATGCAATTAGACATATTATATGGTGATCGTCACCTTAGAAATTCACAAAGTAATAAAATTTACAATTTTAATTTATTTTACATAATTTTAGAGATCGAGTTTTTATAGTATATCATATCAAATTCATTATTTAAAAAACCCTGTACTCATACCACTTATTGTTTAGAAAAACAGATCATCAAGAGAATCAAGAATAGAAAACGAAAACGAAAAAGAGCCCCCACAAGAGCGAAGGAGATTTTTATTAATGCTGATGATAAAACATCTAGGGTTACGAGTATCAACAACCCTAATAGTACATTTACAAAATTACTCATGTACAGTATCACATAGGCATTGCCTTTGCACCCCAATTCACCAAGTTCAAAACAGGTAGACAAGTGTTGTGCTTCAGTAGATTGAGAAAGTAGTTATGAACGGATACTACTATACATTGTAACAGAGTCAGTAGTACTAAAAAATATATATATAAAATATATATAATTCTCATACCTAAACATAACATCATCTTCTTCAAACAAATGCATGGATGAGAAAGGTGGCAATGTGGTTTGCAAAAAAAATATGAATGATATGCCAAGTCTTATATATATCCAGCTAGCAATGTTAGGAAGATCGAAACTTTACGTCTCATCAATGTTGGTCGGGGGAGATATTCGCATTTTCTTTTTGGGGTAATTAATAATTGGAATTGTGTAATTACAGTACATCCATGTTGTTGTCCTCTTGTTATTTCATCCTCCACAATTGGATCCATATCCACTGTTTGATCAGGATAGATGAGGTGAAACATTCAGTCACTTCACAATATTTAGCTTTGCTGGATTTGCTTCTTCCAGTTTAACTGCTTATCCTTATCCTCCTCCTTTACCACATGATGCAAATTAAAAGCCCCAGCAAGACTGATCTCATGAGTGGAGCAGAATTAATCTTATATTAGAGTCCTGACATACGATCTTCATAGTGCGATTTATTTTAGTTCTCCTATCATGTGATTTGCATATCAGGTAGAACAAGATTAATTTCATATTAGAGTCTAAATATAGAGTTTTCGTCGTTGCGATTTAGCTCTCCTATGTGATTTGCATACTAGGGATGATCACATGAGTGGAGTAGGATTAATCTCATATCACTACTGTGACGTAGGGTCTTTGTAGTGCTATTTAACTTTCCTATGTGATTTGAAGACTAGGGATGGCGGCATGATCGGTGGAGCAGGATTAATCTCATATCAATTGTTTTAATTGGCAAAACCCTACCAAACCTGGGCAGCTCATTTTGGGTCCATGATTTGTACTCCTACGGATGAGAAACTCTTCTAACAACACATTTCAATTCTTTTTAAAAAGTTAAAATGTATTTATAATTTTATATTAGTCCAAACTTATTACATTTATTATTTTCAGTTTGGACGACGACTTCTTTAAACCTTCCTCACCCCAAAGTTATAAGTTTATTTTATGTTGAGTCTGGAAATTAGATTAACCCGATCGACTTATCTACTCATAATCATATTTAAGGGTTAAGTTCATGAAGTCTAGGATATAGCTCGACGAAAACATAAAGCATGGGTTATCAAAGCAAAAGTTATAAGTTTATGACACTAAGATTAGTTACAATATAACAATTGTGAGAATGAATTTATACCATATATATTAACTAGTGGGTTAATAATAAAACTAAAAGAATAGATTGATATACATTTTCGACCGAACCCGTTACATATTATTTTAAGTGTGATTTATTTTTATATGATTTGCAAACTATCACGCAAAAACAAATCAAATTTACCAAATATATACCTTCAATATAATGACTACAAATATTTCGTCCTAATAATTAAAAAAAAGAAAGATAAAAAGAAAAAAAGAAGACAAAACTGAAATTGGGATTCTGCGAGGTAGAGTTGGGGGCATGGAATGGGACCTTTGGGAACATTAGCGTGAAGTTGAAGCTTTGATGCATCTTCCGTTGCCAGGGCTCGAAAATCCTCGTATTTGTTTGCCATCATACACCTCAATCCGTACAAAACCTTTTTAATTTTTTAATTTTTACTATCGACTCTACTACGGTGTAATATCTTTTCAATATACATTTTATCAGTTATAACTCAAAGAGTCAATATTTCACCACC
>CM008345.1:1643989-1658604 GCA_002525835.2 Ipomoea batatas
TCCTCCTCCAACTCTATCCCCATTTCAGCAAGCCTCTTCTCCTTGTAAACATAGCGTCTTGTACACCACAGGAAAGCCATCAAGTTCAAAGCGCTCATAATCGCCAACAGCCAATAGAAATCATACAACTTCCCCTGGTTAAGATGATCCGCCAGCCACGGCTTCTTCACCGTCACCTTATCCACAATCGTAACCAAAACCGAGCTAAAGAAAAGCCCTAATGCCACCGTGCTCAAGAACAGCCCAGTACTCATCGTCTTCATCCCCTTAGGACATTCCCTCAAGAAAAAATCAAGCTGCCCCACATACGTCAGCGCCTCCCCTGACCCCACAATCAAATATTGTGCCGCCAACCAAAAAACGCTCATCGGAACTGTCCCCGCCTTGTCCAGCGTGTGGGAACGTGCCACCCTTAGCCGCTTGATTTCCACTAACGCCGCTGCCATCATCCCCACCACGGACAGCGCGAGCCCGATGGCTATGCGCTGCAACGGACTCAGCCCCTGCGGGTTGTTCAGCACGCGCCGAAAAATGGGGACCATGATTCGGTCGTAGCACATGATGGTGACTAGGATTCCTCCGACGTAAAACACAGCCATCGAGGCAGCTGGAACCTCGAACGATTTTCCCATGTGGCGGTCCATGGTGGCAGCTTGTGCCACAGAAAATGTCATCAACTGTGCGTGGATTGTCCAAAACATTATGGTGGTTGCCCACGTTGGTAACATTCTAATCACCTGTTTAACCTCTTCCACGTCCGTTAAAGTTGCTATGCTCCATTTGTTCACCTCGGTAACTCCCTCCTTGATTGCTGCCCTGTCCAGGAAACTACACAACATACCACAAATTCATCACAAAACAACCTTTTGTTATATTAATTTTTATTTAAATTTAAAACTGACAGTCCCCACTAAGGCCCGCGGGCCGGGCCGGACTTCTTTAGGCCCGTATTTTGGCAGTTTTTTTTTCCGTCCGGCTAGACCGCTTCGACAACTCTAGTAAAATATCGACTAGATGTATTGAAAAGAATTAAACGTCAAATCGAGAATCTCGACCCTTTCAAGGTGAAATTAATGTTTTTTTTTGGGTAACAAGGAAGCCTATAGTAGCTACTAAAAGGTGTGCAGTAGGTAAATTTTGGGCCTTGTAATTCTAGCCAACAAAAAACACATGGAGCTGAGGTAAACCAACTAAAGTTACTTATAACTAGTCCACTGATGTACCTTTTGTAGTCCTTTGTTGACTAAAATTACAAGGTAGATTCACCTAGTGAATAACTTTGGGTTTCCTATAAGTGATCAAATAAGAAAGCCAATAAACTCTTTCCCCCACTCAAACTAAAAACTTTATGATTACTAAGTCGACATCCCGACCAAACTGGCCTGAAGTAGTCCCAAAATTAGGATATTTTATAAGTTAAAAGAATGAAACGGCATAAAATTCAGCACTCACCGGAACTCTTTGCTATGAGGCATCTTGATTTTCTTATGCTCTTGATCTCCGGCGACAACATCATCAACATTGTAAAGAAGCTCCGGGTCAGACGGCAACTCCAACCGCCTCTTCCTCCACGCCGCCACGTACACCGACGCAATCTGCGTCATGGGGCTCCCCACCAGCTTCTTAAACCGGTACCGCCTCGTCCCCGCCAAGAACAACACAAGCGCCGCCACAATAGCGCACGCGCACAACCCGTACCCCCACCGCCGTCCCACGTTGTCCTGGATATAAACCAGCATGGTAACGGCCAATAACGACCCCACGTTGATGAAAAAGATGAACCAACTGAAGAACTTCACCATCTGCCCCCTTTCCCTCTTGTCGGAATCGTCGAACTGGTCGGTCCCTAGGCCGGACACGCTGGATTTAAGGCCGCCGGTGCCCAGCGCCGTAAGGTATAGGGCTAAGTATAGGACCCCTAGCTGCCCGCCGCTCGCCGGCACACATGAACCGCTTTCCGGCGAACATTTTGGGGGTTGTAGGCTTGGGATTATTGTTGAGATTGTCAAAATCGTCACACCCTAACATAACATAAACAATACAAAATCATGCATTAAGACATTAAGGGTAGAATTGGAAAGTAGGAAAATTACTTCTGAAATAGAAATTTTAAATATTTTATTTAGAATATAAAAATATTTATAAAAATATTATATATCATTTAAAAAAAACTAGTTTCAGACCGGAAACCAGAGACGAGGGAAAATTAGGGTTGGTTTGGTTTCATGGAGACCAGCTCCAGAGCTATGGTTTTCGACGCAAACCATAGCGCCCGAAAACCTTGTTCTGAGTGTGGTAGAAAATGACTTCCGTCAAATTTTGATGAAAATTATTTTCCCCCAAAATGACTAGATTTTTCCCAATTTTTATTGACTGAATTTTTTAATTGCATCTAAACACTGGAAACCTGGAAAATGAGTTTCTAAACAGAATGTAAATAGTAGCTCTAATTTCATCTTCATGCATGCATGCATATGCATGTATATATGTATGGGGAAAATCGAAAATGTACTAAATATATATATGTACTAAGTCAAAGGATAAAAAGTTGATTCATGAATCATGAGATCATCATATACCAAAAGTGCTAAAGTGCATGTGCATCTATATATTTATTTATAGATTATGCATGCATATTTGCATGTGATACTTACTGCTGCCTGGACAGTTGTAAAGATTCCGATTGTTAAATACCTGTCAAAAGAAAAAAAACAATGAAAACCAATAAGAACAAACTATAATAACTACAATGATTATTGTCAAGCATTTCTGCAAAAAGTTATAGTTAGTAGTGAAGGTATAATTTTTTTAATGTAATAATCAGCATCACGTTTTTAATGATAGGAGACTGGACTCGACTCACCGAGCCACTGCATGCCCAACAATTACAGTGTATGATAAATGTGTAAGACGGTAAGATAAAATATACCATGACTAAAATCTCGTAATTATAAACCACATAAAGGTCGAAACCCTATAATTTTCAATAAAAAATAGTTTTTCAAACTACTTTTTTTCATTATTTAGTTGTTCTTCTTGAACACCCATTTTAAAAATGGTGGGTCTTGAAAACGACTTTTCTTGACAAATTTTTCACTACTTTGAAAACCTTTGTTCTTGTTTTCAACCACCAATAAAAAGTGGGGTTGAGTTGTCAAAAATACTATGGAGTGTTGGGAAAAGTTGAAAAAAATACTCTAAATTTCCATCGATAGAGTACTAGAAAGGATGATTAAAAAGTCTAGTTTGGAATTTTATGCAAAAGCCATCATTAAAAGCATCAAAATGTTTAACGTTTTTGGGGAGAGCATCAAATACCTTCCAAGAAAAGTGTCAGCAACGAAACCACCGAGGAGGGTGAGCATGAACGAGGCTCCAAGAAAGTTAGTAACGACGTTAGCGGCGCCGGCATTCCCCAAGTGCATAGTGCCCGTCAGATATGTCACCAGATTAATGCCAATGCCCAAAGTCGTCAGCCTTTCACAAGCCTCAACTCCTACAAAAACAAAACATATATATATAGTTACAATAACTGAAACTGCCCAGACAATCCTAACTAAGTTGGTCAGACTGTTGATTAGATAATCACAAAGTTAGTTATAAGTTAGTTCAATTCAATTGGAACAGATTCTTAGCCTTTGTTGAGTAGAATCACAAGACAAAATCTACCCAGTATACACCACTCTCATGTGGTGATTACGGATTACTGGTTTCCCTTGTCATTCATTCAAAGAAAATATATATAACAGTTGAAACTGTGGGCAGATCGAAAAGTAATAATTGTGAGACCGCCTGTCTCAATCGTGAGACTGGCCATTTGTGTCATAAAACCCAACCAAAGATCAACTCATAACAGTAACTATACTGATTACGGGTTCCCTTGTCATTCAAAGAAAATATATATAACAGTTGAAACTGCAGACAAATTGAAAAGTAATAACTGTGAGACCACGTGTCTCATTCGTGAAACGGGTCATTTGGGTCATAAAAACTAACCAAAGATCAACTCATAACAGTAACTAGAACCTAAATTTTGTTGACCCGACCTGTCTCACAGATTAAGACCTGTGAGACAATCTGACTCAAGTTTTTGCCAGTAATAATATATATAAGCTTGAGGGAATGAACCTAAAATCATGGCGGCGGCGATCCAGCCGCCGGAGGAGGAGCGGAGGGCGGGGCGGCCCTTGAAGTCCCAAGCATCCGCCAGAGGCTTTGCTTCATCTCTTGTGTGGGGAAGTGAAGCCATTAAAATTGTTGCAGAGACTTATATCCTTCAAGAAGGTTGAGGGAGCTGAGCTTAATTAGCTTGGTGGATTCAGTTGAATGCAATGGCCTTTTATAGCCTGGGGAATTGAAGGATCTCAGGGACTAGCAGCTATTTGTCAACTACCAAGAATTAAACAAACTAAATTAATTAAAGAATCACAAAGGCCAGGGTACATTGGATGTTTATTGATTGAGCTGAGGTTGCTTGAATCACCTGATCTATTAGTTTAAAAATAACTATAATAGTCGCGGCTTAGTATAGTGGTTCGTTATCTGACTTGAAGTCACAACTGAAGGGGCAGTTGTGGGTTCGAATCTTCCACTGAAAATATGTGAGATCGTCTCACGAATCTCAATCCATGAGACGGGTCAGATCTTCCGTGAATTAGGTTAAAGATCTGACTCATTATTAAAAAAAAAAAAAAAAAAACCCTGATCCATTAATTAAAAATTTGAGCCCGGATTAAGACCCGTGAGATGGTCTTAAAAGTGTTACCCTAATAATAATGATAAAACACTAATGATTTAGAAAATTACTTACCACCCTTTCTTAATCTCACTAGTAATTTTTTTAAAATTTATTTTCTATTATGCAATTTTCAAAATTATTAAATAGTATCACTATATTAGAACTTAGACCACATAATAAGATTTCCTCTATCTTTCGTGTCTCACTTATAAAGACTGCATGTTAGAAAGAATATGAATGGTATATAGTTCTTGAATACAATTACAGAGAATATAATGAACTCCTATATATATGCAAACTATAAGAGAAAGAAAATGAAAGACAATCAATGAGAATAATAATAAACCAAAAATACATAGCTAAAGTAAAGGTAGAATATATGCTAACCTAGGTAGAATATATGCTTGTGCACAACTCAATAAAGAATGGTTAAACCATATTTGTACCGACGAACAAATTTTGTGACAAACAAAAATCTATTTTACTATCCGTAACAAAAATTGCTATAAAACTTCGATGAGTGTGTGAATTTTGATAAATTTGGAATTTTGAGCTATTACGATGAACATTTCAATGATTGTTGCAATAAACATAAGACAAAATTGAGATGTTGTAAATTAAATGCTTTAGTACGTGTATGTGAAATTATTTTGGCTACTGATTGTGTTAATGTGGTATGACCATGGTTTATATAGTTCCCAAACCGTACTTTCGAGCAAGCCGTGGTGCAAGGAATATCAACTACTCATCATGGGGTTACATCTTCAATTTCTTTCTTTCTAAAAATATTATGCGTCATTTCCCCCTAAGCCATAGGCACAACTCAACTGGAGCGCTAACTAATTCAAAATAAAGTCCATAAACTTTGCTTTACTAACAGACGCATGGTATATGATTTGAATACTCGCGTACAAGCATTTGAAGACCTATTGACCAGTTAAGCCATATGTCGCAATTTACATCCTTCGCCAATCTTCTAGACGAGGAGTAATAAATTAAAGAGTCTTTGCTAGTTGTGGTTCAAAGAGTCTTTAAATGTGTGGTTCACACTTATATTATGTGTGATCAATAAATACATAATTAAGGAGTGTTAAATAAGCTAGTTGTAAATTGCAACTCCTTTTAAGAGGTTGACTATTAAAAAAACTTTTTATGAGGTAAGCAAGTACTAGGTAAAGTAGGTATTGCAATACAACATCCCCAGATACTAACTTTAGGTTTATTATTATTGACAGGCACATGCTGCTACTCATACTACGGGCATAGGATCCAACGGCCACGGTTTTTAAGGTATATCACTCCTTTTATTATTGGAATAAAAAAAGATGAGAGATAAATCCAAAACAGATTTATCCCGTGCATACTTTCATATCGTAATTCTAAATTTTTTTCTGTCACTCAAAAAAAATATTTACAACGTTACTATATGGTCACGAAAGACATGATTGAGTTTAAAATAAACTTTTTTATTCACTTCAAAGCCTTCAAATATGACATATATCTATTAATAATAATGTCCTTTCTACGGCTTAAAATCACTTTTCATTTTCACTCATAATATAATGTGACAATTAAAATTTTTTTTGTACTGATTAATTCTTTGTCATTTGATTGAAAATTTTTAATATAATAATGGTGAAAATAGAAAATAAAGAAATAATTTTAGAAAACGAATATAGTATAATTTATTATTTGTTTGTTACTATTATAGATATTATCTCTTCATTATCATTATTATTCTGCTTCTTCATTTTCATTTGTCTCGATTGAAGAGTGACAATACATGCGAATTTTTATATAGTAATGATATGTCAATTAGTAAAAATAAAAATTTTAAAATAATTTTAGAAAGTGAATATATGTTTAATTTATTTATTTGTTGCTATTATAGATAGTCTCGTCATCATCATTATTATTCTGCTTCTTTGTTTTCAGTTGTCTTTGGAATAGCGATAAATACTTTTTTTTTTTTTGTTTTTTTGTTAAAAGTATTAAATACTTTTAGAAAGTGAATATAAGTATATACTTTTTTTTTTGGAAAAAGTAATAAATACTTTTAGAAAATGAATATAAGTTTTTTTTTTGAGTACTATTCTATTGACTGTATTACAATGTTGTATCTGTTCATAACTACTTTCTAAGAGTCAATATCGCCTCCACCGAGGCTCGAACTCATTCCCTTCCATATAAGAGTATAACAGGTGTCACTAGACTACGAGATCCTAACAAATAATTATAAGTATAATTTATTTATTTATGACTATTCTGGATAGTCTCATCATCATATCATTATTATTATTAATTTTTTTTTCTCACTTGTGGATTGAAGAGTACGTGACGATTACGTGCAGGTCTAACAATTTTTCAGCAGTCGGTCCCTGCTACTACAATCAATATTATTAATTTGATTAAAGTATATTAATTGCTCCTAATAATGATGAATTTAGTATACAAAAAATGTCAAAATAAATATAACTACAAAAGACAGTATTGATAGATGTGTAAAAAATTATTTCTTGGGTTCTTTCACGAGCTCCAAAAGCCACTCCTCATATGTGAATTGACAAATGGAGAGTGGAATCATAAATTCTCCTTTAAAAAAAAAAAACTTAGGGTTTAGCCATTTCCTTTTCATATTCTTCACAACTATGACATATGCATACTTTTAGAAATGAATATTTTATATTTTAATTAGTCGATCCCCTAGAAATACCGCACTCAAGTTAAGCCCCTAACTCGACAACAAAAGTTAACTCATGAGGATGGGGACCACTAGGTTCTACTATGTCGGCACCAGATAAGTAGATGACTTTGCTCAAGATAGCTTTCATTTCAGACTCCTGTGTCACCGAGTAGCCCTCTCCTAGGTAACTCTTTCCTGCACCACACTCCGGTCTCTCAACAATAGAACCAAATGATATGACACTCAAGTTAAACCCCTAGCTAACTCTACCACAAAAGCTAGCTCATGAGGGCAGGTTTAACCCAAATTTAAATACCACTCCACGATTTCTTGTGAAGTCGATGTTAGATCATACCACATTACTCCTGAATAATTGACCTAATAACCTAAAACACTTCTTTCAAACTCTAGAATTAAATTGTGATATCTTTAGATCATACTAAACTAACTAAATTAAATCGTAATAATTATATGTTTGAATTGATAAGAATCAATTATCCCATCAATAAAATTTTAAGAGTACGTGTTGGTGTTACTCATATAATCATATAGCCGCCGGCGAAGAATCCTCGTCCACCAATATAACACATATGGTTGTTGTGTGTATATAGATATACATTAGGCTTTATGAATTTGAACTAATTAACCAATAAATTTTCTCCAAGTGTTGTATTGCAGTATTATGCCCATGGTTTTTTTTTTTTTTTTGAAAATAAATATATTGATTTGATGATATGATCATCACAAACTTAAGCAGTCGTTATACCGTGGACCATGGGTCATGGCTGATACTGCAGTTGTGTTGAACGAATACTGCAGTTGTGTCGAAAGGGAACTGCAGTTGCGCGGAACAGAGGTCGTTTCATCCGTCTGAAACTGCAGTTGTGTTGAACGGATACTGCAGTTGTGTTGAACGGATGAACGGTCTCTGTTCCGCGCAACTTCAGTTTCCTTTCAACACAACTGCAGTATCTTTTCAACACAATTGTAATATCCGTTCAACACAACTGCAGTTTCAGCCATGATCATGGTCCACAATATAATTTGCGAAACTCAAGTTGGATAAAAAAGTCCTTAACATATTTAACTTGTAATCATACATAAATCTTATCCTGTTAGTCATCTTGAACGCTCTAATACATAGGGTTAAGATGTAGTCTATATTAACATTAAAATTCATACCTAAAACTTATGAATTGGTATGATTGAAATACTGTACGTTATCTCACTTGCTATGTACTCTATACAATATTCTTGAAATCTCTGATATTATTTATATTATGCTTTGCATTTATATTACCTGTTTTGATTGTTGGAGATCAGACTTATTATTGCATCTTTTTATTTATTATTTTTTTCTTTTTATGGATTGAAGAGTGACGATTGCTGCCAGTCTCACAGTTTATCCCCTGTCGGTTCCTGCTCCTAAAGTCAATATTAATTTGATTTAAAATATGATGCTCCTAATAATATAATGTTGAAAATGTCAAATTACATTAACAAAGACAGAATCAAAACAGGTTTATAAGAATATTTTATTAGGTTCTTTCACGAGCTCCAAAAGCCATTCCAAAGATGCGATGCGACAAATGGATAACGGAATCACAATTTCATATTTTTTTTGAATAAAAAATAAAAAATAAAAATATAATGGATTGAAGTCCAATTGAGACCAATAATTATGGATTATTATATTTGATTTTCTTAATATAAGCATGGCGTATAATGGATGGAAGAGGGGCTTCCTGGCCACATGGAACAAAAGTATTGTTTGTTCCCTAATACTACGTCACTAAATTAATGTTTTCTTATTAGTCATGTCGATTGATATGCAAAACTACATGCGCACAACCAAAGTTGGTTGACACCCATAACTATGGTCTTTCCATTGATATAGGGAGGTGTCGAAATAACTCTCTCAAAATAGAGATCAGTATCGATAAAATTATATATGTGTTTGTTCATTATAAGTATACAGTTAATTTAGTATTATAAAGTCGATGGTATAATAACTCTGTATAAAGAGTCTTTCTTAATCTTCTTTATATTGAGTAGATCGGTACGTTCTATCATATAACTTCTATTCTTAGCTTGGGGTATTATAACATATGGTGTGAAAGTATGAGTAGGCTTTGGGATAACTCTCTTCAAATAGGGATCGATGTGATAAAATTATGCATATGGTATACTTATATAGTTACTCTAATATTATAAAGTCTGTGGGTAATTCCGGCCATGTAAACAGTCTTTCTGAATCATCTTTATATTGATGAGATTCGTACTTTCTATTATATAGCATATGTTATTGAGAGTATGAGTAGGATAAGTGTTAGGATAACTCTCTTTAAACGGATCAATGTGGGTAAAATTATGAGGTCATTATAGTTATATAGTTAGTCTAGTATATTATAAAGTCGATGGTATAGTAACTCCATATAAAGGGTTTTTTTAAATCGTTGCCTTTGTGAGCATAAATATAATATGTGCAGTCCAATTATCAGCTTAGACTTTTAGTTGAGATGGAGCACATGCTTGAATCTCTGCGTCACCCTCAAAAAGAGACTTCCACGTGTTGCGCTCGGAAATCCACCGCACACGTTGAGGCGTTCCATATGATGTTCCCATCAATATGTAACTCTTATTCAAGTAAGTGATTAAGTTTTGATTTTTTTTTTTTGGAGTTGATAGCCTATGAGAGGTACGTTTAACTTATAATCTCATTATCAAAATTATACTTGGTGTTGTCATATGTGGCAAGAGGGCCGTTATGTTAGTTAATTTATTACAAATTGGCTTTTTAAGAACTCAATTATTGGCATTTTTTATTAAGAAAATCATTTGATTTGATGTCATCACGAAAATGTTGGTATGTGCACTTTAATTACAATGGTTGACCAAATAATACATCAATCGTTAATTGTGTTGCCTAATTTAATTTGTTGTGTTCAAGGTAATGAGCTGAGCTATCCATTGCATAGCAACCATGCATTTAGTCTAAATTTACAGCTCAACAATCCCATCATATCATGTTCGAAAATAGAGAGTTTATCAATAACACAACTTATTAAAGACTTTTTTAATAGGTTTGGTGACAGATTAGAGAGTCGAGTTTCATATCTTGTAATTTAAAAATCTTGTTAATTATTATACATACATAAAGAAATAAAGATGTAATCTTGTGATTAGTTTTAATTTTTTTGTGTAATAATAGTTAAGTGTGCTTGATCGGACAATTGATTTTAGAACATACTAATAAGAAATAAATTTGTGTTTTTGTTACAAATTATTTATAGCTTTTAGCATAATGGTAAGATAATATTATAATAGATTATAGCAGTAGTGTTTTTGTTTTGATTTTTGGCTATTAGTTCAACCATTTTAGCGTCTTATTTAATTCTTTAATTTATTTTTTTTGAAATAACCAAATTCAAAACAAAATGTTCAAAATACACAAATTTATCAAACTCCATCCTTCTTCATAGGATAGCAATTCATATTTCAAATTGAATTTGATAATATAAGAAAATCAAATGATTAACCGTGATTTAGATGATAGTCAATAACTATAACGATCAAGTATTTATCACTATGTAAAAAGTTATAACTAATAACCAAGACATAATGTTATTCTCTTATACTTGCATAGCAGCTAACATCATGTTTTGACAGTAGAATACTGAACTTGACTCTCCAAACCTTCGCCTTACAACAACTAAAAAAGAAAATGTCATTATAGTTAAGGGATCAGAGTAAAATCAACACGAGTAGGTGTATAGTAGGCGGCGAATTTATAGTTCTAGTATAAGAATATTTTGTTGGGCTAAAGTGTTTATATTTTAAGAATTGTATTTTTTTTTGTTCTTCTTTCTTAAATATAAATATTTCGCCATTAATCTAATACTAGTCTTTTTTTTTTTTTTTGAGTTATCAATGTGGTGTGAAATAATGATAAAATAGTTTCAAACTATTATTTTGATTTATTGAGCAAGTTCGTAACCGCTACTCAAATGTGCGTTTTAGGTGAAATAACCCTAGTAGGTTTTAAACTATTATTATTATCAGATTGATTTGGATAATGCAAAAAAACCTCAAACATAATACAAACAAATACCAATTGTGAGGATTCATTCTCAAGTTGTCGCATCACAAATTTCCATATAAATCCGATCTGTTTTATTTTCATGGATGGTCTCAATTCAAACATTTTTCTTAGTCATCTATCCACGATCGAATTTCCCCATCTCAAATTCCAATTTCCCCTTCTCATCATTTGAAGATTATAGTCAAACACAACTAGATATATAGAAAACATAAACTTTTGCATAGAATTAAACATTGTGATTATCAATGTATTATAATGTTTTCAAAAAAAAAAATCAATGTATTATAATTATATAATTAATGAGTATCCCTAATAATCATTAATGTGTTGACTTCTTAAACGAAGGTTTCCGTAACCAATTTGGTTGTCGTGAGTGGCCGTGCACCCTTATTCCGTATCCCAAGTTTGAACCCCTCTTGTATGCATCGAAAAAATCAATATGACAAGCACTGGACACCTTGTGGCCTAACCAAAAAAAAAAAAAAACAAGGTTCTCCACTCACAAGTCTATGGCCTCCAAGTGGCCTATTTGTTAAGATTATTTTATTATTTATATTTATCTTAGTTTGTTTGTTAAGATTAATTTATCATATTCTTAATAATTATTTTATTCATGTGGTTGTAATTTGCTTGTTAATGGCTATTTAAGGCCATTGTATGTTAATTGAAATATAAATTCATGATTCTTGCCATACAACTCGAATGACTAACTTAGGAATCTACACCGACTACACCACACAACCATCCTGAACTAACAGATGGCTTGAGCATAGGTTAACCTATCATCTTTAAGACTAGTCGAACCCTAAGTGTGTGTTTGGAAACCCGAAAAGTTAATTTTGAAAAATCATTTTTGGAGTTTCCTGACTTGAAAAAATAGGGTTGTTTTGGAGGAAAATGACTTCTGCCAAAATTTATCGAAAATCATTTTTCACATACCAATCACACACAACAGTCGGCCTCAACTCTCCCATATCTCAGCCTACCCAACTATACATTGATTTCCGCCAAAAATCATAGGCTTGATTTTCGGGGGGAAACCAGACCAGTAGTGTTATGGTTTTCGCTACGGATTTCTGTCGGAAACCAGGTTTTTTTTTTTTTTTTTTTTTTTTTTTTTTTTTTTTTTTTTTTTTTTTTTTTTTTTTTTTTTTTTTTTTTTTGAAATTCTAAATAAAACAATTAATGTTTAATTATGTAATTCTACTCATTTTCTAAAAAATGAACTAAATACACCAAAACAGTTTTCCAGAATGCAACCAAAAACTATTTTTTGAAAAATGATTCATTTTCTTGGTTTCAAACACACTCTAATACCATCAATACTCACCAAACTAAGTGAGTGTTATCCCAACACCACCTCTCACTTTTTGTGCCGTGAGATTTGTCAACACAAAGAAGTACATTAGCAAGAAAACATTATGAGTAATAGCCCAAATTGGTTTCCCCAAAGCCAACATTGCATTTAACCATCGCTTGTATTCCCAAGAGGTCATCATCACTTGGTTGCGTACTTAATTGGCTAAGGCAAGCCCAACGCCCCAATATACTTAGACAAATTATAGAAAATTTTGGAGAGATAATGCTTTAATCTAATTTAAATGCGCATCTAATACTCTGTTAATTTCTCCTTGTTGATAAGCTCTAAAATCTTAAAAATTAAGAAATCCCTCTGATAGGGGTGACCAAGTAAATAGAGCATGATTCATTGATTCTCGTACTTAAAGTCACAAATTTGATTTTGTCAATATCATCTTAGATAAGTTCGTCATACAAAATTTTCTTAATGTGGTTTACCTCTCCTAAGCGTAATTTATCCGTAGTATAGTGTCTATAGATTTTTCCCGCCACCCAAAACAGAAGAAGAAACCCAAATGTTTGTATTATACTCCATAAAAGATAAATCGTTGGGTTCTAGCCCAATAAATCATGATGATCCAAAATTTATTTGAAGTCAATATATGGGCTTAAGCTCATGCGCTGCTTCAATTATTAGAATAAGGTACAAAGATTTCAACCCATATGCCTATTTCCCCATTGTTATGCCATGGACCAGGATTCATATTGAATTATGAATCTTAATACAAAAATTCTGTACCTTTATGGGAAAGTAATACATTTTGTAATCTTAATCGATAAATGATTATAATGAGGTAATTAAATTAAACTAAGTTGTGCATAATTAATTGACTCAACCTATTAATTATGAATTCTTTCTCCAAAAAGTTGAATCCCCACCCTATTCCGACAGAGCATTTGAGAGGATGTAAGTTACGATAACTCAGTGAATCAACCGGCATGGCCTCTTAGTGTGCACAAGAGATTTGTCCACTATGAGTATAACCCCACGCTGCCGCTGCCGAGTTTCGAACCTTGGTCTCTTTCCCAAATACTACCTACTGAACCTGTTAATTATGGATTCTATTTTAATAGCATAGAAATGGTGTGACAAAATAAAATTAAGGTTAACTTGAATTAATTTGGGATGGTCCATAGAAGATCTAGGGCATGCACATCATCAACCACAGGAAATAACCTAATCTCTAACTCTCTCTTTCTCTCTCTATCCAACTAACCAAAAAAAAGAAAGAAAATTCTCTCTCTGGAAACAAGTTTGGCCAAGAAATGAAGGTGATGCAGTGAAGATTATTGTAGGTTGCCTTGATGCAGCGTAGTGAAGATTGGGAAACTTGCGACACACGGAAAGGCATAGATAATGGTGAAGGAGGCGGATAACCATTCGCATTTGAATCTTCTATGCTACGCGCCGACGATGATCACCACGCACGGGATATGGCAGGGCGACAACCCTTTGGATTATTCTCTCCCTCTCTTTATTCTCCAGTTAACTATTATCGTGGTCACCACGCGCATTCTCGTCTTCATCTTGAAACCCTTACGTCAACCCCGCGTCATCTCTGAGATTCTGGTAGGTCTGATCTGCCAGAGCGATTGCACAGAGCCCCCTAAATTTTTATTTAATTATGAGCGTAACGTTAATGATGGTGTCTAGTAAGTGTTATCTGCCAGAGCAACTGCACAGAGCCCCCTAAATTTTTGTAATTATGAGTGTAACTTTAATGGAGGTGTTG
>CM008345.1:1668217-1690726 GCA_002525835.2 Ipomoea batatas
GAGGAAATTAAGCTAACTGATTTAACTATTAAAGGGTAAAGATAAAAGAATAATATAATGGTCAAGAGAGAGATAGTGTATTAATATTGCATTAACTTATCAAAGTAGTACAAGAGATGTTTTAACAAGACAAAATCATATCCTAGATGAGGACAAACGACCCGATTTTTATTATTGGTATCCTTTTGTAATCGCCCTGTACGACTTAAGAGCGCTCAGGACGGTTGGTTATAATCCTTGCTTGATTGCATCCTCGTCCATTGCGAGTTGCGACCGACCCCACTGACCTAACTTCTTAGGATCATATTGGCCTTGGGCCCCGAGACCGATTACGTTGTCTTGCCATTCCTTTGACTCGGTTTACTCCGGACCCACCCTTAATATATAGAGCCGTCAAAACGGACTTAACTCGTCCCGCCCTGCCAAAGAGGCTGTAGGGTTTTAAATTTTATGGCCTGTATTTTGGTGAGCTTTTTAGCACACCCCACCAAAACGGGCGTTGAAAGGGCGGGTTTGGAGTGTTGGCAGGAACCCGCAAAGACCGTTTAATATGTATATATTATTAATACTAGTGTGTGTATATGTATATATATACATCATTTTATATAATTATATATATAAATATATGTTTATTTATTTATTTATATTGAAAAAATGCATTAGTAAATAGTACATTGTATAAATTATATTGGGTAATAAATGAGCAAATAATGTCTTTGATTATTTATTAAGACTTATTACTTTATTAATTATTATTGTGTAAATTACAAATGCATTAATATATGTTTAAACTACCCAAATTATTTTAGTATACACTTATTAACTTTTTCTCATTCAGGCCCTTATTTTGGTGAACTTTTTAGCATGTTCCGCCATATGGCGGGCTCACCCTGCCGACTCGTTTGGACTAATAAATGTATTTATGTCTTGGCATCCTTTCGGGTCGGGTGGAGATGGGCCAGAATCAACTCAATCAATGGATATTGTGATTTGAATTTAGATATTTATCTCTAATTCCAGGTTTCCCACCAAGTGGCCGTTTTATTCTTCGGCGGACCGGACGACAGGGAGGCGTTAGCGTACGGGTGGAGAATGAGCAATCACCCTGGGATTAGTCTGACGGTTATGCGTTTTGTCGCCGGAGATTCCGCCGTGGAGCCGTCGGAGAGCGGTAGCATGAGGAATAGCAAGAGCACTAAAAACTCGGGAGTTCTAACGGTGGTGACGGACACGGACCGGGAGAAGCAGCTGGACGAGGACTACCTAAACCAGTTCCAAGCGAGAACGGCCGACAACGAGATGGTGGCGTACACAGAGGTGGTGGTTAACCACGGCGAGGAAACGGTGGCGGCGATACGGTCAATAGACTGTATGCACGACCTTTTCATAGTGGGTAGAGGTCAGGGTAATATATCGCCGTTGACGGCGGGATTGACGGACTGGAGCGAGTGCCCGGAGCTGGGCGCCATTGGAGATTTAATGGCGTCGTCGGACTTCGCCTCCACGGTGTCAGTTCTGGTGGTGCAACAATACGTGGGAATTGGGGACGATGCCGACCCACTTTCCACGCCGGATACTCCTACGAACCAGAATGGGCCATTCGACGGCAGTAACTTCGCTAATAGACGGACTCCGACGGGAAGAGCATCGCAGGCTTACCACCCGCAACCCTAAAAGGCAGCGGGCTATATTTTTATTTATTTAATTTCTTTTTTTAGTTTCATCATCTTATCAACTTTCTTCCTTGTAAATGATTCTAAACCAGCACTTACATATATATAATTGATTAGAGTGTGAAGTATATATATGTGGTCAAATTATCCTTACAAAATTATTTATTCTCAATTTTTAATTTATCAAATACAATTATTTCCACCATTATTACCACAAAATGGTTGGAATTAGTCTTTTCAGCCACTTTGCATATCTAAAAAATTCTTCCTTACTATTACCAACCCTCATCAAATAAAAGTGAAACGTGATTAGTTAAATGAACTTTAATTTGTAGTTTCGACTTGTCAATTTTTTTAAAATTTTTCATTATTTATGTGTTGATACAATAATTTTTATTATTAATTGAAGCATGAATTTAAATAAGTCAAATTCAAGCTCAATCTCGAACTTAAAAATTCGAGCAACCTTACTTGAACTCATAAAACTCGAGCTCGAGCTCAATTCGAGCTTTGTTGAGTCGATCTTCAGCTCGAGCTCGAGCTCAAGTTCGAACACTCGAACCAATCAAGTCGAGCTCGAGCTGCTAAAAAAAATGGCTAGCCGAACTCAAGCTTTATTTTTCGAGCTCGAGTCACCCCGAGCTCAAACTCAACTCGTTTGCACCCCTAGTTAAATCTATGTGCATGTTCACAGAGTTCTAATCACCATTGGTAAGAAAAGAGTTTTTTTTTTTAATCGCTAATCTTCATTTTTTTTATTGACAAGAAAAGTTGGTACTTGGCAAATTTCTAACGTGGCACACCTAGAGAATAAAGTTTGTCACATGGGGGTAACCCAAGTAAGGTGGTCAAGTTATTGGTTTTATAATCACAAAGTTCCCAATTCGACTTCAGTGAGAGGGTTTTATTAACCTTCTTGGTTTGAGCCGATAAACTATATATAGACAACCTAGATTGGTTTATCTCCTTGAGGAGTTGTGGTCCTTTGATGACAAGGTCACAAGACAGAAATTATTCGGTATACACCCTCAAGTATTATTGATGACTAGCGGTTTCCCTGGTTACCCAAAAAATCTGGTCATCACATGTCATGAGAAAGGAAATTTGTCATATCATATTGTATTAAGGTAGGATAAATTTTTATTAAATATGCATATTTGTTTATACTTACCGCAATGATTGCCATGTCTAATGTTAACACAAGTTTTAATTGTAACAATGGAAGTCTTCGATCTGCACATGAATATGTACTAGGTTTTCGAAGAAGATGGATAAGTCATAAATAATATTTTTATTGCCAATTCAATAAGCAGATTCACAACAACCCTCTCTCAAATCAATAAGAAGAACATAGACTAAACAAAATAGGAAGCAATTAAGAATACAACATAATCTCCGACAACTAGCTAGACAACATAAGCTAGTTAGAATGCTGAAGACTAAACACACTAAAACCAAACAAACTAAAAAGAATGGAAGAAGAAGAAGAAGATAATAATAAGCTATTGGCTTATTCGCATTTGAAGCCTTCTGGCACCTTCTTTCCACAGTTGTTGAGGACCAAGCTGAGGGAGAGTGGAACATTAAGGTTAATACCCAAGACATTGGCTTTAATGGCGGTGCAAAGGCAAACAGCGGCCTCAAGATCTACAAGACCGTCGATTAGAGGGCAGCAATGGGCCTTTGCAGGGCTGCCGACGACAAGGTGGACCAGGTCGTTCAAAAGGTTGGCACAGACCTTCAATTTAAGTGCATCTTTAGGGCATTTCGCCTTGCCATGGCCGTGGCCGCCAGATGGGGGTGGTGGGCAAGGGACATTGGTGGAGCTAACCATTGTGAAGAAGAGGATGTTCAAAGTGAGAAGAAGGGTAAGTGATGCAACCTTAGCCATTTTTTTCCAAATTGAACAAAGTGTTAGTTTTTTTTAGCTCAAAATATGGCTATTTGCTTGGCTTTAGGCTAGCTTGGTGATTAGATTGATGCATTGTGCATAGTATTTATAGCTCAAAACTTTGGGCATCTTTACATTTTAAAAACAATTTTTTTTGGATGGTAATGGAGAAAAATAGAGAGATCCCATGTGAGGTAGCTTATTAGCATGGGAATTAAAGCTGGCAAAAGCAACTTGGAGATGAGCAAGGAATTATGGACTTTTTGGAGTTTTCTACATTTCACATATATATATTGGTAATTAATTTGGAGATATATCTGTAATTAAGGGGATCAGATCGAAAAGAAAGAGGAATAAACACTACATATCTTTATTATATATTACAAATTTGTTTGTTTCTGCATGTTAGTAATTATATTAAATTCTAACTAATTTGCAATTTAATTATATTGTTGGATGGAGGCTTGGAGAGGCTAATTCAACATTCTGACATCGAAACCTTAACTGCTGCTAAGCATAAGAAAATAAAATTGTGCATTCACTACTACTATAACTTTTGGCATAGTGGTAAGTATTTGATCATACAAGGGCGTAATGATAAGGGTTTAATTTGACTATTGGTGTAAGAGTTGTTATATGATTATGGTGTTTCAAATTCACAATAAGTATTTACATTGAGCTGGTGGATGTTGGACTTAATCCTATAGACTAATAGACTTATACTCAATAGAAAATTTTTCTAAAGTCTTCCTTAAATTCACAATGAACTTAATTGAGATCTTTAATTTGTTAAAAGAATTGAAATTGAACTATTCGCAATAATTGAGTATGAATGGAAGGGATTGTTGTAATCTTAGTAATGATATGTATATTCATTATTTGATAGATGATACAATGTCTTATTTTTGGTAAAATTATAATATGTTCATTATTAATGATTTAAAAATTAAGGAAAAAAATAGGTGGACATTGCTCAAAAGTGATTAGAACTGTAATGGCCTTTCTAACCACTTTGTAATTCTAGCAAATCCTTCATTAGTCGAAAGTGGTGGTAACACTGACTACGACCAAATCACCACTATAGTAGTCAGAAAGTTGAAAATTTTCTTGATCTCAGTCTTTTATTTTTTTTTTCTTTTTTGGGGATTAATTGGAAAGAATTGTTGAAAATTGTCTAGTTTCCAACCCGGAGCTCTCATCAAGGAGTAAAACTCTATCAATTCTGATAATAAATCATCATTGTGACTTTTTTTAATTAGATGAATCAAAAGTTTCTCATGTCATATATATTGAATTACAATAGCATAAAGTTTTCTTAAAATATGCATTTTTAATTTGGTGATACTTTCCAAATGATTAATGTGTTGTTTATTGTACACACAAGATTTAAACACGTGAATATGTACTAGGTTTCGAAGAAGATGGAGTGGTCATAAAGAATGTTTTTATTATATTGCCAATTCAATAATAAGCAGATTCAAACCTTCGCTCAAATGAATGAAAAGAACATGAACAATTTAACACAATAGGAAGCAAGATTACAGCATCTCCGACAACTAGCCAAACAACATAAGCTAGAATGCTGAAGACTAAATTAAACACACAAAAACCAAACAAACTAAAAAGAATAGAAGAAGAAGAAAAAGAAGATAATAAGCTGTTGGCTTATTCGCATTTGAAGCCTTCTGGGACCTTCTTTCCACAGTTGTTGAGGACCAAGCTGAGGGAGAGGGGAACATTAAGGTTAATACCCAAAACATTGGCTTTAATGGCGGTGCAAAGGCAAACAGCGGCCTCAAGATCCACAAAACCGTCGATGAGAGGGCAGCAATGGGCCTTTGCAGGGCTACCGACAACAAAGTGGACCAAGTCGTTCAAGAGGTTGGCACAGACCTTCAATTTAAGTGCATCTTTGGGGCATTTCGCCTTGCCATGGCCGTGGCCACCAGATGGGGGTGGTGGGCAAGGGACATTGGTGGAGCTAACCATTGTGAAGAAGAGGATGTTCGAAGTGAGGAGAAGGGCAAGTGATGCAACCTTAGCCATTTTTTTTTCAAATTGAACAAAGGGTGTCTTTTTAGCTCAAAAATGGCTATTTGCTTGGCTTGAGGCTTGGTGATTAGATTGATGCATTTAGTATGGTATTTATAGTTGAAAACTTTGGGCATCTTTGCATTTTAAAAACAATTTTCTTTTGGAGGGTAATGGAGAAAAATAGAGAGATCACATGTGAGTTTATTAGGATGGAAATTTTAATTTAATGACAATAATTCAAGCTGGCAAAAGCAACTTGGAGATGATGATCAAGGAATTATGAACCTTGGAGGTTTCTACATTTCATTAGTTATTTAATTTGACATTGGTGATTATATAAGTTGGAGCAAAAATGTTCCCCCCACCCCCCACCCCCACCCACACACCAAGAGATATATATAAGTAAGATGAATATCATTTGGAATAATTATTTGATGAGAGACGAACTTTTGTGTTAACTAAATGGCGTTACAAATTAAAGGGATTATTTGCAATTTGGTATCAACATTCCTTGATGTTCCTTGGTGGCCCCTTATGGGGCCGGTGTCACCTTGATTTATTAGCTTACTTGCGTTTGTCTTTTTTCTCAAACAACATTCGGTACTCTCATATATAACCTTTATCAGATTTATTAGTTTATATGACATACGTATTCTCATACATACCCTTTACCATGTTTGAACTTCATATAATTGAATTAACAGTTTGCTTACCGTCACAGCCAAATTACTAGGTTACGATGTGTTTTTAGAATTGTCTCAGCCAAACTACTAGGTTACTGATGTGTTTTTAGTAATAGGCAACGATCTTCCCTCATGACTAAAATCTTACAATTAAATAAATATTAATTATATGGTAATAATCATCTATCCCACCTAACACATTACACAACACATGGAGATGTTTTGCAGGATTGGATGGAGAATTATATTGTACGTGAAGAATGACACTGCCAAGTTATTAATTAGAGTCAAATTTAAGTATCAAACACTGAAATTAGCGTGCTTGAATTGATTAGCCATAATTAATATCATCTATTAATTAAACATTCTATTCTTTAAACATTTAAGTGCAGGCCAACAACAACGTTAATTAAGATCCTTAGATGATCATGTAACCCTTTAATTTAAGGAAAAGATTGCAGCAACTATTTTAAGGTGCAGAGTTTTGGGTGGAAAAGATCTTGTGATTCTAGTCGGAAAAGAATCAAATCAACTTAGCTGATAACCACAAGGAGGTAATGGGAAAGTTAATAAAGTAACTCTAAAGCTTAAAACCTTATAATTATCAAGCAAATTACTTACCAACTCTCCTTAAATAATCATGTGACTCTTGTCTATACGTCAAGCTATCTCAAATAAACAAGTAATATATATGTGTGTGTCCTAAATTTTATTTTAGTAGGACATAAAATTAAGTTAAAATTTAATAAAGATCGAAAAAATGGAATATAAAGATGAAACAAATAATTATTTTTTTTTGAAATAAAAGATGACACTAATATAATCATTCCATATCTTCATATTATCTGTCAAGAAGATCCAATCGAGCTGTCTCCCCCATGCAACCTCAGATACCATATTTAGTCAAGACAAAAGAACAGAGCTCATGCATGCCGTGTTGTACATTAGATTATTGTTTATACTTTATACTAAAATCGAGATTATGAGGCCCCGTGACAAACAGCATAATTGACAATTCATTTATAATTGGAGTTGTTGTTCGAAGGGCCAAATGCCCACACATATAATAATGTACGTTCTATTATTGAACACTCAATAATAGTTTTTTATTTATTTATATTGAGCGACATCTAATAATTTTATTACCTTAAAATTAATTTAAATTTGGCTCAAACACTTTATTACCATTATATCAAAAGTTATAATAACTTGCTAGTAGCTAATACATAACTTTAGTCATAATCTGGTTTGATGTCAATTATCAATTCAAATCAAGCGCTTATTATAGCTACTAACGATGATGTACATTTATTTCATTATACTTGTGTAACAATTAACGTCTCGTTTCAATGGTAAGATGCTGGATTCAGCCCTCCAAACATCCGCCCAACAGATGGCCATGTGGTCAAATACTTAATGTGGAGTGTATACGTAGGCTATACTATAAGAGTTTCTGACTTTATAGTACAGTTACATTTATAATCCACTTATCTAAGTATTCCAAACTATTAAATTAACATTCAATAATAGTTTTATTATATATTGAACAAAGGATGGCCATGTGGTCAAGTACTAAGTACTAACGTGTAGGCTATACTACAAGAGTATGTCTCTAACCTTATAATTGTATTAGTAACATCCTTACCAATTGCACTGAGCTATTAGGTTAACCATTCTCATTGTTGAATAAAGCTGAAGCTGAAAAAATGGTGTTTGTTGAGTGATGGACTTTGAAAGAGTGATTCTTCTTTCAGCTTAGAAGCCTTGATTTTGCAATGTAGCAGTTTCTCTCTTAATCGCTTTCAATACTTTGATCACAAGGAATCGAAAGCTTAGGGTCCTCCTTTTATAAATGAGGAGGCCGGGGTGAGTACCACATCTTGAAATTTGAATTTAATTTGTTCGTTGTCGATAACTCAACAAGTGATAGCTGTCACAATCCATAAAAATCCGCTGTCAAATCCCTTTACTTGTGCAGATTGTGAACCACGTGGTAAAGACCATTTCCCTCTTAGTGTATAAGCACACTTTGGTTCAGAAGAGCTTGTTTACATATCACCAATTTGTCTTCTGTGTAGACATATTAGTAGGTGTCAGACAAATTACAATGTGTCTAACAATTCTTTTTATTCTTTCTCCTATGAGCTCCATCCGATGATGATCTTTCAAGATTTATTTAAAAAAAAAAAAAAAAACCTTTACTTTCGACTGTTTCCGAAATCGTTCCTTCCGAGTACTTTCATTCCGATCACAAGATCCTCGAGCATGAATAGTTTACCATATGAAATGAGGGGTCTATAATGTCTATACATTCATCTACCCTCAGCTAAATGGTAAGTGTTAGGTTTTTTTCTTGATCTCGATTAGAGAAAACTTATATATCTTGACCAAGTGTCACATTTTAGGCCCAAGTGTTCTCAGCATTGTTAAGGTTTCTTCCTAGCAATCATTTCCTCATCATTATTTGAATTTTAGACATCGTTGATTTATAGTAATTTGTATTAAATGGACTAATAAGTTGTCTAAAATCTCAAAGGACTTTTTTTTTTAATGACTTTTGCCTGTCGTGGGCAGGACAACATAACCATTCGGTATTATCAAGAAAAAAGGGAATGTATCAAGCGAAACAATTCGAGAGCAAAAAATTCTTTTTATTGTCTTAAATCAGTCAAAATTAACACTGAACTCTCTCCCCCAGGGGTATTTATACATCTATTATGTTCATAAATGAACTTAATTCTACCAATTATTACACATGTATTTAAGGATGTAACCGACATAATTTAAATCTCCATTATTCAGGAAAAATCCAAGAGCCAACTACAAACTACATTTACTCCATAAATATCTTGCCACACTTTAAGTCCTCCCAACTTTCTTGGACCGACCGAGTGAATTGACCACCAAACCGACCAGGTATAACTATCCGTGGACATTGAGTACGACCGCTCAAGTCAGGAGAACCCATGTCCAATCTCTTGACCCATTAAGAGACACATTCTCTAATTCGACATAGAATGACACTTAAAACTTTAGTAAAACTTCTGCTCTTGAATTAGTTTTTATACTATAGCTAATATCTTAACAAACAAAAGAAATATGGACTCCATTTATTCAAAGGTATATGTAAACAAGTACCATAATGATACAATATTCAAAAAAACATCAATCTTCTCTTCTCTTCTCTTCTCCAAACTAAACTCCCAACTGGCGTTGCACTTCAAGAATGGTCTTCGCCGACGCCTGAAGCCGACGCTCTTCTTCTTCGCTTAGATGCACATTGGTGACGCCTAAGACGCCGCTCCTCCCCAGCTGCGCCGGCAGGCTGAGGAACACGTCACCGCCATCAATCCCGTAGAACCCCCGGGCCAGGACCGAGACCGGGTGGACCCGTCTCTGGTCGCGAAGTAAGGACCGAGCCAAGTTTGCCACGGAGTAGCCGATGGCCCACGAGGTGTAGCCTTTTAGACTTATAACCTCGTACGCACTGTGCACCACGTCTCGGTGGATGTTCTCTAACGCTTCTTTCTCGTACGCAATTTGTTGTCTTTCTAGGAAGCTCAGAACTGGCACCCCTCCTATGCTTATGCTCGACCACAGTGCCACTGAACTGTCCCCGTGCTCCCCAACAATATATGCCTGCACGCATGTACATATATATGGTCAAAATTTAACAACCCATTATTTTGATAAGTATATAAGGTCAAAAATTCAAACATAAATATGTAAACAAGTCTAGTGACTCGAACTTTGATTGGATAAATACATAAATGCAAAAACTTATGTAAGACCGTCTCATGGGTCGAACTTTTTATTAATGGGGTCAAAGATCTAATTTATTAATCAAAGATCTCACATGGATTGAGACATAACTGTTACCCATATTTGAATTGTATAGAGTTTTTTTTTTTCTTCTCATTTTTGGTTTTAAGACTATGAAATTATTTCCATATTTGATATTTAACTATTAATTTGTTTACATTTAATCTCATGACAGTTAAATCTTTGTCATATTTGGTTCATTCAACCTAATTTTTTTTTTATCACAGTTGACTTAATTTTAAGGGAAAAAATTGTTATTCTCTATTTTTTTTCTTAAACTTCCTCGGGGACTGAAAATGACAAATTTACCCTTCAATATAAGTCACTTGCTTGAAATTTGGCCACTGGTGACTTATCTTAAAAGGTAAAATTGTCATTTTTATTACTTTTTTTTCTTAAACTTCTCTAGGAGGTGACTGAAAATGACGATTTTGCACTTCAAAATAAATCACTTGTCTAAAATTTGATCATTAATGACTGAAAATTATGTGAAAGAATCAAATGTGACAAAAATTTAAAAATTTTGAGATCAAATATTAAAAAATTTAATAGTCATCGACCAAATATAAAAATAGTATCATAGGCTCATAGACCTGGCACTAATAATAGTAGAAAAAACTGGAATAGTATATATAAAAGAAGTCTCACCTGCACATCCTGAGCATTAACATCAAGGTGATCAGCAATGAGGAACCGGAAGCGGGAAGAGTCCAAGTTGGTGCCGGAGCCAATGACGCGGTTCGCCGGGAACCCCGACAGCTTCCATGCCACGTAGGTGAGAATATCCACCGGGTTGGACACGATCATGAGGATACAATACCGGGAATACTTCACCAATTGAGGAATAATATTCTTGAACAGCGCGCAGTTCCGCTCGATGAGGCCGAGGCGGCTCTCCCCGGGGTTCTGCCGCGCGCCAGCGGTGACGATCACGAGGTCCGACCCGGCTGTGACGGCGTAGTCCACGGACGCGTGGATCTTGGTGCGCGGGAGGAACGCGGCGGCGTGCTGCAGGTCCAGCATCTCGCCGCGCACCTTGTCGGCCATGGCGTCGACGAGCGCTAGCTCGTCGGCGAGGTCCTGAGTAAGGACGGTCTGGGCGATCGCCATCCCGACGTTCCCCACCCCGACCACGGAGACCTTGGTGTGGCGCTTGGTGGGGGATGGCGGGGCCGCGTTGGGAATGGGCTTGAAGAACGTCTGGCTCAAGTCCAGCCCGCCCGGCCCGAATGAGGAAGAGGAAGAACTCTTATGCATGGTAACAAATTAACAATGGTGTTTATGTGAAGATGAAATTGGAAATAATGAAGCTTTGGTAAAGTGTGGTTTAAGTAGAGATTTGCTTAATTGGTTTCTTGGTGAAGGGGGAAGAAGGAGGATAGAGTGTTTATATAGAAGGAAGAAGCGAACCAATAAGACAAGAAGGGTCTTCGGTTTACAACTTTAATTTTCTCGAACGTCAACTGTATGCGCGCGTTTTCAGAATGATCAACGAGTCAAATACTACAATTCAATTCTTTGTTTTTTATATTCCTTTTATACCGACACTTTGTCCAAATCTTGACATGCATTTCAATTTTAAAATTTAAGGAAATGAAAAACCTAAGAAATAATGTGTGTGAGTATATATATAAAATCTTTACTAATCTAGAAATCTAGAATCAATATATTATTTTCTTGACACTTAAATTGGACGAATTATACCATTGACCAGGGTCTACCTTGCATTGTAGACCCCGGTCCAAAACTAACTTTCAGTACACATTCTATATATACATGTAGTTGGTGTCGAAAAAATCTCGCATAAACACCGATTAATCAGCGCCTAGGCGCTAAGTGACAGTCGACCACCTCGCATATCACCATAATCAGGGGCCTAGGCAAGTCGACTAGGCCACCTAAGCATCGCATAGGCCTCCTAGGCACCGTCTAGGCTGCCTAGTCGGCTGAATAGCTATAGTTTTTTTTAAGGGTTATTTTCGTTTTGAGCGAAATAACCCTAAATTATACAAATTCTAGATTTTTTAGGTTAATATTTAATAGATTATTATTAACTATTAAAGTATTAAATAGTTTATAATTATTTGTCTTAAAAAATATTTAAAATTATAAACAAATTTTTTTAAAAAATACATGGAAATCGGCACCGATTAACCTCTGTCCAGCGATTAGCGATTTTTTCTATCATGTCTGCCATTGACAGTTTCTGTGTCTATCTTATGTGTCAGCAATTATCAAGTTATTTGTTTACATGTAGAGAAAACGGTTAACTGTAGGTACAAAATATATTAATTGAATGTACAGAATTTTTGTATTAGAGTTCATAATGTAATATAAACTCTGATCCATCGTATTACAATTGCATAAATTGCTCTCCCAAATTTAAAATTATATTAAAATAAAATTAAACTCTTTTCGTTTGAATCATGAATCCATATCACAAATACCAAGATTGATATATGGTTGAAATATTGGATCTTTTGTGATGAAACAAGGGGCTGCTATCTGATAATTAGGTGATATCCTTTGACGCTTATTGTAAATCACATTTCCAAAAAGCTAGTAGGTATTATAAGCAAATTAAGATAGTTAAATATTAGAAAACCAAACCAAAATATCCCCAAAAATAAAACATTTAAAAGGAAAAAAAATGTAAAATATTGACCGTATCGAATTTCAAAGGAGACAAAAGTTAAATGCCGTCGGTGATGGTGATGGGTTTCTGACTAAAAGTAAAAGTAAAAGTAAAACCATGATCGAGTCTCTGGTTTCTCGTTTGTGCGTAATTTGAGGTTAATTAATCTTTTATTTCTAGCTACGCACGTGTATGATGCATGTAAAACCATGGTGGAACGTTTGGAATATGATTATAAATAAGTCCAAGGAATGATTTCATAGGAATTCAATAATATTTTGAAAGAATATATATAGGAATTATTTATTCCACCTAAAAGTAATTCGATCACTTCTGTGGGCGAGCTGAGCCGGCGAGGTAATAGTAGTTCCATACTTTCCTTATGACTAACAATTATTGAGGATTTTATTGGACATTATAAAAATAAATAATAATTATTAATTCTTCTAAAGTGCACATAAATTGCATGTATGATAATGTTTTCCTATACCATGGATGGGCCATGCACTTTTTGTTCAAAAAGTCACAACAAAAATGAGAATGGTGTGATTTTTTAAAATATAATTTGGAAAATTAATAGGTATATTTTTACTTAAAGATGGCCAAGATTCCACTCGAGTCTATTTTAGTAGAGGATTTAATTTAAATTACTTAGGCTTAAGCCAAGTTCGATCTTCAACAATTATGATAGGTATGCGTTTTGTGGGTCATTGATGCATTTTTTTGTTGTGCGTTCCCTAACACAATTGGTGCGTTTTTCATACCTAATGATGCAGCCGCCCGCACATTATGGCCTGACCCATTTGAGCTCACACACACATATATATATATAGTTTATTTCATAACAACCCACTTATAGCAAAGCATTTGCTTTTCTTGTCTCCCAGTCTCCCTCTCTATAATACTGTCAATATGTTTTGTAGAAACCATGGGCAAAGACTACTTATCTTTTAGGTCATCCAATTTTTCTAATAAGACTAACTTATTTTCGTGTAGTTGGTGTTACCGTGTCAAACGCAGTACGGAGTTGGTGAATACTAATCACCAACAAATCCTTCAAACTTGTGTACTTTTGCCATCTACTTTTCAATGCATGGGAAGTTCATATCAACTTATTTAGGTAAGATATCGACTCAAAATAACTCATATCCTTATAAAAATTACGAGTTCTGTATAAATGGTCGAGTGAGTAAAGCATAACTTTCGTTGCTAAAGGTCATGAGTTTTATTCTGTCATCAACACCATTTCAATCGAACTTGTCAAACAAAATCTTTTTAGTGCAATTTATCTCACAAGTATAGTTACAGATTATTATACAAGATCGAGATGTACTTAAAATATACACCTTTTGATAATAGATGCGGATCGCACTCACTATCAAAATAATAATAGTAATAATAACATTGATAATAATAATAATAATAATAATAATAATAATAATAATAATAATAATAATAATAATAATAATAATAATAATAACTTTGATGGCCATGCATGTCTGCTTATAAATTATAACCCAGGTTGTTTTTCAGCCCATCGCAAAATTCTTAACTACAGCATTCTGTCAAAATCAGCATATTCTCTTTTTATTTATTTATTTGGAGATGGATTACACGTATTAATTAGTTCAATTCATTGATCACAATAAGACAGATGTGTTATGAGGAAAGTCAAAATTGGAAAATATCAGATGTCTTTTGTGAACTGTGAGCTATTACATGTTTTAGGAAGGATAATTGAATATAAATCTTAAAATAAAATATGAATATGACGAAGAAAATAAATGGATACGAAACATTTTTCATGTGAAATTTGTGACTTTTTTATGCATTGACAAATCAAATTCTCTTTAGAGTTATGGGTAATAGCCCATACACTATGAGCCCACTCATTGACCCAAGAAAACATGAATTAACTTAGCCCAATTGGTGAAGCCCATTACAATGAACTAATGAAGGCTAGGGGTGTAAACAAGCCGAGCCGAGCTCGAGCTCGTTATGGAAGATTCTGCTTGAGCTCGAGCTCGATCGAACTCGAGAATTGATGCTTGAGTTCGAGCTCGATCTTGAGCTCAAGTTCGAGCTTGAATTTGAGTTCGAGTTCATGCTCGAATTCGAGGTCGAGTTTGATTTTGAGCTAAACGAGCCGCTCGAGCTCAAGCTCCATGGTGTAACTTTGTAATGCCTTCATTAGCCTAAGACATTTGACATTGTTATGCTTTTCACCACACAGGGTCGTTGTGTATTTTCTTCTTCTTCTTCTTCTTCTTCTTCTTCTTTTGTGTGTGTGTGTGTGTGTGTGTGTGTGTGTGTGTGTGTGACTTAAACAATAGGCTACTAAAATAGTTTAATTTGATTCTATTTTTGTTGCGCTAAGCTACAGACACATATAGAACATGTTGTTATAGTCAGTGGATAGGTAGAAACACCTATACCTTTTAGTGGCGAAAAAGGGTCCTCTCACACACTCCGATGGTTTCTTTTCAATTGTTTGGCCCTAATATCAATTAGTGTCTTTTATATAGCTCCGTAGTAAATTCCGTTCTAGTGCATAAAATTTCACGAATTCCAAGAAAGCGAACAAGTAACAGAAGTATTGACCCACGGTTACTTTACCCATGGGATTGCTCCCTTCTCCAAGATACGTTTGCGATAGTGCCAACTTGACTGCACGCTGAATAGATAGACCGACTTTTCAGACTTTCCGGGGCCAAATAGAAGGTTACAGAAATGGCAACTTTATAATCCTCAGAGGATTAGAAAAGTTTATCCAATATACACTTTAGGATAGTGAGGCTAGATTTCCCTAAAAAATGGTTTCTCTTTCTTTTGACCATAAGTCCATAAGATAAGTTTAAAAAAATCTAAAAAATCTAAAAATAAAACAATAGTAGGTAGTATAAGAAAAACCAGAACTCAAAAGCCGCCGGCCGTTTAAGCTGTCGACGGGAGAGAAAGAGCTCTCGAAGTGGAATCAATGGAGGCATTAACGGAGCTGGAGCGAGTCCAGATCGGAATTCTCCGACGAATATCGGACCTCGAACTCGCCCATCTACCCGACACCTTCTCTCAAAACCTCTCTATAACCTCTCCCAACAATTCCGCCGCCGCCGACGACGACACCACTGAAGGCCGCCTCTCTATCATCCTCCGGGAAAATGGCGTCAGAGACTTCGCCTTCAAGCGCGTCGCTACCGATTATTACGACTGGCCTCTCGAGGCCCGCCGAGACGCCCTGGCTGCCGCTTCCATCGATCACCTCTGCAAAAGCATCGTTCTGGTACCTCCATTTCTAGCTCCCTTTATAACGGATATTCTCTTGTGTAGCATAAAATTACCAATTCCCTCATTTTGTCTGAACCTGACTGCATAAATTACATATTCTAGAGTTTGAAAGTCAAAATTAAGCCAGTAGAAATTCAGTAGTTTAAGTTAAATGTATTGAAAGTTTAGAGTTAGTAAATAGTGGGAAAAGATTATGTCTTCACTCTTCATTTAGCATATGCAGTGAAGTAGTGTAGTTTTAGATAAAGACTTCACCTTTATGCTATATTATTGTCAAACATGGCAATCTTCAAGGGACTATATATGAGTTTCAGTTTGTTAGTCATCATCACACCTTGTAAGCTTGTACAGTGTTATATTGTGTGCTTTTAGGGTGGAGGTAGAAATAGCATGCTCTTATTGGTCAGACTATTGGCCTTCTTGTTTTGAGCCGGTCAGCTATGGACAACTTATGCTGGTTTAATTCCGTGTGGTTCTTTTCCGGCTAAGGATCATAGGGCAGGGTTTACCCCGTCCACGCCCTCGGGTAGTGGCTCCTAGTTTCCCTTGTCATCCAAAAAAAAAAAAGTTAGGCTGGTTTACCTCCGTGTGGTTCTTTGCCAGCTAAGGATCATAGGGCGGGGTTTAC
Organism: Ipomoea batatas; assembly: GCA_002525835.2. Classification (NCBI taxonomy): domain Eukaryota; kingdom Viridiplantae; phylum Streptophyta; class Magnoliopsida; order Solanales; family Convolvulaceae; genus Ipomoea; species Ipomoea batatas. The sequence goes on from CM008345.1 coordinate 1,684,869, forward strand.
CGAGTCCACACCCTCGGGTAATGGCTGTGAGTTTCTCTTGTCATCCAAAAAAAAAAAGTTTATGGCTTTATTATCTATAAGAGGTTTTTCTTTGATGAAGCCATAGATTGTGGTGTATAGTGTTTTATGTTTGGCCTCAATTTGACTCATACTGGATCTGAGGTATCTGATTGTTAAGTGCTCTATATCTGTATCTTCATAGTGTTAGGGTGAAAGAGAGGCATACTCGTGAGCATATTAGACTGAAATGGCGCTTATCTGTGCACCATTGATGAGTGTAGAGAATGTTTGGGCATTTTAATTTTATTTGTTGTAGAGCTGTTCTTGTATCCAAAGCTAGGTATTTGCTCGCTACTTCATTCTTCCTTCTGCTTGTAAAATTTGTCTTCTGAATGCAGGTAAATACTCAAGCACCAACGAGTGTAACTGATTGTAAGGATCGCAACAATTCAAAGTACTATCTTGTTGTTGTGCAGGTGAGTTTTATCGAGTTCTAATAGTTGCTTCCACTCTGAACATTACCGAGAGTAGAAGTACATTATAAATGATAATCTCCTGCATTTTCTTATTGCAGTATACTGCACGGTTTAATGCTGAGGCAGTGAAGAATTTTCTGTATACACTCAACGATGGCAAGATAGCAAAAAAGAAGTTTAACAGTAAGTTAGCATCTCTTGAACATTTCATGAAGTCTTAAGTTAACGATTGAAGTGTGGGGATATGAAATTCTTATTGTTGCTTCAATATATTGAATTAGAACCATCGTTTTGGTTGCTATCCGTACTTCACTATCATCTCTTGAACATTTCACGAAGTCTTAGGCTAACAATTGAAATGTGGGGATATGAATTTCTACAGTGAGGCTTGCTCCCGAGGAAATCTCACAAAGTTTGACAGGTTATGGACACAATGCTGTAACGTGCGTTGGTATGAAAACAGACATTCCGGTAAGTAATCTTCTGCTTCTATTCCAACTTTAGCTGGCATGGAAAGTTGGTTATTCGATTAGCATTTGCTGTCTTTCTTGCATATAGCTAGCCTGTGATTAAACAGGCAATGAGGTCCCGTTATTCTTCATCTTTATACATAAATGGGAACATTTGGCATGTCTATCGTTCTCGGTCACCCCATTTTTGTGGGGATGAAGTCTTGTGCCATTGATTATGCCAGCTGTTAATGTTGCTTATTGTCCTGCAATCTGAAGCCTGTCAAAGTCTTCGCTTTATTGCATAAGATTGTTGCAGTTAAGAATATTATGCGTCTCGGTGAATGACAACACTTCATAATAATGTGATTTTGGCAGGTGATTTTGGATGAAGCTATTACAAAGCTCAAACCCGACTTCTTCTGGCTAGGCGGTGGAGAGGTTGATCTTAAACTGGGGATAAAGACTCCAGAATTCATCGACGCTGTTAAACCGTTCATTGTTAACTGCAGTGGTAGTTGATTGCTGTACAATGATGCCTCTGAAACATTATTTTCTGCAATTATAGAAGCAAAAATTGAAACCAAGATGTTCATATCCCAATTGGAAAATGGGATTTCTGCCCTGGATGGATATGTTTTCAGTTCTTGAATCATCACAGCTATTGGTCATTAAGTGCTTGTTAGTTCAAAACAGAGACATCAGTTTAGGAAAAGTTGTAATTTTGGTCTCTAAATTATGGGTTGGCACTTTAGTTCAGCCAATAGCTAAAAGTTTTTTCTTTTTTTCTTTTTACATACAAACATTCATTATTCCTAACACTACGAGACTAATTTGGATGCGGTCTGTGACTCACCCGATTTCCGATCTTGTAGTTGCATTTGCAATTTGCTATGCTTATGAATATTTTTGAGTAACGAGGAAAACTCATAGCAATTTGCTACACTTATGAAATGAGTTTGTATTTTTTTTTTTTGGTGAGTGACAAGGGAAATCAGTAGTCCCTTAGTCGAAAGTGTGCATTGAGTAAATTATGCTCATATGTAATCTCACACAAATCATGCACGAGAGATAAACTACAAGCTCAATCGATAGAGTGTAGGTAAGAATCAAACTTATTCTCTACCCACTCGATTACCCCTTTTGGGCATGAGTTTGTAAATTTTTTTTTGAATGACAATGAAAGTCCACAGCCACTATACCTGAGGGTGTGCACTGAGTTATCCCGTGACTCCAGCCAGCAAAAGATCACGAAAAAGTAAACAAAGGTAAACACGCATAGTTTTTTATAGCTGATTGACTCAATTTAAGAATGTCACTAAACCGCTTCTAGTGTGAGTTGAACTTGAAACCTTATGATTAATGAGTTTGTAATTTAGTATGGAGGAATGGGGACAGGACACCCACGTCGTACGCATTTTCTTGTTCATTCACATAACATTTGATACAAACACGTAGTATGAAGGACAGCCACTCAACCAACATTTTTATCAGTACCAGCTACGACTTGATTGCTCAACTTCCACTAAATACATACTCACCACTGAAGGTTACGGGTGTGGACATATATTATAGCACTGCACAACAACGTTATTCAATTCGCATTCGAGTAAAATAATGTAATTTTGTTTGAAAATGATACAAGTTACCACTTTAGAAACAATAATTTCACCGCTACTGGCATGGGATATATAATATCATCTGTTGTGGATGGGTGGTTTGCGGTGGGGTTGTGCATAGTCCATAACCACGGCATCTTCCACGGGGTCATTGTCTCCGGTGGTGGTCACATCTTCTTCTACACTCGGTGCTGTCGGAGATTCTAAAGTTGACCGCGCTCGTTTTTCTGATCCCTGCAATGGAAATGGATTTGTAATTATGTATGTATCTTGTAAATCTATGCTATGCTCACACGAGCAACTCAGTTGCTACTCATGTAATAAAATTATGCGTAAAGAGGTTGGTAATCACAGTGTGGGAGTTACACCTAATGTGGTGGCTCCTTATGAACACTCGACGACACTAGTTCTCTCACAAAGAGGTCATTCAGTTACCGTGATTTACCATATACCCTCCACTATCTTGTCATGTTAGAGAGTGAGGCCTATTGAGGCGATAAATTTCGCATTTTGTGGGCAAGTATCACATGGAGTTCAGAGAGGGGGTTACCTTGATTTCGAGTTTTTCATGCAAAAATTCTTGAAGAGAAAACGTTGCAACCTCATTTCCACCTGAAGTCCAAAGAACATATATAAGAAGCTGAAAATTAAAATCATCTATTTGTAATTAACTGACTCTATTACAACATAATATCTGTAGATTCGAATATGTGATCCCCATTTGAGAGAGTCACGGAAGTATCATTGAGTTACGAGTTACTTGGCGATGAAAAATCTTATTCTCCCACAAAAAAAATGATAGGTATTTCAAACAAACTTTGATGGGTTGTCAAAAAAAATCTATTTGTTGTATGGCATAGGCCAAATAAATAGTTCAACCTAACAAATATTGCCCAATACTCTAGATCACTTGCTAATCATTTTATCTTTTTATTTTGGTAATAAAACATCATGGTATGTACGTACTCATAAAACCCTAACAAGGTAGAGGCGGAAAGAGGACATAAAATTTAGTAGTTTTAACTGCTTATTAGGGCATACTAATTTTGTAGGATTTTCTAAGGTGAAAGATATTTAGTACAATTATATATTATTTTTTGTTGTATGAGATATTAACAATATAGGTATCTAAGGTATAACCACCATATTATACATTATTGTATATGATATTATCTGTATCATAAAAAGAATTATAAGTATACTATACATATAGTTCTAAGTAAGATTTTTGGTTCTAGTCTGTCTGGTAAATGGAGTAACAATTGACAAACATTAACATATTTTGGGTTACGAGAGAAACTTAGAATTACTATCCAAAAATATGAACGGGGTAAACTCTATTCTTGACTCTAGGTTAATTAATCAGGAGTATAATGTGACAACATAGTAGATATATTCTAAAACTCTCTATTCACTAACTAGATTTTTATTTATAAAAGAGAAGCATATAATATTACTTTTTTTTAAAAACAATAAGCATATAATATTACTTAATTTGATACCTTTGTCTTCTTGATCATCAATCTTCTTGAAAGCCTCTATGGTTTCAGCCATGGAAACTGCACCATCCTCCATTATCGACAGCTTTGCACCCTGCAAAAAAACCCTTTAATTTATTCTCAATCCAATTCATTTATGGTTTATACTTTATATTCCTATTCATCTTTGATCCATGGGAAAGCCTACAACTACTACATACCCTAAGTTGCATTTTGTGTAAAGTCTATCTTGTAACCCTAATTGGCCAAAAATAACAAGGAGGTAACCAGCTTAAATTTCACATAGTTGATCGGCTCAAACAAAGAAGGCGTTACCCAAAAGGTGCAATCGGGATAAAGTTCGTCTTGTGACCCAGGATCAAATCAGCTTGGGTTTCCAATAACTGACTGGGTCACATGAATAAGGCGAATATATATATGCATATTCATCTAATAATTAAGTAAGAGGTTTGGAATTGAAATTGAACCACCTTGGCAGAGATGAGCAGACCATTTTCCTTATTATCATCAAACATTCCAAGTGGACGGGCAGTGCATGCATGCATGAGAGAAAAACACAGGAAGAGATACGCCACAAAAGACGACATTATATTCCTCAACCAACTAAACGATACAATGTTATGATGATAGATATATGTTGCAGATGGCAGCTAGCAGTGTTTGGTTATTATTTATAAGTGGGGTGAAAAGGGGAGGGCAATTGAGCATTCAATGCAGAATTTGATGATTTTAGGGGGTTTACAGAGAACATGCAGGCTCTTACGTTGCCGGACAACGATAACAAATCCGAAGATCTTGATGGCCTCCCCAATGTCTCCTATTCTTCCACTTTTGTGATCAAGTTTGGGTCCCATGAAGGAGAAACCAGACAAGCTAGCACGTCAATGCATGTTATGACTATAACTTCTTGTTGTTGTTATTGTTGTTGATGCACCTTTCTAGGGTTTTGTGCATGCACATGCATGTCCATGTCTCAATTTTACATGTCTGATGTGGTAAAATACGGGTGTTATTGTAAATATGTATTAGACACTAAATTTGATCAATATACAGCCATACAATGATCTTTCTATGGGTAAAGTTTAGATGCTCGTTGGCTAATTGAAGGGTGGTCAGAAGTGTCCAAGCACCTCCTAAGTCTTCAGCCAAAAAAACCCCTATTTACAATAAATGCAATATAGGGGGAAAGGGGACAAATTCTAGCCTCACGGCATGAAGGGCAAGTGGAGCCCATGTACAGGCTATGACCGGTGCCAAAAAAGCTCCTACATGTGTCCTATCATCCAAGAAAGGAAGAGTCTTATTGCCATTCTGAGTTGGGTAGGTTGGTGCTGATTGAAAAGGTGATCGGGGCTTGAGTTAATCGGTCGAGGGACCTTGCATCGGAGCTAACTAGGGTAGCTCGGCCGAACATAAGGTCGGGTAAAGAGTAGACACGATGAGACGAAGTCGGGTCGGGCCGACTCCATCCAGGGTTCATTCGTTACCGACCATTAAATACTAACATAGTTATCTGGGGTATATTCCCCATCAATGTCTATGTGTGGTAGCTAGATTGTATTGTCTATCTGAAAAAAACTTTAGAATTCGAACTTGTAACTTTGTGGTTATCAAATCAACAACCTAATCAATTTGCTTAGAGTTGCCCCAAATTCTTCTATTCCTATCAATGATCACTTGTGGAGAAGTAACGTTGAATACACTGACGACCAATAAAGGTAGTGAGACAAACACCTTAAACAATTTTTTCGTTACTGAAAAATTTTTATGAACTTCTACTTCACATATATATTATATATATACTTTTACCACCAC
>CM008345.1:1771873-1782470 GCA_002525835.2 Ipomoea batatas
CTAGTTCAGCTTGCTAATAACCTGAAGCAACTCCAGTCCACCGTCTTCATTGTCACTGAAAAGTCTTAAATCTTTGTTCCAGTTTTCATGCATAAACGACCCATCAGCATCACTCTCACATAGGCCATCCTCCCAGTCCTGAGAAACAGATTTTGGCACCTTAATTAACATGTGGTATATATGCATAAGTTTGTTAAAGGAACACAAGACAGAAAACACAAGATACCTGTAATTGTTCGCGAATTGCAGGTACAAACCTATGTAAGGTATTAAGCAATGATTTGGAAGATCCATATGGTTTGGAATGGAAAACAATGTCCACATTTTTTATAAGGTCCATGAGTTCGGCAGAGGAGGTTAATATGTTTATCACCTGCACATATGAATACAACATTCTTAATGACAAGTTCAAAATATAAACAAGCATTGAATCAAATTTCAGAAGTCAGAACATAGTTTTGGACATGACATTTACATAGTATCCATCAGTTTACACCTACAGAAATGAAGAGGAAAAAACTTCACTTCAAATCCCTGGTAACTATAGCCGATTTAAGATGCACATAACCAAAGACATCATATTGTAACCATTGGAATCAATATTATGGTATGTTGATGAAACAAGCATTAATGGTCATACCCATTACTCAGAAACACTGAATGGTCATACCCATTACTCAGAAACACTGAACAGAAAATGAGTGATGCACAAAAATAGTGATCTAATCCTCTTTCAACCAAGATGTTGAGGTCTAACCCGGAAATGGAAATTATGGTGTACAACTAGATCATTGAACTCAGAATTTAAAGTATATCCCCGTATTGAAATCCACCCATCTCCATTGGAAACATAATGTTTTCTCCCCATAATGCTTTTGTTCCAGCAATTCTAAACCTGTAAATGATATTTTTATATTTCCCCAAACCAGAAATTTCTACAGTTAAGTTCAAAACTGGCGTGGAAACTACAAGGAAATAAGAGTCTGGTTAACCACCAGAAGTCCCACCTAGATAACAAGGAAAGCCGAACCCAGATTATGCCCGCCAATTAATGGGGGTTCAATTACAGGAGACTTTATGCAGTTTTCAAGTACCTTCTCTTGAATGTTATTTAAAGAAAGTCCATAAATGCTAAAACCACTACAGTAAAGAAAGGTATCACGAAAGTAAAAACTACAAGGCGGAATAGTAATCAAAAGAATAAACCTTTGAAACCATTTGAACAGTTAACTCTGGATCTGTGTGTAGAAACTTGTGTGCAAAACCAATGAAATGCATAACCAGAGAGCTGTAGAACAAATAGTTAGCCAAAACAAAACCCCGCCAAGCAGAGGAATATTTGCACGGAAATGACTGAGTGTCCTTTTGCATAATGATAGCGGGCAGGCCCAAACATGTATCAAGATCAGCAAACTGTTCCAAACTAATTGTCCAAGGTTCCAGGTAATTAACCCAAAGAGTGAATACTTGAGATACATTTTTTACAGAGCACTCCACAGGGCAATACAGAAATGTCCTCAATATAAATCTGTATAATGGCCTCTGAATCCATGAGTCCCAAGAACTAACAGTTTGAACCCTGAAAGCAGCATCCCTTGATTTAGCAGTACCAACTGAACCAGAAAGTCTCTGTCTAGGACTCTCAACATAATCAACCTGACCATTCTCATCAGTGAGCTTGAGTGAATTCAAATTTAGATACTTTACAAACACATTTACCACCTCACCTAAGCCAGAAGTTGGGGGAGTCTCACCCAAAAATGACCGAAAAGGGAGTGACACACCAAATGATTTGCACATAGTCACAGGCAACGGTGAGAAATCATTGTCAACTAACCAAAAATGTATCATTGTATTGACCAAAAACTCTGCTCGTTCAACAGTACAAACATCATATGCTGAAGAGTAATGGAGAAGTAAACTACGATATGGTTGGTGGGTATTCAAATCATGCATTGGCACATACACCCGAAGATAAGCATATAGTAGACGCATATAGAGATTCCCTTCATTTTTCTTCTCTGGTGCATGTTTCGTGCTCAACAAACTTGGAATTGAATAAGCCCAATTTTCCAGCCTAAATCTTTTGCTTCTCCTAACTCCAACAGTTTGAGGCCCCTCACTATTGCCCCTGCAAACAGGGTAATACGCAAACCAGAACATGTAATACTCAAAAATATTCAACTGAACCTGGAACGACGAACCCTTGACTGAATCCTCCTTCAACCTATTCTTGAACAATGGACACAAGTCAGCTAAAATCCCAGCATCTCTCTCACTTTGGAGCAGATAACGAGCCCATTCTGGCAACCTCTCAACAGGAAACACATATTTAACCAAAGACAAAGTATCAGCATCCGCAATTGATGATAGCAACACCCCATTTGGAGATAGTAAACTGAAAATCCTGCCTGTAACCAAGCAAATAGATAGAAATAAACATCAACAAGCATCAAAATAGCAAAAAACTGCAGAAAACACAGAAATGTCCTAATCAAACATTTAACTCGCATTCCAGTAACTGTCTCGTGCAGAATTCAAAGTCATGCATACGCATAGAATATATAAACTAAACACTCTAGCAATTCAGTAGAAAATTCAAACAATAATATGGTCAGAACTCAGAACCAAACACTCTAGAAATTCAGGAGAAAATTAAAACAATAAGATGTTCAGAACCATGCCTGCAAGCTCGGAATCGTTCGATAGAGACGCAATATCGATCCATCCGGACGGAGAAGCAGGCTTCTGAGCTGCTGCCGCCTGCGGAGCGTCGTCGAAGCCGAAGATCTTGCAAATTAGGGTTGGAAAAGTGATGGAGAAGAACCAGCGGGTCTGGTCCGCAGTGTACTTGTGGAGGAACGCCTCCACCTCCGCACACGCCGTCGCGAGCTGCGGCGGGGACGCCGAGCCGGCGACGACGCTCGCCAAGTCGGCGGACTTCGTCTGCGTGTCCGTAGCATACGAGCGAGAAAACATCTCTCTCTCTACGTTTACGTATACGCGCTCCGTACGTATGTATACGGCGGTATATGAAGTGCGTATTTTCACTGTTTTGTACTGTGAGTTAGTGAGGGTTTTAGCAGAGATTTTAAATGGGAGAGACGAAAGAGGAAAATGGCGCCTTTATATATACTCTGAAAGAAGGTGAAAACGCAGTAGCATCTGGAAGCCGGAGGAGTGGTGACGTGGCCGTAGGGGGCGTAATTAGCGGTTTTATATTTAATTTAATAAAAATATATTAAATGTAGAATATTATTATGTCTGATATTGTATAATTTTATTAATTGTTTTATTCATTATGATTTCAATTATCTGAAAATGTAATCGTAAGAGATTTAAATATCAATGATTATAATAAAATGTACAATAATGAAGAATTGCTTGTGTCATTTTTTAATGAATCATTAAGATATGTGTACCGCAAAAATATGTGTGCATACCACAGAATGTTTAACTTGGGTCCACATAGACAATTCAGTTGGTCATTTCAGTGAAGTTTGAAAAGAAATATCAGTAATCAAGTCTCACCATCGATAGTGGGAATTCATTGTGCACAGTAGGCAATTGTCTAGCCTTTGTGTTCAGCTGAATTACCATAATTTACATCATCTCAAATACTTTATCAGGCTAAATTCTCAACTCTAAGGGCCTTCATGCTCTGACCGAATAGTGTTCAGTTGAGTTACTATTGAACTGCCCATGTAGGCTTGTTATTGGTAATTGATTGTATGTATCGGCATGATCTTATTCGTCTTACAACAAGCTAAATTGGGAAATTATGTCCATTTTAGAGGTCAAATGTTGAATGTTGAAACATATGGGTTAGATTTTCAAGGGGGATAAATATATATATTTGCTTTGATGTCTTTTTCGTCGGATGGGTAGACGCGTTGATTTTGCCGTCCATTTTCATTACTTGTTGTCTTATGATAAGTTTGGCAAATACTAATACAACTACAACGTATAGTAGTTAACTATTTAATTTAAAAGTGTACCAAGAAACTTAAGAGAAACCACAATATTACGAGAGTCAACATGTGTTCAGTAAACTTTGTTATCGTAATAACTCATAAATTGCATAAAAGGTAACTTGCAGTAGAATAATTTTATGTTACTAGTTCAACTGACTGTTACAAAATTAATCTCGAAAATACAAGGAAAAATAGAAATTACAACTGGAAAAAATTTCCACGAAGGATAAAAAGAAAACTCGGGTGGTTGGAAGCACGAGTCGAGTTTCCTAGGAATCCAATCGTTCGAGCACACGAACTTAGATCCGGCGAATTAGGTTTCCTAGGAATCCAATCGTTCGAGCACACGAACTTAGATCCGGCGAACTAGGAACGTGGGTTCAACCCTTTTCGAACTCAATTTGGGATTTGATTTGCACCCCCTGCGCGCGAGAGAGAGCCTTTATGCCATACAAGTCAAGTAGCCTTAAAAAGGCTCTTGTATTTATAGTGGGACAAATCTTCATTCCCAACCAATGTGGGACAAAGCTACATAAGCTTTTCCTCACTTAAAATTTCATCTCCAATGGGTCACTTCGAGACATCGGTAGTGGACCCCACTTTAAATTGTACCACAAAATGGCCACTTAAATGCCATTTTAGTGCTATTTTTCCAACACTGATATGGTGTTTGTGCGAAAAACGATACCATGTGCGATACTTCGACCGAGATAATACGTGTGTCCTTATGTGACGGGTTCGACTAAAATGGTACATATGTGGAAGACCTTATGCCACGGATTTGTCTGAGAGAATATTGACAAAAATCAAATTCGTGACATTCTAGTATGAGAATTATGCTGCATCCTCTCGCCCACATTCAAGACTCCAAAAAATCTTTCAAATATACCAAACATGTATTTATTTGTGTTGGTTGGTTTAATTAGGTGGATGAAAATCATGTAACTTAACACATGATGTTTTATTTTGAATGCAACAAAACTAGTAAAATTACACATTGCCATCGTTGTTAATCACCATTATATGTGACCATGCATCCTCAACTACCGGTCCACTACTAATCTAATATCAACAACTATTAACAATAATTAAGTGATTAACAAAAGTTGTAAGAAAGTGGTGTTTAGTAGCAGATCATAGGGATATATTGCAACGAGACTATTAATATACTAATGATTGTATATTTGTTACAAAAATCTAGCTAGACCATATGTTCAATAGGCCCAATCCAAAACTTACAAAATTCACACCATAATGAAACTTTGCACAACATTACAACTTCATGGCTAGTAAATGGATCACTTGTGCCATTTGATATGAACATTTGGCCCAATATTGGAAACATTTGTAGTATAGATTTTGCCTTCATTTTTGGGCTTTAAAAACAACAATGGGCCACCATCAAACTTTCATCCCAAATCAAACTAGTCTTAAGAGTTTGGGCAAATTATGATATGGACCCAGGCCCACCTTCCAAGGTGGACACCAAATCCATGTTCACAATTTTAAAACTTTATATTCACAATTTTAGAACTTTATGTTCAAAATATTATGGGGGTGTTTGGCAAACGGTTGATAGCTTATAGCTGATAGCTGGTTGGTTTAACTAGTAGCTGATGGCTGATTGCGTTAACTGGTTTGACCAGCTGGTTATAAAAAACTGTTTGGTAAATTAGCTGTTTACTAGTAGCTGATTGAATGTAAAATAACATTTAAGGCTATTATTATTATTATTATAAAATAACAAACACACCACCATTTAAAAGTAAATCCCATTGATTTTAAAGGATGAAATAGTCAATATACCCATTGTTCCCAACCAACTGATACAAAAAGCTACATTAATTAGTTTTTCAATTTTCAGCTTATTGGCCCAATAAGCCAAGGCCAATAAGCCATTTACCAAACACTTCAAAATAGCTTATTGGTTGGTCAAAAAGCTAAACTTGGTCAAATAAGCAAAAATTTGGCTTATAAACCAATAACTAAACACCCCCTATAACTCTATATTCACAGACTCGAATCCATAATCTCCTATTTGGAATAATCACTTCGTGCCACTAGACCGCAAGATTATTTGATATCCACACTATTGTGAGAATAATCTTTATTCTGTCCGGGTCATAACCATAAAATATTCTTATTAAAAAAAATAGCCTATAGCCCTATACTTCTCTAATCTTGATGTTATATTATCGTGTATAGCAGTATAGTTACGTTGTTTGGCTTTCTATATGAATCTAACTTTCTTGCCAACTAACGTTCACTACTTCCCTTTCCCTTTTGGTCATGAGCATGCCAATAACATGTGGAAATAGTCGGGGGAGCAAGATGGGAAACACTTTTTTGTCGTATGCAAATGGAGAAGGGAGTCATGGGACTACTAGTTCGAGGAAAACAACAAAACGATCAAAACACGTTTTAAAATTGCATCTCTTAATGTTTTCAGATTAACAACCTAGATTAGTTCTCAATTCTCTCTTGAGCATTCGTTCTCACAAGAGTGTGTATACAGTTAAGAAACACTTAGTCCAAGTTCCCTCCATTGAGTTCATTCACCTGATTCCTTAGTTTTGCTTACTTGCTATCCTTACATCTGCTTGTTACTTTGATAATGCTTTCTTGGATAGTTTTGAGACTTAGCTCCTTAGTGCTCCTATGTCCTCGTGCTTAGCCACGCATTGTTCAATTCCCATTCGTCACCCTTAGAGAATTACATCCAGGAGAAGTCACATTCCTCAACCTACTTTCCATTCACCGCTTTCTCCAACTTATCATACTCATTCCCTAAAAATTAAAATAAGGGATAACAATAAACCATTAAATGAAAGCCATTAGATCATGCCATATCAACATACTAAAATGGTTCATAAGTTCTCACTTAAGAAGTGATTTTCAAATGAACAGAAATATATACATACATACATACATATATGAAATGCACCCCACACTCGGAGTGGTGGGTATCTGCAGTGGGCATCCGTACCCGATTGGGTGAGGGTGGATTTTGAAAAAGTCCACCCAATGCGGGTTTAGAGTGAGAATGGGTGGAGAAAATGTAAGGTGGATCGGGTGATGGATGTAGCCCTCCCCGACCCACACCCGACCCATTGCCATCCCTACCCACTCCACGTCGCCACGCGTAGCACATATGCAATCAATACTTACGTTCATTTATTATTATTGGCCTATGGGGTACCCATTGTACGTATTGTAGCGTACTAGCATGTCAATTCAATTGTATTTACGTCTGCCAGAGGCAATGTGTTTCATCTTCCATATAATCCACCAATCACTCATCTCAAAATATACTCCGTAACATAATACGGAGTACAAGTGAAAGGAGATTGATTTTTTTTTTTAAATATATACAACTTATAATGTAAGATTTAAAATTCGACTCATTGTGAGAGTTGTTCATTAATTTTATCAATTTGAGTCAGACATCTATATAGACAGTTTAAATTGATTTATATTTTGTAGTTCTTTACTTGCTAAGGTTTCCAGGCAAACTTAATTCATAACGCACTTTTGAATTGGATAATGATTGCAGCTTTTTCTGTAAATCAAAATAAATAATTATAATAAACTATAAATTTAGATGATGCAACACTTTTCATTATTCACATCCTCGGATAAATACCCTACCTCTACTTTGGAATGAGTAGGGGTCAATCATACCGGAGTGTGGTTGAAAATCATGTCGATTAGATATGAACTAGACAAGTTAATTTAGGGTCGAACCTCTCACTCGATCTCATTATGTTAAACTGTTTGTCTCAGAATTGTAATATCATTGGGTCAAATCTAGTAATTAAGGTGGAACATAATCTCTAACTTTGATAATTTAATGCTGTATATGAGAAAAATCTGAAATAGTTACAACAAGGGTAGCTGAAAGTTCGGCAAACATAATTGTTGGTTGTTGTATTTATTATATCATATATGTATAGCTAGCAGAATGACACGAATAATGTTTATGTTAAATTGTTTGTTGGTTGTTTGTGTTGTTGTTATATTTATGTTAAACTATTTGTCTCATGACTGTTATATCATTGAGTCAAATCTAGTAAGATGGAACATAATAATCTCCAACTTTGGTAATGTTAAGTTGTATATGAGAAAAACCTAAAATAGTTACCACAAGGATAGCTGAAAGTTCAACAACACAATATTATTGGTTGTTGTATTAATTATATCATGTATAGCTAGCAGAATGACACGAGTGTTCTTCTTTTTCTTTTTGAAGGACGAGCAAAATTCGCATTCATTACTTAAAAATGCACAGTGAGTAAAGTCCACTTGTGTGTAATAGTTAACAAATCACAAAGGAGACAAAATTGAAAATAATTGCTTTCTTGACATATGACAACTTACTAACGTAGTACCTTGTACACCAGGATGGTCCAAAGTCATTAAAGCCCATCTTGATTAATTGACGACTCACTCTCAATAATTTCATTCTTTCAAATAATGTTATAACTCACATGCACATGCATGCATGTACATATATATAGGAAAATATTACTTTTAGCATCCCGGCCATCTATACTCCTAATGTCGAATTAGTTTTCCAATTTTCATCGAAGTGGCGTTTATTAAGTGGTTGTAGTGCAAGTGAATGATTAAGTAGTGAATATAAGTAATTTGGTCATTTAAGTGATTTATTAGGATATTCAGTTTGATTTTAACTAAATATCGTCCTATAATGATGGCACGTAGACTTCTAAGCAAAAGAGTCCTCTCGCAACTCCTTGTATTCAGATTTCATAATACACACTATCTAATATTCAGGAATTGAAAGAAGTGGTAGACAAAATCATTATCCTTATTATGCAGGTCTATCATTTCAAAGACAATGCCTTTAACTATGACTAGAGATATTCGTGTGATCGATCCTAATGCTTTTGCTATTGTAAAATTAGATTTCCTGTGATTAAAATGGATTGATATACTTGTTGGTTGAATTCAGACAAATCACTCCAGGAGAGGACATATAGACTATATATACAAATGGCCAAATAACTTTGTCAAATTAGGGTTTAATCAATGAACAAATTTCGGTAAACATAACTAAAAATGCCATTTAAATATGGAGTGAAATTTAGAAAGTAATTTTAAACCTAAAAAGTATTTTGTACATCAAAACTCATGCATGCAAGTATTGGGGGCCTGGGGGGACATGCAATAAAGTGAGCGATGACATATGTACACATCACTCCAGTGGTGCTCTTGTATACGTGTCTATCTCTCCTCACATCGTACTCATTCTAGGTGGCCCTCTATCCACATCGTATCTTATGGTCGAATCTAGCTTGTCCACTTTTGTTTTATGTGGTTCACTATTACTTTTCTCATTATTTGATTATTGCATGTCATTATTTGATTATATGGTTCACTACAATAATGTCTTCAAGCATCTTCAATTCACTCTACACTTTCTTTTTTTTTTTTTAAATTTACAGGGTCTTTCTCTCCGTCCGTGTAACGGTCCGGGGTCCACCCACGTTCGCTCCGGGAGACACGGGAACTAGCCCAGGGGAAATTCACTCTACACTAAAACATTAAATTTCTTCACTAAATATCACATCAGAATTGAAGCATGATTACAGTAAACGCTAGACACTAGCCGGACGATAGAGTAACGCTTAACTAGCGCCTAGGCGGCTAACTTTTAAAAAAATAGTGCATGTGTTTAGGTGTATGCCACACACACACACACACGCACACACACACACACGCACGCACGCACGCACGCACGCATGCACGCACACACACACACACAAAATTAAAAAAAATTAGCAAGGCTGATTCGGCCGAGTTCACCGCCAAATTGGTTGAATTGGGCGTCTAGGAGGTAATTTGCCTCGGCCTAGGGGTGCATAGTGCCTAGGAAGCTGCCTAGGCCGATTTTTGCAACAGTGATAAAAAAAGAATATTTTTAGATCAATTTTTTTATTCATCTCCAACACATTATTTATACCAAAAAACCAAATATTATTAAATAATTTGATTTCTGCATTTTAAAGCTTTATTTGTTCGAATTTAATTAATTTAATATAAAATATAATTTGTGATGTAAGTAATAATTTTTTGGTAACAATATTAGTCTTGTTTGATGTATTTGAAATGTAATTAATATATACTCAATATTAGTCTTGTTTCAATCGTCTAAATGAGATCTTTAAAATGGTATAATTTATTTTTGATAATATAAATTTTAAATTTAAATATTTAACAAAATAAAAAATACATATAAAATAAATAAAGGATATATTTGAGATTGTATAAATAAAAAAGGCAAAAACTTGTGTGAGACCGTCTCACCATGAGACGGGTCGGGTCGGGTCGAGCCAAGATTCAAATTTAACACTTATATGCACAAATGTCATACTTATATGCTCAAATGTAATACTAATTAGGAATAAAATTTTTGTTATTTATTATGGTAAATGTAATACTTTTAAGGGAAAAAACAATACTTTTACATTTCGATTTAAAAGTATTACATTTTTCCTCAAAAGTATTATATTTGCCCTTATAAGTGAGAGGCATTTGTCCACATTACTTATTATGAAAAATGTATTACTTTTTCTCTTATAAGTAACAAAAATTGTATTTTT
>CM008345.1:1956592-1969651 GCA_002525835.2 Ipomoea batatas
GACTCGAAGACTCGAAGACTCGAAGACAAGAAGACACGAAGACATGGATCTTAGGTCAAAATCGGGAAGGACCAAGTTTCCATAACCGAGCAATCAAAGAAGTGATTGACTCGAGGAGTTAAGGAAAGAATGATAAAGTCAATCATTCTTTCAACCAAGGCAAAAGACATTCTCTGATAAGTTGTCTTATTTGTTGCCTTAATGATGGGTATAACTGAATGTCATTTTGGGTCCTATGCAACGATCCCAATGAGCATTTAATGATTGTCACCTTTTTAGGGACAAAAGGTACTTTGTCCTTTTCTAAAAGAGGACAAACGGCTAGAAAGTACTGACATTCTGAAAAAGGAGAAAACATTACCCATTGGATAATACTCACTGGATAATAGGTTTTGAATTTCGATCTCCCTCCAACGGATCTGAAATTCCACCTATAAATACCCTTGTCCCATCTCACTTTGACAAGGTTGAATCGTGCGAAATTCTGTTGCTCAAGCAAAAAATTTCCAGTGTGTTATTCACAAGCGTACTAAGCTTTATTCAGTTTTATTTGGAAGTTCTTGTGAGCTTAAAGAAGGAAAGCTCAAGAATTCCAAGTTGGAGATTTTACTTACTTATTCAACCATCTCTACGAGTGAAGTAGAAAGTGGCAGAGTAAACTTGGAAGAAGTTGAAAAACCTACCACAACATAGCTGCCGGGCTTAGTGATCAAAGGAGCTTGTTGTAAAGGAGATTGTACTATAAGGGAAATATAGTGCAAACCTTCACGTGTTGTGAAGAAGAGTGGAGTAGGCTTTGTTAACAGCTGAACCACTATAAAAACTATCTCTCTCTCTCTCTCTCTCTCTATCCTTTTTATTTATTCTACGCATTGCATTGCATACATCACCTTAACCTAATCTTTTCTATAAGGAAAACCCTAGTGCAAAGTAAAAGATAAAATCTTGATAGATATCTTTCTGCTGCGTTTTAACTCAAAAAGTTTACAAAAATCCCTTGAGTCTATTCAACCCCCCCCCCTTTTAGACTCATAACGCCTTCACCGGGACCAACAAGTGGTATCAGAGCTTGTAACCTTGAACGGTAAACACTCTGTGTATACTGCCTGGTGATCCTCTTTAAAAAATTTTATCAAAAATTTTGAAACTTTGCACCATGTCTAAAATAGAACATCATAGACATTTTCTTATGTTTAACCTGGACAAATTTGATGACTGGAAAGTGCGCATGCAGGCTCACTTATCTGCCATGCATGATGAGATGTGGGACGTGATAACTGATGGACCCATCCAGATACTACAGGTTAATACAAATCGTGTTCTCACTGATCCAACGTCACCAGAAATGATACCGAAGGAGAAAGCTCTACTCACTACTGATGAAAGAACTCGAGTGAATCTGGATAACATAGCAAAGGACATTCTCTACAAGTCGCTGGACGAATCCTTGTTTCCGAGAGTGAGGAAATACAAAAATGCTAAGGAAATATGGGATGTGCTCATGCTGATTGGTGATGGAGATGAGCAAGAAAAAGAGAACAAACTGACTATTGCCATGAAGAAATTCGAAGACTTCAAACTAAATCCGAAGGAATCCATAACAGAGATGGAAGCTCGTTTCATAAAGCTGCAAATGGAGATTAATGATCTTGACGAAAAGAAGCTGACACAAAAGGAGATAAACTTGAAGATTCTCCGAGGACTACCCAAGAGCTGGGATATGAAGGTTGTGGCCATGCGGGATCATAGAGATCTCAAGAACACAAGTACTACACAGATCTTCAGTGATCTGAAAGCATACGAGTTCGAAAAGGAAGCTCAAAATGATGATGAACCCGAAACGAGAAACATAGCTCTGGTTGCGAACCATCAACCATCATCATCAACAATAAGGTCTACTTCTAATCCCTCTTCTGATTTTTTCACTGATGATCAAATGGCTTTGTTTGTAAGAAGGTTCAAAAGGTTCATGCGAAAGAATCAATCTTTTGACAACTCGGATAAGATGAGACGAATGAAGTATCAAGGAAATGACAAAGCCAGCGGGTCTAGAACTCATGACAAGGATGAGTCACAAGTTTTATGTTACAACTGCCGAAAGCCTGGACATTACAAATCCGAATGTCCATATCCAATCGTTAAAAAGCATCAGGACGAGCACAACTATAAGAAGAACTCGGGAAGATATCATCACCCGAAGAGCAATCCAAATAATGCTGACGAGGAGTCAAGCAAGATTCAAAAGAATGATAAGCGAAGGAAAGCTTTGGCGGTAGAAGAGAAGACAGGAGAAAAAAACGAAGAGTCATGTACCTCAAGCTCAAGTTCAGAAAGTGACAGCTCAGAAGATGAAAAAGGACTTCAATGTCTGTTTAGTCAAGAAGATTCAGATGAAGAAATGTGTCTCATGGCTGAAGAAGAAGAGGTAACCTCACAAAACCACTCCTCTAATTACAGTTCCGAATCTGTATGTCATGAAAACCCTAGGGAAGCATTTGAAAAAATGATGAAGAGTTTTTATGGCATTGAGGATTCACATCTCAAACTTAAAGAAGAGAATGCCAAGCTATTGGCAGAAAGACAAGATCTCGAGGACTTAAAGTCCAAAAATGCTGAGATGCTTGAATCTATAAGCCAGCTTGAGAAGCAAGTTCTTCTTCTTAAGGAAGAGTGCAAATCGAAGGATGATAGAGAGCAAAACCTACGTGCAGTACTTGCGACATTTACAAATTCATCCAGATTAATGGATCGAATGGTAGATGATCAAAGACCATCTGGGAGTAGAACCGGGCTTGGTTACAACTCCAGCTCCTATCAAAATGTTATTTTAACTCGACCAACTGACCCTTCTACAAGTGGAGGTTTAAGTTCCATGTTTGTCCAAGGACAGACAGAAAATCTTGAGCCAGTGATTAATGCCACAAATGAAACAGAATCACAATCAACGAGTCGGACTAATAATCTGACTGAAACACGAATTGTGGAACCTACGAGAGGAAATTTCCAAAACGGTAACCCGAGAAGTCATCAGAACCCTCGGTATAGACCTCGCGTATCGAACCATCATGGTCAAATCGCAAATGGTCAACCAATTGGAAATAACCGATCCAAAGGGAAATTTCATGGCTATAAGAGGCAACATTACTCACAGAGGCAACGCAAAGGTATGCCTCAGGGAAGACCGAACCTTTACCCGAGTAATGTCAAGAGTTTCAAAAAGTTCCCAAGCAAGCATAAGAGCAGGGAAGGTACGCTATACCCTAGTGATGAGGATTGGACTATGGACTATGAACCAATAAAAAGAGCAGAATTCTTGCTGCATCATAGACACAAACAAACCTCATACACTAGAGTCAACACGAATAAATCTACACCATCTCTTCAGAAGGTTTATTCACCGAAGTCCTCCCACTCCTATTATGCTATTCCTTATAATTATCGGGTGTTTAACGGGTATCGTGGACCAAGGATGAACCTTACAGGTTCTAGGTATGCATGGATGCCCAAGCTCACAGCTAACCAACAAGGACCCAAGAAGGTATGGGTACCTAAAAATCCTTAATCTTTGACTGCAGGGAAATAGGATCATCTGGTATGTAGATAGCGGTTGCTCAAGACACATGACCGAAAACAAATCAGAACTGAGCAACTACAAAGCAAAGAATGGTCCTAAAGTGGTCTTTGGTGGGAACTCAAGTGGACAAACGATGGGAACAGGAGATGTTATGAAGAATGGATTAACCATCCGGGAAGTTTCTTATGTCGAAGGATTAAAGTTTAACTTGTTGAGCACGAGTCAGTTTTGCGATAAAGGATACAAAGTCATCTTCTCAAGGGATGCATGTCAAGTCATTTCTGATCTATCACATGAAGTCGTCTTAACAGCCAAACGAAGGAAAAACATGTATGTTGTCACATGGGAATCAGCAAGACTGAATACTTGCTTGATCGCTAAAAGCAAGCAAGATCTAAGCTGGGAATGGCATCATAAGCTCAATCATCTCAACTTCAAAGCTATCAACAAGCTTGCAAGAAAGGAACTGGTTGAAGGATTAGCGAATGTAATCTATGACAAGGACAAAGTTTGTGAAGCATGTCAAAAGGGAAAGCAGATCAAGTCTTCGTTTAAATCAAAATCTCTCAACACGAATGCAAGACCACTAAGTCTACTTCATATGGACCTATTTGGACCAGTTGATCCAGTCAGCCTAAGTGGGAGAAAATACACTCTTGTGGTAGTAGATGACTACACAAGATTCATATGGACATCCTTTCTAAGAAAAAAGAATGAAACAGAAAAAGTGCTCCCAGATTTACTCCGAAGACTTCAAACCGAAAAGGAGCTAAGTATTGTCAAAATACGTTCTGATCAAGGAACCGAGTTCGTAAACAAAGTCATTCAAGATTTCTGTGGGCAACATGGTATTTTACATCAACTCTCAGCAGCCAGAACTCCTCAACAAAACGGTGTAGCTGAAAGACGGAACAGAACTCTTAAAGAAGCAGCAAGGTCCATGATTGCTTACTCAGGCCTACCGAAGCGTTTTTGGGCCGAAGCCATAAACACAGCATGCTATACACAAAACCGATCTATCATTCATAAAGATCATGGTGTTACACCTTATGAACTCTGGAAAGGAAGAAAGCCTGTGGTAAAATACTTTCATATTTTTGGGAGTAAATGCTTCATACACAACAATGGAAAAACACATCTAAAAGCTTTTGACGAACGCGCTGACGAAGGGTTATTCATGGGATATTCTGAGAAGAGTAAAGCCTTTCGGGTACTGAACAAGCGAACCATGGTAATTGAGGAATCAATACATGTAGTCTTCGACGAAATATCAAAGGAAAACATGGTAACTTCTGAGGAACAAGCAGATAAGGATGACATAGACAAAGTTCGTGATGATCAATCCGAAGGATCAGAATCTGAAGAAGACGACTATCCACTTTTTCCGAACCTTCAACCGAATACATCATCTCAAATTGAAGTGTCACAGAATGATGAAAACGAGGAGGTGTGTCAACAAGAAGGAAGTACTCAAGCCGAACCCTCCATAGATGAAGGAGCACCTTCAACTACTTTTCAACCAGATCTAAAATGGTTGCGAAATCATCCTCAAGATCAAATCATTGGTGATGTGCATGATAGCGTAAGAACTCGCGCATCCATTCGGGAATGCATGATGGCATGTTTTATATCTCAAATAGAACCCAAGACTGTTGAAGAAGCTCTAAATGACTCGGACTGGGTCATTGCCATGCAAGATGAACTACATCAGTTTGAAAGAAATGATGTGTGGGAACTGGTTTCACGACCAACCCATCAAAACGTTATTGGAACTAAATGGGTATTCAGGAATAAGATGAATGAACAAGGAGTCATTGTTAGGAACAAGGCTCGGTTAGTAGCTAAAGGCTATTGTCAAGAAGAAGGAATAGATTTTGATGAAACCTTCGCTCCTGTTGCCAGACTCGAAGCTATAAGGATTTTTCTAGCTTATGCTGCTTGGAAAGACTTTAAAGTCTATCAAATGGATGTGAAAAGTGCTTTTCTGAATGGTCTATTAGAAGAAGAAGTTTATGTTGAGCAGCCCCCAGGATTCATCTCTGATGTTGGAACGGACAAAGTATATAAGCTCAAGAAGGCTCTATATGGTTTGAAACAAGCTCCAAGAGCTTGGTACGATACCTTATCGTGTTTTCTGATAAATTGCGGCTTCACGAAAGGGATTGTTGACAAAACCCTCTTCAGAATCAAAGATGGAGATCACATTCTGCTGGTACAAATATATGTTGATGATATTATTTTCGGAAGAACCGACTCGGATCTGTGCGAAAAATTTTCAAAACTCATGCAAGGAAAATTTGAGATGAGCATGATGGGAGAATTAAATTATTTCCTAGGTCTTCAAGTCAAACAGGAACAAAATGGTATCTTTATCAATCAAGCAAAGTATACCAAGGATCTGATCAAGAAGTTTGGTGTCGATGGGAAATCTTCGGTTAAAATACCCATGAATACTTCGTTACGTATGGATATAGACAATGAAGGAAAAGAAGTTGATCAAACGAAGTACAGAGGAATCATAGGATCTCTACTCTATCTCACTGCAAGTCGACCGGATATATCGTTTGCTGTAGGCGTATGTGCTCGGTTTCAATCAAATCCGAAGGAGAGTCATCTAAGCGCTGCTAAAAAGATACTGAGATATCTAAAAGGAACTCAGAGTGTAGGTCTCTGGTATCCGAAGAGTAATGTCTTCGACCTGGTTGGGTATTCGGACGCAGATTTTGCCGGCTGCAAAATTGACCGAAAGAGTACATCAGGAACGTGCCAATTCTTAGGGGGAAGATTGGTGTCCTGGTTTAGCAAAAAGCAGAACTCTATCGCCACAAGCACTGCAGAAGCCGAATACATAGCAGCTGGTAGCTGTTGTGCACAAATTCTATGGATGGTGCAACAACTTAAAGACTATGGTGTCAATGCTAAAGAAGTTAGCATTATGTGTGATAACACAAGCGCTATTGCAATAACTCAAAATCCTGTATTACACTCAAGAACCAAGCACATTGATATCAAATATCACTTCATTAGAGATCACGTGGAGAAAAAGGATATTAAGTTGGAATATGTCAATACCGAAGATCAACTAGCTGATATTCTCACGAAGCCACTTGCCGAAGCTAGGTTTTCTGCTCTGCGCCATGAACTCGGAATGCTAGAAATGAGTTAATGTGAAGTTATTGAATCGCTCCAAAACTGAAGAGACTCATCAGTTATGACATCCTGCATTCAATACACATCAAAGTAAGAAAATCACGGATTCATTTAATTGAAAGGCGCAAAATTTTGGACAGTTGCAGCTCTGATTGGTCACGTCAAATGGATCTCAGCCAATCGCATTGCAGCACTCCATCTATAAATAGATCACAACCGAGGAAGGAAGAGGTATCCTAACACCTAATTCCTTGTGTTGTTTTCTAGTTTTGCAGGTATGGACAAGGGAAAAGGAAAGAAGGCATGTTCTGAGGAGAAGCCGGTAAAGAAGAGATTTTCATTTCGTTTGCTGCTAAAAGAAGGAACAAGCAAGCTGAATAAACTGAGAAGTGAGAAGGGAGAACCTCTCGAAGGAGACACTTCCGAGCATCCTCTTGAACTCTCGGACTCCGGATCCGAAGACATCGTCCCCGAGCAACCAACGATATCTGTCCCGGGCTTCTACTCTGGTGGAATCGCCCCTCCAAATGAAGAACCCTTCTGGCCAGAACCGAATAGAGTGCCCAGACGTACTCCATCTCCTTCCATTGACAACACAGGAGATGACGCTTGGAACGACATACAAGGATAGTACCAGAGGGCCCAAGGCCAAAATCCCCCTGCAAATCCAGCTCATGACGAAGACTATCTTCGTTACCTGGACATGCTCGAACCAGACGATGTGTCCGATAAGTCTTCTGTGATGGAGAATGAGCCCGGATATGGACCTATGGCTCCATCGTGGGTGCCTGTTGCTGCCCCGAGTGCTTTACCGTCTCCCAGCCCTCCTACAACGGAGAACAGTCAAGGGCAAAGCCTCTTGTCTACTGCGAATAGTAGACACATCAAGAATAGGGGCAAGGGCAAAGCAAGGAAGTGAATGCTATGCCTTATAGGTCTTGTTGGGTTGTTCTGGTTGGATGTTTGAGATGTCTGCTCTTGTTATCTTTGTTTTAATGAATGAAAGTTATGTTTGCCCGAGTAGTCTTTCTCATATTCAAAAAGGATCATAATTTTTACCGAAGAATGGTAACATACCGAGGACTGCATCCGAATCATCTTATTTCATCCGAACTCTTAGTCTGATCGAAGAGTTAATAAAGTCAAACTCTTAAATCATCAACTGTTCGGACGCACTGTTCGTTTTTCAATGAGATCAACAAAGTTAACTTGTTGACTAAGCTTCTAGTGAACGTGGAATCGTGGATGTGCACGTGTCAGAATTCCACTTGCCGTTCAAGCCGAGATACGCGCTCCACTCTCTCTGTTACGCCTGACTTGAAAGGACGGACCATCAAGACGTGATGGTATAATGAGTGATTTTCTCCCTCCTCATTAAATGAATATTTCATCATGAGGGTAATTGCCTTTTCAGATCAAAGGTTTTTTTGCGGCTTTAAGCCATTTTTGCCCCTTTATTTAAGGGCATTTAAGGGTTTTGTCCCTTATACATAAATTTGACCCGTGTCATCTCAATCGACCCGATTCACCCATTCCTTCCCACTTTTTCATATATAATCATATCATACCCCCATCTCCTCTCTTTTACACTCCAAAACCGTCGTTACCCTCTAAAAATCCTATACACTTCCTGAAACCACCAAAAGCTTGCAAAGATGTCTTCCTCTGGGTCAGAATCCTCATCGGAAAGTTCAAGCTCCTCCTCCGGTAATACCAAAAACTCTCACGGCCCGCCACCTAAACCCTCGTCCTCACAGAAAAAGCCACAAGCCACTCCAGAATCCTTCAAACCTCCAACGGTCATATCTAGACCATGTGAAGATGTTGAAATCTTCAAGTTCTTCTCCACCACCATCAAAGGCCAGAAATTGGGCGGCTGCATGGTCAAGGCTGGGTCAATGCTAGATTTGAAAGGATTCCTTGACAAGGTCCTTGATGAAGATTTTGGGAAAAAGGTTGTAGACTGCCTCAAGGAAAGTAATCTTTTCCAGTTTGTCACCTTCAAACACAAAGGTTGGTATCCCATTGATGTGACACAGTTCTATATTAATGCGGAGATACATTCCGTTGATGATGCTATTGAAATCCATTCCGTGGTGAATGGAACTGAAGTTGTAATATCTCAAGAAGATATTAGACGGGTGTTTAATCTCCCTCTCTGTGGAGGAGGTTTTCACTCCGATTGCTCTGGAAAGGAATACAGCAAGAAGAAGATGTGGAAGAAAATGAGGAATCACAATCAACCCTCATCCTTTCCATCTGTCCTAAAGAAGAAGATGCTAAAAATGGACTATGAATTTGTCATAGATATTCTCAATAAAATTGTTGAAAGCAGGCAATCCGGAACAGATGACATATCCGACAAGAAAATGAGGATGTTGTGCGCACTGATGGAGCAATATCCTGTTGACTGGTCACATGTTATTTTTGACTTCTTGGTTGACAACATCCAAACCGGAGTTAATCCTAAGACGGGTTGGATTACGAAGGTTCTTGGTTTTGGTTTCATGATAAGTGCTATCCTGAAAGACAAGAAAGTGAAGTTGAGAGCAGAAACTAAGTCTCATCGAAACCATTTTCACATGACCTCACGGCCACCGAATTAACTCAAGCGAAAGGCAGATGAACTGGAAGCTGCCTTGAAGAAGCAAAAGAAGAAGTCTAAGTCTAAATCGTCCAAAAGCTCAGTTGGACAGGGGGAATCTGATTTGGCGAAGGGTCACGGTTCAGAAGGCTCAACTCACAAACCGAAAGATCTACCCGAGCCCTCTAAACCAACGGGTACGAATGATGAACTCTCATCCGAGGCCGAGCCACGAAAGGTGTCCAAAAAGCGAAAGGCAGGAAATCAGGATGCTGCCGAAAAGAAGAAATCAAAGAAACACAAGTCCAAGCACTCCAAGAAGAAAAACAAGAAACATAGTTCCACAGATGCAGCTGAAGAAGCCGAATCCTCACCTGAGGAAGAGGCTAGAGAATCCAAAGAGGTAACTAAGAAAAGGAAAGCCAAACAGCTCAAGCGACCGAAAAAGAAGCAAAGGACAGATCATGCCGATGTCATTGAGAAAGATGTTGAGACGAATGCGGATGCTATTTTACCAGCAGAAGAGGAGCCACGAGAAGTACCACTCGAAGTCAGTCATCGAGTCCTTCCACCTCCTCTTGATCTCTCCAGAGAAGATAGTGATGAGGAAGATCACATGCCGCTCACTCGGCCTATATCAAAGCCTGTTCATGTTGAAAGGAGACGGTCTCCCGAACCCGTGATTGATGAACCAGAAACTCTTCCTGCCCCTTCACTAGAAATACAACAGCCAATAATCACCCTTCCGAAAGATAGACATGATTCCGGGTCTGAATCAACCATGGTTGAAGAGAAATCAGAAGGTGATGATATGGACGCAAGTAGCCAGGCCTATCGACCAATGTCTGCTATTGTTCGACGACAAATCACCGAGCATATGGATCCGACGATGGCTCGACTAATAATCACTCTTGATTATGTCAGTCGTAATTTGTGCTTACAATGGCCACGTGTTTCAACCATTCGGATAGAGGAACTCCCTTCTGTCGCAACCATGCCGAATGTTATTGAACCAAGTCAACAGCTCGTAATCCATCCCAACCATATTGAAAGGCAAATTAGTGTCGATGCAGCACTCGCTCACCAGTTAACCCTTGAAGATACTGAAGATGTTTTGCCCCCTCTCGAAGCCTCTTTGAATGAGCACTCTCATGAGGAAATACTCAGAATGGAACTTGCAAGAGTTTACAACTGGCAAGAATGGCGAATGTCAAGTCTTCGCGTCATAGCTAGCACTATAAGTGAAATGGCCGAAGAAGAGGAATGGGCTCTGGATTGGATGGGAACGAGATCTATTTTTGATGCAACAAGGCCTGATGAAATCGAAAGAGTTTTTGCTGAAAAACTCCAAGGCAAGACCACTCGGTTTGGCAAGTCTATTGAGTTAAATGTTGGCTACCGAACTCCTCGGGAACGCCTTATGATGGAAGATATGAAGATTGCCAAAGTCCATAACATCTCACGAGCACAGACTGAAATTCGAGATCTACGACCAGATGTTGGACCGAGTCGTCAAAACAATGAAAAAGATGCTGAGGATTCGAATTCAAATCAAAATCAAGGATGCCGAGATGATAAAGGTGATAACAATGATGACGATGATGACAATGACCCTTCTGGAGGTCCAGTTCCGCCTTCTCGATCCTTACATCCTTCTAACTTAGGAGTTTAGACGGCTTGCGAAACAAATGAGCCTAATCAGCAACCCTCTGCGGACCCGAAGTCTGCTCCTACCGAATCCACGGAAGCTCAAGTTCTGCTGTGTCCTAGTTCAGCCCGAGATGAAAATATGGAAGCATCTCGAGGTGCGAATCATGATGGTCCACAGATAGTTGATGAAGATATGATCTTATCTGATCTCAATCTATTCGATGTTGAGGTAGAAGCCCTTCCCGACTACACTTCGGATGGAAACATGGAAGCATCCAAGAGTGCAAGTCCCGAAGCCTTAGCCTCACCACTCGAAGATGTACATCTTGCCGAAGGCACCACACTTGTCTTAGTTCAAGGTGAAAATCTGGAAGCACCTTCTAAGGACAATGATAGCCCAGCCGTTGATGCCTCCAAGAGTTCGGATTCTTCTGAGGTAATCGTCAATACCTCCTCTGCTTTCACTTCTTTACTTAATGCCATACAGGGATTGGCAAAGACTCATGATGCAAACTTCAAGTCCCTAAATGAGTCTATCACTAAGATCAAAAAGGACATTCGAAGGCAGAAGAAGAAATCCTCGAAAACTAATACAGACGAAAGGTTATCTGCCCTTGAGAAAAAGATAGATGGAGCCTTTGCTGAAAATCTCATGTCACTCAGCTCGCTGAAGGATTCGGTTTCCGAGTTTACTACCATACAGCGTAACTTGGTCACAAAACACGCTTTCATCAAGGAACGTCTTGACCTCAACTGTTCGAAGCTCGAAACCGTCTATGGAAACCAAAATGCTATGGCATCGCTCGTCTGTGAGTTCGAATGGACCCTGAAGGAATTGCAAGTCTGCATAAACCGTTTGAGCGACAAGGTTGATGTACTTGCGGGGGTTAATGATGCCAACAAGGGGGAAGAGGTGAAAGGAAAAGAGATTGTGGTAAGGGTTGATGCTGATGATATTGCACAACAAAAAAAGGGAGATTCTCAACTTAAGGAAAACCCCTTCTCCCTGCCATCTCCAAAATGCACTCAAAAGAAACCAACGGGAAGTGAACCGAGTTCAAGGAAGCAAAGCAAAGGACCGAAAGTGACAACCCGAAGAGTAAATGGAGAGCCTATTGATTATGTTCCTTATGAACATGGGTCTGGAAAGAGATGGGAAGAGTGCAACATTCCACCCTACTGGAAAAACAAACAGCCCATGGACAGGTTCAACTTCTTGCGAGATCATAATGAACAAATCTATCAGCAAAGGAAGAAAGACAAAGAAATCTTCCGAATTCAGCAAGAAAAGCAAAAGGCTTTTGAGAAAATCACGAAGGAGCTCGAGGACGCAAACAAAATAACCAAAACAGCCGAAGGACAAGCCAAGATGCATGGCATAAACCAGATTCTAGGTGCTACTCAACAGAGCTTTGCCGATGGAATGAACGCTGCCGAACTGATTGCCTGGTGGGACTGGGGAGTCATAAGAGGAGAGAATCTTGGTGAAGTTGTTCAAAACTATCTGATGCTGAACTTATACCGAAAGTATGCCTTCAAGATTCAAGGCCTCGATACCGTAAAGGCAAGAAAAGAAATCAACGACATGATTCAACTCCAACAATATGAAATTTGGGAAAGAGAGAAGAAGAAGAAGACTGGCGAGAGTTCAAAATAAGAAGACTTCTTTTCATGTTTTTAATGTCTTTATCAGCTTTGAGTTTTAATTTTTTGCAAAGTTGTATGAACTTCTCCATAAATAAAAGATTTCTCTCTTAGTTCAGTGTGTGTGTGTTTTCTAGTCTTTACTCCTCGCTTAAAATTGTAAAACCTCAACTATTCGGGCTTAATAAATGAAAATCCGTTAAGGATAAAAGAAAACCGAATGGAATGAGTATGGGGTGTTGGCATCATCAAAAAGGGGGAAATTTTTAGGAACCCTGAGTAGTGAATTTTGATGATACCAAGCTATACGAGGAGACCCCCAAATTCTTTAGTGTCTTAGAATAGTTTTTGCTTATTTTATGTCTATCCAGTAAAGCAAACGAAGTCTTAATACATGTCGTGATTATTCATGGTGACTACGACATGTATTAGTTTGACTTGAAATCGACAGCCACAC
>CM008345.1:1977871-1992381 GCA_002525835.2 Ipomoea batatas
GCTTGTGCGATTTAAGTGATATTGAATGTGTGACTTTTCATGATAATTACCTCGATGATGCTTTATATATTCATGATTTGATTGGTAAAGATCGGAATGAAGGGGTTGAAAATGAAAATGAGAATGTAAAAGAAGAGGTTGAGGAAAAGGAAAAGACAAGAAAGGAGAGTGTTAGGGAGCAAGTTCATGAGAAAGTAAGAAATGATGAAAAGGAGTTTGGGGAAAAGAATGAAAATGAAAAAGAAGGTAAGTTTCAAGAGAATAGCATACTCATGGACTTATATAGTTGCAAACCTTTGGAGGAGAGTATGCTATGTATAAAATTAAAAGAGTTTGCCAATGCCCGACATGTGAGGGCGTATCGTGAGGAAAGAGTGGATGGGGCAAAAGGACTTGTCCCCGTCCAAGTGTGTTGGAATGAAGGCTCGAAAGTTGCGTCGGGCTACGGACGTTAAACGGAGCGCTTCTCGGGAGGCAACCCGAGGTTATCTTACATTTTATGCATTTTGTTTTTGTTGTTTACTTTTGCTTTTGCTTTCAATAAGTTTGGCACTAATGGAAGTTAAATTCTCTAATATGGTTTGTAGTATTGCAATGTGTTTGATTGATGGTGTAGGAAAAATTGATAAAAAAATCAAAGCTAAGAGGATGATTAAAGGCAATGTACTTGAAGAGAAGCAAAAAGGGGAGTCTCTTTATCTCCCTTGTCTTTTGTTATTTTGCCTTTGTGTTTCATTTCTAAAGTGTGGAAACACGGGGTTATTTGGTACTATAGTGTATGATGTTAAAAGTCTTTCATAAAAGCTATGTTGTGATCCTCCTAGCCCATAGCCCACTTCTAAAGTGTGGAAAGGGCATTGCACTAGGCGAATGACCTTATTTCTTTCCCACCGTGTGCATAGAGCGAACATCGAGGACGATGTTCAATTCTAAAGTGTGGAAAGGGAAGCACTTTGTGCTTAAAATGTGGTTAAGTATATGATGCTAGTATAGAATCTTGTGTGGTGTTGAAATTAATGTTTTGTTTAATCTATTTTAGAAATGTGTTGCTATGAATGAATAATTGATTTCAATGTTGAATATCCCCTGAAATGAACTCTTTAGCACTCTTGAAAATTGATTATATTGTGTGCTTGCATGATAATTCACCCTCTATTTTGTTTGGACCATAGTCAATGATCCCTCGAAGTGGGAGCGTGCAGAATGGTCCGGCAGGGCCCTTTGGGCGAAGGCTCGGATTGACCGGGACGGGCATATACCCTTGCTCTTTTCCTTTTCGGCTTAGGCCAATAGCCTCGCGGAACTTGGCTTGTAGGAACAAGGCCTGTCTCTAGGTCGGTGCATGCCCGCCACGTGGCCGCCATGTCGCGAGGTCAGCACTTGTCCCCTAACACCCTAAAAATACAACATTTAATGTTGGGAGAAAGACTTTTGGCTATTTTCTCTATAATAGTCAAGTAGCTTGGAGACCTCTGACCCACTGTCACGTTGACTGGGCTACCCTTAGGGTATAAACCTATTGTACCCATTTCATCATCAATAAGAGCTAGTATACTTGACCATATTCAGTTACGAGTATTATTATTACGTATCCATGTATTTAATTTACTCTATTCGTGTCGAATTGTTTACTATGCTTCTTCTCTTCCATATGACATCTATCTAGGATCAAAATGAAATAAACCAACATAGGTTGTTCATAATTGACGAGTACTCAAATCAAACAACATGCATAATCTCGTTAACTTCAACACCTACATTAAATCTAAAATGAAATAATATGGATTCGGTTGAGGTCGCTGTGGGGTAGTTGTTAGCTTGGGCAATATTGTTATTGGGAGCAAGCAAGGTAATGATGCTTGTTTACAGGCTGGAAAGGTGGAGTTGTTTGGGAAGTTTGTACGAAGTGTGTACAGTGTACACACTCTTGTACTAGCTCAAACACCATTGTTGATAGGTGCAAAAAACTGACAATTCATTCTGCTACCAAACAACATGGTACAATTTGTTTCTCCCATGTGATACTTACGCTGTCGACGTTAACTAAACGTAGAGACTACAGTTTTAATCATCCATGCATGTGGGGTGGCTAGCTTGCTCCCATCAATATCTCTTCATCATATCTTTTTGTTTTAGATATATACTTTGACAAATTAAACGTTGTACAAATTAAATACAATCAATTATAATTAGTAGTTGCCAAGCACATTGTGTTCAGATGACATGTAGTAACTCTCTTATATAGGAGACCATGACAAGTTGAGAAAGTACAAGTATGAACATATACTGCTGATATTGACTCTAACATACTTCTGGCGTTACAAATTTTGTTCAGAATGGCATATGTTTAGGGTTTAGAAAGCTATTAAAAATCAGAAAGTGACGGATCAAACTACTAACTTAGCATGTTGAAAGGAAACTTTTTTCGACACGTCTATTACTCTATTTTGATATTTACAAGTCATAAACCGGTCAAACATCGTCGGTCCCAAACTAGGGCACCGCGTCTCCTGCATGTCTACATGACTCCACTAGGTCAACCATTTAATCACCAAAATTGAGTCATATTCAACCAAGATACAAACTACTAGATTTATAAATACAAGTTTATTTATATGAACATGTGCAAATAAAATATTGAGAAATACATACTAGCTAGTTAATTATGATACGGAGTATATGTTTGACACGTCATGCAGCTTATTGAATTGGGCTAACTAAGCACTATCTTTTTGAATATCCAGGCTCCAAAATTAAAAGTCACTCATCGCTCTTATCTGATCTTAAAAACTGTAGATTGGTAGTTAGAGAAAGTTTTATAAGTTTTAATTTTCACAATAAGGTCAAATCCCCACACCACGTAACTATTAATAAAATAGAACTTACGGAGTATTATGAACTTATTTTGGATTAAATGACTGATTGAGCTGTGTCGAGACTACTTTTTTTTTTTTTTTTTTTGGAGAAAAAGGCAATGTTTTTTAATATTTGAACTTATTTAAGTTGATTCATCATGGTTATCTTATTATAGGCATAAAGTTGAACGCAGCCATAATATAATATATTCGGAACACCAACACAGTACATGCATGCACCTATGACGTACAAGTCGCAAGTTGCTGAATATGGGCCCGTATAATGGGCCAAAATATGGGAAAGGACAGAAGGTAAGTGGGCCCCACTGGACAGATCCAGCCCATTGAAGAGCAGGCCGGCCTGTCAACATATTATTCTTAATCCTATTTTAATATCATATTACCACGTTTTGTATTTAAATTATGTTGTTTAAAACGTGAATTTATGCTAATAATAGACTAATAGTCATATTAGGCACCACCTTGTTAGTTTTTTTTTTTTTTTTTTTAAATGGAGAGAATTTTGAAAAAGGTCAAAATATTCCGAAATTAAATGTTTGATTTTGACCGTTCATATTCTTTTTGTAGGCCGGCCACATTTCCCTAATTAAATTGAATGTTAGGGTATAAATTTGAAACCTACTATACTATCCACTATTAAAATATAAAAGTTTTAGGTAGGTAGGTCAATAAAAATCACAAGTTCAAATCATATGCATTTTGCTGTTATTAAATATAAATTTTCTGCCAAGATCTCGTGGTTTAGTGGCACCAAGTTGCATTCCCATGTGGAATTTGTGCATTCGAGCCTCAGTGAAATATATTTGACTCTTTGTGCTTCAACATTAGATCAACCTCTATATATGTGATTTTTTTAATTAGATTTTCCATCGATGACTGATTTTTATTTGATTTTCCATCCATCAGATTCGATGATTTGGATTTGTCCATAAATTCTCACCGATGAGTGGTTCTTATATGATTAGGATTATATATTTATATATATATATCAAATGGCATTACTATGTAAGAGGGGTGCATTATGTTACACGCAATCCTTGAATTGTATTATCAAAACAAAAAAGGTTGACACAACTTATATTATACTCCAATCAAAAGAAAATATAATGCAGCCCCATCCCATGATGATTATATATAACTTGTGACATGAAAAGATACCATAATTGAATTGAGGTTTCTTGCATTTCACACTTGGATCTCTATTTCCGATCCCTTTTTAATAACAAAGACTAAATATTTGCCAGCCTTAGCTTTATCCTATACTATTCCGTATGAATGTAGCAATCAGATAACATGCAGAATATACTCAAGTCCAATAATCTAACCTCTTTTTTAAAAACAAATATTTTTACGGAGTATTTTTTTTCTTTAAAATCAAGAAAGTGGGAACACCCTAAGTTGAATGCTATATAAGATAGGCGTTTTTTTTTTTTTGTCAAGACATGCTGGAGTGATTGGCCACAATTGTCTCGATGCAAACCTTCGGACCAATTTGAAACTCGAAGAGGTAAATTGCAGGATATGTTTCAACTGATCTATTGGCTAGAACCATGCACCTTGTGGTTGCTAGCAAAAGCAACATTTATAAACTTATATTTTGGGTTAATTTTGATTGACCAGTTGAGCTGAAATTATGACGCTATTTGACTTGATTTTCATATAACTAGTACAAAAAAAAATCACAATGATAATGATAACGTAATTAATATCATCTTCACGGAATGGAGATTGACATCCCTTAAGGCATCAGTTATTCCATTCCCAATCATTACCTAGCTAGCTACCATATATTCTTCTTTAATTTCCAATAATCATATATTATTACTTCTATCTATAATCTATTCCCGTGACATATCTAAACCAAAAGCAAACGTGTTCATGTGATTCATGGCTTGTATTTCTATAATGCTTATATTTCCTTTTACGTATTTTGACCGTTCAATATTCAAAAAACAAAAATAAAGTGAAATATGATTTAAAAATAAAAAATTATATTTATATTACCACGTTAAATGAGGCATTTATCGGTGGCTGTACATGTATAGTCGCATTATAGAGAGAGATAACATAGTCATATGAATATACGATACCGTGTAAAATTAAAATGGTATAATAATATTATGATGTTATCTACAAGTACAATATTAATCATATACAACTAAGAATCCCTGTTACAACTTAAAGTGTGTGTTTGACGCTTTGACTGTTTTCATACCTTCAGGCGGGAAGTGAAAAACTGACGACAATAAAGGCTGCTGTCAAATGTTAACTTCCACGAAAAAACACGTGGCCGCTATGCAATCCAATGTCGTAGATGACTCCGAAAGCCGACAAAGAAAATCTTTGGCGGCTTACAATTTTCAATTTATTTTCTGTTTTTTTGGCCCCTATTTTCTTGTTTGGTGCGAGGTGGGGTGCGTTTGGCAGCTTCTAACTGAAGGAATTAAAGACAATATCTATAGACCATAGGGCCAGAAAGAGTAGAATCCAAACTTTAAACATTTTCTCCTTTTTGTTCCAGAGGTGATTAAAAGGTGCAGAAAATTTTTTTTGGAGTGTTTAAGGAGAAGGACCACTTAGTTCTTAGCTCTTTCTTATGTTTCTGTTTTTTCCTCTTTTCTGGGAAAAAAAAAGGATTCTTTAATCTATGTTGCAGAGCATGATTGGGCATCTGGGTATGTGAAATATCTTCTTGCTGGTCTAAGGTTTCAATGTTTTTTCCGGTTTCAATGTTTTTTCCCTTCTTTTGTTTCTTTCTGGTGAATTTGCTGCTATTAATGTTCTGGGATTGTTCTGCTATCTTTTTATGTATGTAAAGGTACTAACTTTGGTGTTTCTGGGCATTCATAGTTTTCTGTTTCTGGGACAATCATAGTTGTTCTCAGCCATGATTTGGGATTTTGAAATCTGGGGTTCTTGATTTGGTGTCTTTGTGTGAACAGTATCTTCTTGCTGGTCCAAAGTTTCAATCTTTTTCCCTTTTTTTTTTTTGGTTTCTTTGTGGGGAATTTATTGCTCTTAATGTTCTGGGACCAGTTATTGTTCTGCTATCTTTTCATGTATGCAGAGGGTGAAACATGTGGTGGTCTCTGTAGTCTGCACTTTGGCCTTCCTGTGGTGCATATTTCTTATGTTTCTTCACAATCCAAAGTGTTTTTGGTATTCCAATTATACCTGTGCTACAGACTTAGTCATTGAGTTATAAGCGTGATTATATTTTAATCCATAATAATTTATGTGCGAAGTGACAATTTTAGTCATTTAGAGACTATTTCTGTCACCAATATGTCAAGAGTGGTTGATTTGGTCTTTCAAGGACTAAAATATTGTTAAGCATATAACTCAGAACTAAGTCTATACCAGCATTGAAATCATGGATCTAAAACAGCTTCTTTGTGTCTTAATTTGGTGTGTTTTCTGCAGTTTTTGGGTCTGAATTGCAAGTGATAACAGACTGTTTTCTGGTAGGTAAGTGAAGTTGAGATATGGAGAAAAGGAAGGGGATGAATGTGCACTCTCCAGACACAGTTCTTGAGGACTATTTAAACGGTTTAGAGTCGTCCGAAACAGACTCTTCCAAGAACAGCAATAATTCTGAATTGGAAGCTCATCATAAGGAGGCGAAGGGCAGTTCAAAATGGGCAGGATTTATCCAACTGTTTAGAACAAAGTCGAAAAGGCATTTAGGTAGCTTGGATTATCCCTTGAATTCTCTCAAACTGTCGAAAAGATTTAGCAGCAGTATGAGGGAAACCGCTTCTTCTGCTGCCAAGGTTCTGCAGAATAATCCCGCGGTGGATGGTGAGGATTCGAACGGTTTCAAGCCACATTGGAGGAGCTTCAGCCTCTCGGAGCTTCAGACCGCCACGAGAGGCTTTCACCAAGGCCAGTAGCGATTTCCTTAAGACATTTCATTATTAATGCTTTTGATACGTGTTAATAGCGTGTGGTCTCAAAGAGAACGGATGGTCTTTATGGTGTGCAGAGAGCTTGATCGGGAAAGGCGGCTATGCTGAGGTGCACAAGGGGCGCCTGAGAGACGGGCAGCTCGTTGCAGTTAAACGTTTGACACGAGGGCCTCCAGAGGAGAGAGTAGGAGATTTCTTATCCGAGCTTGGGATAATGGCTCATGTCGACCATCCCAATACTGCTAAGTTGATTGGCTATGGGGTTGAAGGCGGATATTTTCTCGTCCTCGAGTTATCCCCTCATGGAAGCTTAGCATCTATGATGCACGGTCCGTGAACCATCTTTCACCTATATATCAATTTCCTTTCCTTACCTTAGCTTAGCTTAGCTTGGCTTCTACATTGTCTAACAGTTTCATATCCACTGTCTGTTCTTTTCTTTTGCAGTTTCAAAGCGGAAATTGGAATGGGATATCCGGTATAAGGTTGCTCTAGGCACCGCTAAAGGGCTTCAATATCTTCACGAGGGCTGTCGAAGGAGAATTATCCATCGAGATATCAAAGCTGCAAATATATTGCTTACGAAGGACTTCGAGCCTCAGGTCTGTTTTTCGTTCAAAGTGACATTAACTTATCGGTCTGCAGAGAATGTTACTGACATACTAAATGAAGAAACATGTTTTCTTTTATCCTTAATTGTTACAAATAGAATCTCATAGAGAACATGCCCTTTTCCAGATTTGTGATTTTGGACTTGCAAAGTGGCTGCCAGAGCGATGGACTCACATCAATGTGATGAAATTTGAAGGGACATTCGGGTAAAGAGCGAAAACATATCAAGCTTTCGATTTTACTTCAACTCTCCTAAACTTTTCGAGTAAAAACTTGTCATCATTTCAGATATCTTGCGCCCGAGTTTCTAATGCATGGAATAGTAGACGAAAAAACTGATGTTTTTGCCTTCGGGGTGCTGCTGTTGGAGCTCATCACGGGGCGTCGAGCCCTTGATTACTCGCAACAAAGCCTTGTAATCTGGGTATATATGTGAACAATATTATTCTTCAAATATTGTAAATTTGTTGTATTATTCTCTGCCTTAATTTAGACATATGTAAACAACGTGACAGCTTTTTGAAGATGTTATTGTTAATGCCTGCAGGCAAAACCTCTGCTAAAGAAGAACAGAATTCGAGAGCTTGCTGATACGTCTCTTGGCGAAAACTACAACTTGCTGCAGATGAATCTCATGGCGTTGGCTGCTTCTTTGTGTGTGCAGCAGTCTTCGATAAAGCGCCCTCGAATCAGCCAGGCAAGTGCAGATAAACGCGTTTCTAGTTCGTGATGAATCGATTTTTTTTTTTTTTTATGGATTCTGAATCGGGATACGCTTGCAGGTTCTGCAGCTTCTGAGAGGGAACTATGAGAGCCTGGATTTGATCAGGAGATGCAGAAAGCCAATGCAGTGGAAGGGATACTATGAGGAACTCTTCAATGCAGAAGAAGGGTTTCACAAGAACACCAACTTGATGAGTTGTCTTAGTCTGCAAGAACAGATTGCTATGGAAATCCAAAATGGATGAATCAGTGGCGGAAACATCACGGGAATTGAAGGACGTGTTCTGTCTCGACTAAAGGGTTAAACAGATAGTCAGACATATACGATTATTATTTATATATATTATGCTCGACGGGGATGTCTGCATGCACTCTTTCAATCTGTCACCAAACAATGCCAAGGATGAAGGCGGAATCGCAACACTTTTTGCAACATTAGTCAGCTGTAGCGGAGGTGTAATTATATTTGTTAGTTAGAATGTTCATTCAATTCATTGCTGTTTATTACGTTAGCTTTTTTGGTTTGAACATGTTAATTATCTTTTTGTCAGTTAGATATGTTTTACGGAATAGAATTTAAAAATAAAAAAGCGTTAAATAGATCACTCGGCATATAGCTTCTATGTAAAATTACAAAATTCTCCGGGTATTAAACTCACAATATTTTAAATTTAAATATCAAAAGTCCTATTTAGAGGAGTAAATAAATACTAAAGTAGAGAATGGTAAGGACATGGCCAACTGTTTGTGGGGGACACCTTCGAAGGTCCTTAACAATATCATACCAACCGACACGTTGGGGATTCTACATCCAATCATAATACGGAAAATTAATTGGAATTTCCAATATGGAAATAATTTAATATCTTTCTATTAAAATGCATTGCTTTTTAGCCAAATATTTTTTGGGACATGAAAAAGATATGCAATTATTAATGAGTGTGCGTATTGAGTAAATATTATTTATGTGAAATAGTACATATATTACATACAAGACTTAATTGCTTTGAAAAAAATAGTGTGACGGATTCGATTAAAAGAGGGGTGACAGTAAGCAAATCTATGACATTCTCGTACCAAAATTATGTTTTACTCACTCGGTAGATTATCCATTAAAAAGGAATGATTTCCTAATAATAATAATAATAATAATAATAATTCCAATATAACTACATTTTCTATATGGGTGTAATTGTGTAAGCGAGTCATACTATTCATGAGCTATTTGGGTTTGATTCGATGAATGTTCAAATTCTATTTGGCTACTATCGAGCCAAACTCTAGCCCGATTAACAATTCAAGCTAAGTTAATATTCAACTTGAGTAAATTGTGAACCTACTGAATTTTTTTTAACATATTTTATATATTAATATTATTACTTTGGTTAATGCATTTATATTTATATATTATAAATACCCATAATTGAAATGAAACAATTGAGTTTTGTTATGATATTTGGTAGTAACATATTAATTATTATAACTTTTTATTTTTGGAAATGTTTGATAGTGAATTTGAAAACATAATTAATTATTTGCAAATGCAATATTAAACGTTTTCAAATATACAATCGTAACTATAGAAATGTCACATCTTTTATTTTTCCTTTTAATTTTTTAACTGTTGATCATTTTAAATTGACGAATGAGATTATTCCGTACCGTATCACATAAAACCTAATTCTCGTGTGAATCAAATCTTACCAATAAAAGTAATACATTTAAAATAATCTAACTATTTTAATTTTAATACTCTCATTTTAATTTCATATTGTCATAATCGGGAATTGGAATAAAAGCTGTAATAAGTATTTTATGTTATTACCCAAATGAGCGAAATCACATTGAATGTCTGGAATTATTGGGGCTTGTAATAAGGTTGTCAATTATGGAAATTCAATTATAACCTTAATCGCACCAACAATTACGCAACATATCAAAATTCCTCTTCAACGCATACAAACAAGGCTCTGCAAGTCAATCTTCAAAGACTGAAAAGAGAGCTTTCACCCTCTGCCAAGTTGCCAAGTAGCAAATCCACCATGGACGTTGTGCCTCACCTGCAGAAACAATTTGTGGACCTCATAGCTTCTCTATGTCGAGAGGTCTTTGTAACAGTCCAAAAGATTTGGACTTTATTTGGCTTTTATGATTCATGTGTCTTGTGCTTTCCATTTCTTGGAGGATTCTGAGTCTGGGTTGTTTTGCTTGTGGATAAAAAATAGGGCTTTTTGGATGATCAGTTTCTGCAGCTTCAGAAACTGCAAGATGACAGCAACCCAGACTTTGTGTTTGAGGTGGTTTCACTTTTCTTTGAGGATTCTGAGAAGCTTATTAACAATCTGGCCACAGCTCTGTAAGATTTTCATTCATTTCTTTATTTTTATGGTTTGCTAGTGAAAAAAATGAAATCTTTTGAATGTTTGGGTATTTCATTTGTTTCCTTTTTTCTCTATTGTATAGTCAGCAGCCAGTTGTAGACTTTAACCAGGTTGATGCCCATGTTCACCAGTTCAAGGGAAGCAGTTCCAGGTATCCTGATTGTTTTTGGCTTTTCATTATTGATTCATAGGCTATTTGTACCATATAGCTGATGATTAGTTAGTTTTGTTTTATGGGATTTATGGGTGCTAATAATGATTATATAATAGTGTAGGACAGGATTATGAATCAACTACTTGTTTTGCTTTGTGTGAAATGGATTTCCATCTGATTGACTCTTAATGGATGCTGTGTTTAGTAATAAAGTCAAGAGTTTTCTTTTGTGTGGCTGTTCCTGAATGGTTTTGTTGTTCTGATAGGTTTTTGTGGCTTGAATTTTAAAGAATTAACCTAGTAAAGTGCTAATTCACTTTATGTTAGTGGTTTGCCTTAATCATTAGCTCATACTCTCTGCTTAAACCACTAATGTTAGTGCTTTGAACTGTACTCAATAAATGGCTGGATTTGAATTTCTTCAAAGGGAGTGTGATTGTGAAAAGCTTTGTAAATTGGCTTATTTGGATTGAAGTGACTGTTTTTTTGGGTCTATTTGTACAAAATCGTCAACTGTCCTGGGCATTTTTTACCAAACAAATTTGTTTCAAAGCTTGTTGTATACAACTATACACCCAATTGTGTAATGCCAACAACAACAAAATTTGAAATGGGTTGAGTGTAATAGAGGCTTCTGCTTCAATTTATGGCAAGTCCAAATCATGACCATTCTTTCTTAGAGTGTCGTGTTGAATGCTCTCTTTGAGAAGTCGTAAAAGCCAGCTTGATGTTGTATGAACAATGGGATGATCTCAATGAGGTGGCCATATCAACCTTTCAAATGTGTTTAGAAAAATTTAGTTCCATTTAACCTATAAAGCTCCAATTAACTTTAAGTTACTGGTTTATTTAACAATTAATTCATGTTCTCCACTTAAACCACGGACTTTGGTGTTTAGTTTTATCCCTTTGAATTTTACCCCATAAAATTTTCAGTTTTGAGACTTTGCAAAGGGAGTGAGACTGAGAAACATTGGAAATTGGTGTATTTTGGTTTGGGGATTGAATGACTTTGTTGCCTATTTTGTCATCCTCCATATTTGTTTACAGATATAGCTTTATATATAGCCAAACCACTTAACCCCATAGGTTCAGTTTCCAATTCTTTAGTTTATTAGTTTGTTGTTGCTTTCACTTTGGCGATTGAGTGTTCCTTTATTCTACCCTTGATGTTTTTTCCTAATGTGTTAACTCAAAATTCTATTTTTTGGGTCTGCAGCATAGGTGCACAAAGAGTAAAGAATGCATGTGTTTCTTTCAGAAATTTTTGCGAGGAGAAGAACCTTGATGGGTAAGTTTTACTTAAGCTCTTATTGCAACTAACCCTTCATTTATACATGTAATCTTTAGGGATTAAAAAAAACACAATGAACTGATGCTGAGATTTGGTTGCTTTGTGAATCTTATTATTGCATTTCATTCTCTATTTGACACACTTCAAAAGGTGGAAAAGGGTACGGCTAAAATGGCCTATCTGAAGAAAGAATACGCTAAAAAGAGATGAGGGAAGAGAAGGAACACAAACAATTGATTGGTCGGAAAGGATTTCATTGATTGCTTAGTCTATGTCTAGTAAAAGGAGATCTTGCACGTTGTTCTTGTTAACTAAACATGCTTAATGGCAGCATTCATACCTTTCGATAGTTCTATATGTGTAAATTATTTGGATAAAGATTTTGGTATTCAGAAGCTTTGATACTGAAATTACTAATATTTTTGGTGTAGGTGTGTGCAATGCCTGCAACTCGTGAAAAATGAATACTTTGTTGTGAAGAACAAACTCGAAACTTTACTCAGAGTAAGTACTATATTCCATATATCAAAACATTACTTTTCGATATTGTACGACTTCTGCATGAATGAACATGGTGCTGTCTAGTACTCGGGTTTATGAACCCCTGAATATAATCTCAGGCGGGTCTAGTACTCGCCTTTTCAACTGTTACATACTTACATTTGTTATTTTATGGACAAGAACACAACAAAACCTAAAACTTTTGACAGTTGATTCACTACTTACCTTGATTTCTGGGTGTAAACCCGTGTAAAATAT
Organism: Ipomoea batatas; assembly: GCA_002525835.2. NCBI lineage: Eukaryota > Viridiplantae > Streptophyta > Magnoliopsida > Solanales > Convolvulaceae > Ipomoea > Ipomoea batatas. Next base: position 1,990,579 of record CM008345.1, read on the forward strand.
CGAAATTCTGTTATATTAACTGTAATTTTCTGTGTTTAAATGCAGCTCGAGCAGCAAATCTTGGCTGCTGGTGGGAAAATTCCTGTTCTGCCATAAGTTCGTTACATTGACGAAAGGGCCTATATGGACATACTAGAGGCCGGGGGATGTTACAAAGAACTTTTAATTTATACTTTGACTGCTAGGTTCTGAACTTCTGATAGGGGTATAGGTCAAAGGAATTGCTATAGAGGAAACAGGCGATAAACCGAATAAAACCTTATTCTTCTTCCATATACTGTTATATCAGAACTGATACATACTCTTTGCGTTTTGAACTTGATTAATGTCAATGGAAGCTTAATTTATGGTTGATTATATGTGTTGGAGTTTCTGTGATTATGCATTTATGCAGCAATTGGTCTGTCAAGTGTCAACCTTTCCTTTTTGCAGGTGATTTTCAGTGGCATATCACCATAAAGCAATCTGCTTGAAAGTTGAAACTTGCCTTTTCTTTTGGTAACCAAAGCAAGTTACACTCCCTTTAAGTTTTTTTGGTCATTTTCTTGGTAAAAACCATGAATCTGATACAGTCTCGCATTGACTCTGCAATTAACAAAACAAATTTACTGAACGAGTAAATAGTTCTTAGAACTACTGTTGTAAAAATTGGCCTAGGCAGACGCTGGACGCTCCTAGGCCGAGGTGAATTAGCCCCTAGGCTGACTGCTTAGGTGCCTAACTCTACCGACTCGCCGCCTGCCTAGGCGCTAGGCGCCCCTAGACCAAGGCGAATTAGCCTCTAGGTTGACTGTCGTGGTGAATTAGCCCCTAGGTTGACTACCTAGGTGCCTAACTCTCCGGACTCGCCGCCCGCCTAGACGCCCTTAGGCCGAGGCGAATTAGCCCCTAGGTTGACTGCTGAGGTGAATTAGCCCCTAGGCTGACTGTCTGGGTGCCTAACTCTCCCGACTCGCCGCCCGCCTAGGTGCTAGCCACTGCTAGGCACCCCTAGGCTGAGACTAATTAGTCCCTAGGTTGACTACCTAGGTGCTTAACTTGCTGACTGTCTGGGTGCCTAACTCTCCCGACTCGCCGCCCGCCTAAGTGCTAGCCATTGCTAGGCGCCCCTAGGCTGAGACTAATTAGTCCCTAGGTTGACTACCTAGGTGCTTAACTTGCCCGACTCGCAGCGATTAGCGTTAGCCTAACGCTTACTGCAACCATACTTCTCAATAGTTTTGCATTGACCTCATAAAGAAAATATTGAGAGGATGAAAGAAAGAGAGTGAAATTATAGGAGGGGTGGGAGGCATGCAGGCCACCGCCACCCCTATAAAATTGACAGTGAAAGAGGCAAAGGGGTCAGCGCAGTTGGATGAAAGAGACATCACAGCTAAGCTTTATAAATACACATACTCACATAGCAGTAAGTACCACCATAGGAAAATAATTGAAATATGACGGTCCAAAATTTCCAGTTTTGTTATGTAAAGTTAATTGCAGTAATGGAATGGTTAGGCCATGACATGTCCTGGCTGCAATGATGAGAAGATGCTATGGTTGTTGGGGTTAGTGCAACTGATTCTCTTATCTTCATGCATGCATTAATGCTTCAAAGTACCATTCATTACAACATATTCAACACATACACTTAATTTAATGAAAATTATATCTTTGTGGGAACTATTATTGTAAACACAAAATTTGAATTATATATTAAAATTCAAAGTTGAGTTACAAATAGTATCAGCAAATGGTCTTTTGATTTTTCAATTGATAATGTCTTGAACACTCTACTGAAAGGCTTCGGAATTCAAGTGT
>CM008345.1:2007858-2023634 GCA_002525835.2 Ipomoea batatas
GGAATAAAGATATACAAGTATATACAAACTTCTATAGACTGAAAAGTGCAACAGAGCAATGAGGTCTGAATTGCAACAGATCAACACTCATTCGAGCATTGCAAATGCACACACCATTAGATACATTGGTAAGGGGAATTGAAGCATTTGCTCCGTCTCATTAAAAGCCTAAGTTGATAGTTGGAATGCACATTTATGGTTATATATTATATGCTCAGCATGCCCCCTCATGTGTGCGAGCTGGTTGCTTTTTTATGGTCAATGAGCAACATGTGGATCATAGTCTCTTTTTGTCAAGTGGCACATAGATTCGAACCCACAACCTCTTACATGGAGTTGGCTCTGATACCAAATTGAAGCATGTGCTCCGTCTCAAGTCTAAGCTGATAGTTGGAATGCACATTTATGCTTACATATTATATATATGCTCAACCATTTATTTTTCTATTTTATCAACTAGTTCGCAAATTTGGGGAAGAATTTAGAATCCCAGACAATAGTATTAACATGTTTATTTAAAGTGAGGGAGAAAACAGAAAGTGTCGGAGAGAGTAGATTAGGTGTCATAGAGATTCATTTCTAGAGTGTTGCAATTGCTTAAGAAAATAGAACCAGTCCATAATATATAGAAGCAGAAATGCAGAGACAGATCAAATCTGACACGGACACATTGATACATAACTTCACAAAATAAACAGAGAGAAGGCAAGATAACAGAGACTTACTCCAGTTTGAGGTACGTCTTGTTGTTGATGAAGAGGGGTCTGTATGCGATGGAGAGAGAGAAGGCAACTCAGTTGCATCTATGAACTGTATTTTTAAATTCTCTGTATATCTTACAAGATTGTCATGCTCCAAGAGTTTGCTTCTCAGAACTGAAGTATCCTGTTGGGTAGAACAGCAGCCATGGAGTTACACAAAAATGGGGGAGGGGTCATTATCATTGAAAATATCGGAACTCAAACAAAACAGTGCTGCCAGGAATAAATACCAAAATAAAATCCAGAAGATGATTCGATTTGGTGATAATTATTAATAAAACTATCTACAGATCTATTATGATCAAAGATAGACAACAAATATATACTGCATGTGATCTAGAATTATACTCCATAACAACATTACGCACAATATAAGTTATTACATCAAGAAATGTTAAGTTCAATCCCATGTTTAGGTGGACATAATCCAATATTTTCAATTCTTGTGTAATATGATTTCGTGCACCGATAGTCCCACCGTTCATATATGCCTAAGACAATCATATTTCAGTTCTCAGCATTATGTCAATGGTAATCTGTAGACAGATGGATATAGCAATATAAATAAATAAACATATAGGAATTTGAATGAAGATTATAAGCTAACTAGCACTTACGGGTAAGGCAAATAGTGTAAGGAGGGCATGTCCAAGAAAAGCAGCATCTAAACTTGTTGGCCTAGATTAACAGCAGCTGTTAATGCACAATAGTGGAAAAACAAAATATTTTTGGTTTGCTAATAAAAATATTTGAACTAAAGCCTCAGGAGCATTTAATTTATACCTATACATAACCCCCACCTCCTCCCAAGAGGGGGGATGGGGTGGGGGAATTGTCTAATGAATAAAACAAACCTGCTTTCAAAGAAAAAGGACTGGTCTCCTAGCATAGTTGACAACGCACCATAAGCAGAGGAAGCTTTCCTGTAAATCTGTCAGAACAATTTAATTTTAAAAAACAAAAGAAGAGTCCTTTAGACTCTCTAAGAGAATGAGTCCATAAAAATGTAAGCATATGTGTCTCGTGCATATGTTAAAGAAAAACAAGGAAAATCTTATCCAACTACATCGTGAATATAAATAATAAGTAACCACCCTCCTCCCCACTGCTCCCCACCCTTCCACTCATTTATAACGCTTACATGGCATTTGATTAGTGAAATAGGTAAATAATGGAATAGCATTCCCGAAAAAGGTCAGGAGTAGAATAGAGTTCTGCATTATCAGCTATTTCATTTGCAATGAGATTAACCATTACCAAGGGGAATTTAACTGTATATTCCTTTTCTATTAACTAAACCAACCAAACACTTGAATATAATTTCTTATTTAATTCTTTAGACCAACCAAACACTGGAACAAAATTCATATTCTATACTCCTCTATTCCATTCCTTATAGAATCCTATTCCTATTCCTTTACTTTCATTCCATGAACCAAATGGTAAATTACTGTGTGCTTGCTTGCATGCAGTATTGACCAAAATAAAAAAGAAATTGGAACTTACTTCCTCTTCTCTTTTATCAACATTTTCCTTTGTTATCCCAAGTCGTTGTTTTGTAACATGAACTTGCTTAAAGTACAGAAGTTTTCCTATTGGCCAAGGGAGATCAGAATAATAGATTTGCACAGAACTCGCATCAGATCCTAACCAGAGTTCATACAAGAGAGCATCAGCAAGCCATGACTCAGCCATAGCCTTTGTTGATGCCCATTCTGGAGTGTTGCGGACTGCAGAGTCTAAATCATCAATCATCCCATCATCCTTTAAACTCTGAATAACTCCACCCTTCTCATTGTTATAGGCCACATAAGTTCCAGACTCAACATAAGGTATTTGATCTGGCAAAATTAATAGAAAATGTTATTGCAGTTTCACCTAGAATGAAAGAAAGAGAATGCAAGTTTTCCACTGGAATCAGTGAAAGGAAATATAATATCATTCCTAGTGAAACATAAAATCTCAAATAACGGAGGGTGAATAGCCCTACAAATAAGGGACTACCATGAAACCTCACTAAGAGTGCTTCTAGTGAGGCTTAAACTCATAACCAAGGGTTCTAGCAATCTAGCCTCATCCCTCTTGCTACTTGTGCTGTTGTGCAAGGCCTTGAGGTTACCTCTTGGCTCATATTAGTGAAAAGTGAAAACACAGTTTCTCCATCACAAAACAGGTTGTACAGAACTAAAGCAACAAACACAAATCACAAACTTTACCAAACAAAAGGCTTCCCTCTATCCACCAAGTACCTATCTTTTACTTTCAACCAGAGAGTAATGTATCACTAATTTCGAAATGTACTGCAACTGAAAATACAAGTTCTAAACCAGCCTTTGTCCCAAGCATTTCTCAGTTTAGAATGTGAACCAAGGTGAAAGTACACAATAAAATTAGTCGACCCAAAAAAATGGGAATTCCAAGATATTACAAAAGATATCATTTGGGCATCAGATAATTAAGCAGTGCATTCCACTTACCTTATCAAATTTCAGTTATTTGAAACCACACCCATTAATTTTAGAGCTTGGCAACAGGCTAAATTGGTTTCAAATCATTCTCTTAATTTACTCAAACTCATTAAAAATAATAATAATAAATAATAAATAAAAACAATCAAAAGAATCAGCCCTAACTATTCATTCCAGTATGATGCTAGAGCCCTGGGATCTGCACAATTGTGAGCTATGCATAGTAGCCAAACCTTAGAATTTACATTTCAAGATTTCTATTTCCTACCTATAGTTTCTCTTACTAAAAATTCTTAACTTATTCTATGAGTCTCTTCTAAGATTTCTATTTTTTGTTGTGCAATAAAATTAACAAATCTATTACAAGCACCTTCTGCAACAAATTACACTCTATACTAAACTAGCAAAACGCAGATAAGCACAGCAAATTTTGAACTCCGAAGGAATTAAAAACTAAATAAACAAATGGAGAATGAAAAGGCTGTACCAGAATCAGGGTGAATGAGATTGAAAGCCAAATCGAAGGGGCGTTGGCAGAACCTGAGGTAAATATAAACGGGCAAGCAATTCGGGCACGCAGTGGGCAGTCCGAAACATGCTTTTCGGGTCACCAAAGTCAATTTCTCCTTGGCTTCCGCCATCGAAGTCTATATTTGAGCGAATGAAAATAGGAAGAATGAATGCAATTGCACTGTAAACCCCTCTGCAGAGCGTAGGGTTTTGAGGGATGAATTTTAGTCTCAGCAGACACACACTTTAGTTAAGAAACCTTGAATTAAAATTTAAAAATTTGCCAAATATATGTATCTAATCTAATCTAATATAAGGTGTGTTTGGAAAGCAGGAAAATGACTTCTGAAAAATATTTTCTGGAAAATGAGTCATTTTCCAGAAAATAAATTCATTTCTAGTGTTTGAATGTAGTTTGGTTCATTTTCTGAAAAATGGGTAGAATTGTATAATTATATATTTTTATTATTTTATTCAAAATATTTATAATAATATTAAAACTAATATTTTAATTTTTTTAAAAAAAAACCCCACCCACCCCCTGGGTTTCCGGTGGAAACCATATCCGCCGGAAACCACGTGCTCTGGTTCCCAGCGGAACCAGAGCACACATGCTCTGGTTTCCGTCGGAAACGTTGGTCATTGCATAAGAATTAAACGGCGAAAAATGACTTCCGCCAAATTTGGGCGGAAGTCATTTTCCGCCAAAATGGGCTTCTTTTTCCCAGTCAACGGAAATCATTTTCTGTTGACTGGGTTTTCCAATGGTTGCCAAACACCCAAAGCCCGAAAAATGATTTTCGGAAATTATTTTCCGGGCTTCCAAACACACCCTAAATCTAAATCTAAATATAATAATAATAATAATAATAATAATAATAATATCTTCATCATTTATAATAAAAGCCAATAATGTTAGACTCCTAACTGGAACTAAAAAAAAAATGTTGGGTGTAATAGTATGCTATAACATATTGTACTTTGTATTCTTCTTATTGGGTAAACTCCAATTAAATTTCTAATATATCATAATCATTTATAATTTTACCAAATTCTTTCCGTTAAATATAACGGAAGTTTAAAATTAAATTCTTTAAGCAATTTGTTTCTTTATTGCAGTTTTCAAACAAATTGACAATATTCTATAATACAATTATGTATAGATCCCTAACTTTTTTTTTTTTTTTGAAAATATATAGATCCCTAACTTAAAATTAGAATATTGAAGTCTTAATAGGATTATACAATTATGTATAAATTCCTAACTTAAAATTAGAATATTGAAGTTTTAATAGGATAATAAAAGCAAATACTATTTTTTTTTCAAAGTTTCAGTTCCTGAAATATTATAAACTCTCTAATTTTAATTGGATAAATATAAGTATTCTAAATCAAGTATATCAAAGGCTACAACTAAAATAAAAATAGATTTAAAAGTTATGTTCAATGATATTAGATTTTATGATTTTCATATTTATAATAAGATTTTCATATTTATATGCTATTATGAATTTTTTAATATAAATTTAAAAAATTAAGATTATAAACAACTTTCATCGATGATGAGAATAATCATGATGTGATTAAAAATGTAATTTGAAGTTAAAGAGTTAAAGTTATGATATACCTGAATTATTTCTTCAATTGCATCATTCTTTCTTATTCTTCTTGAATCTACCATTTTTAGGGGTTTTCGAACTTCTGTGTAACTCTGAAACAGAGCAAGAAGAAAGAGGGAATGAGGGATGAAGAATTTTTAGCCTATGGATGCCTTTTTCCTTTTATAACTATTATATTACCTTCTTCTTTTTTTTTTTTTAATACTATTGACTCTGTTACAATGTAGTATCTGTTCATACATATTTTCTCAATCTACTGAAGCACAACGAGCCAACGTCCCCACTAAGGATAGAACTTGTGACCTCTCACTTATTTTTAATTATTATAAAAATAAGTTTAATGTGTATCTTGGTGGTGGAGAGCTTTTTTTTAGGCAAGAGGTTGCGGGCTCAAATCCTTATGGTGTTATAATAAATATTCATTATTATATTCCTTGTTATTGTGGTCTGTTGCACTACTCCCATTTTCATATGGAAGTTTGTGGGTTCGAGTCTCAGTGGAGGCGTAGTACTCAAAAAAAATTGCGTTTTGATAATTTTGACTTGTGAGATCGAACAACTATTAATTTCCTCTTAAAAACCGAAGTTCAATAAAGTTATGATAACGCTAAATATGCTAACTAGAAATCAATTTTTATCCCTTTCAAAAAGAAATCATTTTTTTCTTTTTGCACCCACAATGCAATTTCTTGCTTCGCTAGTAATAAGCGAAGCAAAAAAAAAAAAAAACTTTAAAAGAAAAGTAATTCTCTATTATTTTTGAGTAATATTTCTTATGTCTATCTATCCTTTAAAAAAAATCATTATTCCTATGAAAAATTATAAATATTAACTAAATAGGAATAAATTACTTGTTATTTATAATAAAAAAAATGTAATACTTTTTAATCAAAATATAATATTTACGGATTCAACGGTTACTTATGAAAAAAGTGTAATGTTAATCATTGATAAATTGATTGATTATTATTACTTATAAGTAGTATTGCAAAAATCGCGCCTAAGTGCTAGGCGGCGCCCAGCCGGCGAGTTTTTTTTTTTTATTAAAAAAAATTATAAATCTGAAACATTTAAACTATTAATGTTATAATGTATTAACTAATACTCTAATATTTAAAAAAAAACTAATACTCTAATAGTCTAATAATAAGTAATAACTAATAAGTAATAACTTAATAAAATAATAAGTAATAACTAAATTAAACTAATAAGTAATGCACTAATAATTAATAAATAATACGTAGTAAATAATAACTTAATAAGTATTAAATATTTAACTATTAAAGTGTAAGACTTACAATATTAAACACTTTATAATTATTAACACTTAAAATATATTTTTAATTTTTTTTAAATAAAAAAAAAAAAAAAAACCTAGGCGGCCTAGGCGCCTAGCGATTTTTGCAACCTTGCTTATAAGAGAAAGTATCACTACAAAAAATGAGAAAATAGCGACGGACATTTTCCGTCGCTAAACTGTTTAGCGACGGATTTCGTCCGTCGCTAAAATGAGCGTCGCTAGAATTCAGCGACAGAAATATCTGTCGCCAACATAAAAATTCCGTCGCTATTTTTCCTCTCTGCGACGATTGGAAGACGAAACTTGTTAGGGAATTGCGACGGGAAAATGTGATACTTTTGTTAAAAAATGAAATATTAAAGGTTGAAGAGTTACATATAATGAGGATCCGTAATATTTGTTTTTTTGGTAAATTCACGGGGTCTTTCTCTGTCCGTTTAACGGCACGGGAGTTGGCCTAGGGGAAATCGTCACCTGTAGGAATCGAACTTGGGTTCTCCCGGAATTTGTCCCCACAAAGAGAGCTCACTTGCCACTTGAGCTACCCCATTGGGTTGAGGATCCGTAATATGGTCATATAGGAGATGTTACCTTTAATAAGTTATCAATTTAATTATATCAAATTAGTGATTTCATGTGCTTAATTACAACTTTTTAAAGTTTAAGGGCTTACTTCTTTTCTTCTTCTTCTTTTTTTGGTATATTTGGAGTAGTTCTTTTTCACTTAAAAAAGCAGTGACACTTAAAAAGTTACTCCATATATATTTTTACTTATTTTATGTATGTAGTGTACCATATTGTATTATATATATATGCACACACTAAAACATTTGTTTTTTCGGGTGACGAAAGAAAAACACAGACACTACGCGAGAGTGTGTTAACTTAAAAGATCTATATTCTGGACCACTTGTCCAAGTGTCAACGTGGCTGTTACAAAAATATTGTAGTACTGGTTTTAACGTAACGTTGATTCCATATTGCCTTTAATGGTTTTAGATTTGTATTTTGAGTATCATTTTGGTTTTGGTTGCTTGATCTTCTTTAGCAATAGGAATGATTGCATTTGGAAAGCTGATATATTTTGTATGTTTAGAAGCTTTTGTAGTGTGAAAGTCCTAGCTTAATTGGTAATGGGAAGGCTTTTGAGTTCGTTATTTCTAACTTGAGGAGAGTGGACAATTGTCATCCCTAGTGGGCAGTGGCATAAATGTATTAATTACAATTTAGTATTATTGCAAGTTGTTCATACTTTTTTTTTGAAACTCAAGTTGTTCATACTTGTTTTATAGAATTGCACGTACAAGACATCTTACATAAAGTCTCACATCTATATCACTAGGGATGACAATTGTAATCTGTTCCATGGAAATTCATCGGAACTGCCTCATGTGAGTAGGTGTTTTTGAATGATACTTGGTGGTGAGTTTTTAAAACTAAACTTGTTGTAGGTTTGACGTTCGAGTTAGGCCAGGATTTTTATACAATAGCCACATATAGAATCTGCTGCCCCACCATGTTATTGTTTTTAATTTTATATGTATGTATGTATTTAATAATTAATAGCAAAATAAATAGTAATTATTTTTAAAATTTTACAATAACTACAATTTAACACCAAATTGGTTTGAAAGGGTGTGGGTTCGAATCCCACTCTCAACAGTAATTTGTTTTAAACAAAAAAAGTTACACCAAGTTTAATTTTGTAGGTTGAGATGGCCGAGTTGGTCTAAGGTGCCAGATTAAGGTTCTGGTTCGAAAGGGCGTGGGTTCAAATCCCACTCTCAACAATAATTTGCATTTTTAAAAAAACACCAAATCGAATAATTTTGTTAGTGTATTTGAATAACTTCTTTGTTGTTGTTGTTGTTTTTTTTTTTTTTTTTTTTAAATATAGATAGTAAATTTTATTATGTGTAAATAGTTTAAATGTTATTGATTTTTTTTTTTGAAAATATTTAATAAGATAAAAAGTGATTTGTATTCTCACTGGTTGGGTTTTGAAAATGTCTAACTACCAAGTTGGGGGTAGGTTGAAAAAGTATAGAGATGAATTGGATAGTGAATGTAATCACCTCAAATCCATCTGTTGGGCTGCAACTTGGAGAGTCAAATCCAGCATCTAGCTAGTCATTGAAAAGTGGCGTTAACTACTACGCATGTATAAAGAAATAAAGTTACATCTTTACTACTAGTCATATCTTTAATTTGGTGTAGTGATAATTAAGCATTTGATCTAAAGTCTAGACAATTGGTGTATGTCAGAATACACATTGACTTTTGACGTAGAGTTAAGCACTTACCATCCCTATATGCCATCACCCAACAAGATCTTGGGTCGAAAAACTAGTTTTTAGTTGCATTAGAAGCATGCACCATCAGTTGCATATAGGGATAGTAAGTGCTTATAGGGGGCATTCATGGTTCCTCATCATCTTCATCTTGTGCTAGTCGATCATGAGTGTATTTATGGACGTTGCCCCAGTCCTTTTTCATGCATGACACAAATCTTGATTGATTCTGGAGCCAAACTTGATCATTTTCATCCAACACCATCTTACCAAAGCTAAAAGCATACTTAGAAGCAACTATTGAAGTAGGATGACATGAAATAATATTTATTACAATTTTTGACAACATAGGATGTCTGGTTTAATTTCCATCTTTTTCTAAAATGTTAGTATATGAAAATATCATTTGGTTTTGAATTTTTAATCCATTTAGGTACACAATTGATCAAAAACAGCAATTAAATCATAAATACAAGGTATATCATAAAATATAATAAAATTTAAAAATCCTGTAATTTTAACTTGACCAAGACCTTTACTTTCAAGCACTAAGGACCAACCCACTATAAACTGTCTTGACATGTGTCTTAGCTATAACTAAAAGTCTCAAGTCCAAACTCGACCTTTATTTGTTTGTGTTGATTCAGAACTAGTTCAATTCTGAACCGATCTGTGACCACCCCTACCTACATAGCCAATGTGTAAACTCATAACCATTCTCTATATACATTTTTTGAAAACCTTCTTTGCCCTAGCACTCCTATTCATGTTAATTAGTAAATTATGGAGGGAAAATCCTCAAAGAGACAAAGAGACATGTGGGGTCCAAGTGTTCCCCCAATTGAACATGATGCAGGTGTAATGTAGGCAACCAAATGATGAAGGTGGGGGCCCCACAAGCAGCATTAGGGGGGGTCCTTTTGAACTCTGCTTTCCAGGGGGAAATCATATTTGTGTCCGCCCGTGTGCTTAGTATATTATATCCCACTTTAATTAATTCCTCATTACATATGTGCATGCAATGCATTATAATCACAAAAGCGAAAACACAGGTCCTAAAAGTCCAAGACATCAGCACGAGTGTCTTCCCTCCAACCCATGTTTTTGAGGAAATTAATAATCATCATGTCTATATATCTATTGGGATTATTATTATTGTCCTTACATAGCTTCCTCAAATCTTCACCCCAAATGCATGCTATATCATGTGCAAAGCAACGCAGAGATTTGTGAGAAAGGAGACCAATCATGTCTTTGTATGTTAATCTCAATGATGTTGTTAGTTGTTGTATGTTAATTGATTGAAATCCATATTTTCCAAGTTCTGATTCTTTTTTCTTTTTCAAAATGATACTATATGTTGTATTTATTTGTCAATAATTTATTATGTATTAAAGATAGGAGTACTTGAAATCTGTATTCAATTCATCTACAAGAGTGGAAATTACTACAAGCTAGTTTTTCAGGACTGAATTTTATTTAATTAGACGATTTACTGTGGTCTCTTTTTGTGTTTGTATAGATGTTTCTGTAGAGCAAAACTCAAAATTAAGTCACTCATTAATAGTTATATGAAAGATTAATAAGTAAAAGATTGATAAGTGCAAAAGATGTCACGGTTGTAAGGTCGTTTTAGGGCCACGTTGCGCTTATTCGGTAGTTCATATGCTTGCTTTGGACTCAAATTGCATTAATTCGCTTGGTTTTGTCAATAGATCTTAATCCACACTTGCTTAATCGTTTTCGTAGGTAAACATGGTGCAAAAAGCTGAAAAGGACACGGATTTCGAAGTTAGACTCACAAGCCAAAGAGTGGAAAAGGGACACAGGGAAAGGACGCGTCTGGGACGCGCGTCCACTCCTGTGCGTCCAACTTTCGGCCCTCAGAAGTGGAAGGCAGTCTGCTGTGGACGCCCGCCGGACGCCAGGAGGACGCCTGCGTCCAGCTATCAACTCTCTGATGTTTACCAGCTCTGCTACGGACGTCAGGAGGACGCCCCGCGTCCGATTTTCACCACTCTGAAGTTCACGATCTCTGCTGCGGACGCGAGGAGGACGCGCCACGGACGCCGGCGTCCGATTTTTAACCTTCTGAAGTTGCGAAGTAGCACAGCAGCGAGCACGCTGGACGCGCCTCGGACGTGCGTCCAGTCGGGCGTCCTTCGCGGTTAAAATTGGCGGGATGCATGATTTAAATAGAGAGGGGAGCAGTTTTTCAGGGGATCATCTCATTTTACATCTTAGTTCATCTTAGGAAAATTCTCTCTCTAGAATTTAGGTCAAAACCCTCTCCATTCCACACTCAATTTCCAATCAATTTCCATTTCAACTAGCTAGAATTAGAGAGATCTTCACTTCAACTTTGGATTGCTCAAGATTTGTTCAAGATTTCTTCTACATTCAAGTAATATTTCCAATTTCTAGTTCTTCAATTAAATTTCTAGATTTTGCTTTGTTTAGTTGTTTTGATCTTGAATTGTGATTTGATTTTGAATTGCACTTTGGATTTGATCTTTGTTTTCTTCCTTTAATCAATTGCAATGATGATTTTGATTTCTAGAATGCTTGGCTAAAACTCTTGTGGTTTGGATCAATTGAACTTGTATGAATCTCTTGAGTGCTTAATGTCTTGAATTATGGTTTAATTGATGCTTAGTGGATGCTTGATAGTGTTTGGAGTGTTTGTTTGTGCTCTAGGACAATTTGGCCAATTGTTTTAGGGAGTTAGGGTTAGAATCATTCACCTATGAGAGTAGGGAGTGAGAGAGACCTCTCCAATCACTTTTCCTTCCCACCTTTGAGAGAAGGGGGATGGGAAGACAAATCATGCACATAAGATGTTTGCTAGAATGCCTCTTTGAGCTTAGGAGTTATGAGAATATCCCTTTGTTAAGAAGAGAGTCCTAGGACCATGAGAATGGCTTAGGTGTTTGTGTTTTGTCTCAACTACAACCACTAAGTGTTACCTTACCATAAACTCTTAGGAAATCAAGAGCCTTCATACTTGCTAGATTGGTCCAAATCCTTTTCTACATAGTTTGTTCTACACTCTTTTACCTTAGATTGCCTTTCTTAGCATGCTTTACACACCTATCCTTTTAGGATTAGCTTCCGAAAACTAGGCACCCTTGTGACTAATCCCTTGCTTACCAACTCCCTCCTTGCCTTTCCTTGAGACCGACACTCGGGAACTTCTTCCCGTTTTACCACCTACACTCTTTCCACCTCCCGCTACATCACAACCCATCAAAATGAGTGAAGAAGGTGAGACGACTAGTGTTGTCCATCATCTACAAAGAGATTCTGGTGAAGAAGCATTGCTCCTAAGCCCCAATTTCCACGCCGACATGGCGGCAGGAATGATGATGAGCACGAGTCCCCCAGGGATGAACTACTTTTCCCCGTCGTTCGGTGATTCCATCGGAAATTCCGATCCATTTTCATTGTGGAATTTTGCAGATCATAGTGAGGCTCAAGACTTAGAAAATAGGAAGGGATTGGTGCAACAGAACTGCAGGGGTACTCATCCACAACCACAAAGAAATGATGATCACTCTGTTAATAATATAGATGAGTGGTTCCATATGCCCACCCAATTGGCAGGAGGAATGATGAACTATTCATTGCCGTCCGATGATCCCCTTCCCCTAGGCCTAGGAGGAAGTTATGACCTATATAGATTGTGGGATGATGTAGACTATAGGCCTGTTCATGAGTTGTATAAAAGGGAAAGAATAGTGAAGACCACGCTTTCATTGATTCTTGTGAATTCTATACATCGCCCCTTGGAGGTTTTGTTGAATATTGCTGTACAGACAATGGAAAAAGGATTGCTGGTGGCGCATACAGATACTCAATTTAAGTTGAATACTCCTACCTTCAGTTTAACAGAAGTTGAAGCAGGGAATGAACAACCAATAATAGGACGCTTGATAATGGCGTCCGGCGAACTTCCGCATCGGGATAGTTTGGAAAGGCAGTTGATAGACAACCTTGAGAGGCATGCTGCAGAGTCAGAAAAGAGTGTCAACCTTGACAGGCTTGCTGTAGAGTTAAAAACGAGTGTCATTGTTGCGAGTCTTGTTGCAGCGTTAGAAAAGTTTGTCAACCTTGAATGGTTTGCTGCAGAGTTTGAAACGAGTGGTAACTTTTTGCCTCTACTTGACGCAAGATGCTGGAGGATTCCACAGGACTCACCATGGGAAGGCCATATTCCCAAATCCAGTGCAACAAATAAAGAAAGAAATAATGTAGTTGTTATTGATGCCAAAGGTAGAAACAGAAGTTCATACAAAATCCACAGTATCAGCAGGTGGGAGAAAGATCATGGAATTACCCGCCAGCTTCTTCACAAGAGTCGCGATGATATTGCTGAAACTCTTAAAGGTGAGCTAACACTACAGTTTTATTATCATATATTTAATGTGGTAGTATTCAATCTTTTCTTAGTGTATAGATATATAGGTGGTTATTGCTTGACTATATACTTTCTCATACACACATTTGCCCATTATATTATATTGTGCAGTTAGCATATCTACATTCAAGCGAGCATGTCACTCTTTAGAAGTTGGTACTGCCTCAGAAGAGAATCATACTGCTCACATTTGGCATGCTGCAGGAGGGAGGGGAGGGATGCTGCTGCAACAGGAGGACTCATCTTCTGAACCCCACATTCCCGAATCCAGTCCAACAAATGAAGAAACAAATAATGTAGTTGTTGAGTTAAATAATAGCATTGATGATGCCAAAGGTGGAAACAGCAGTTCAGAGAAAACCAACACTACCAGCAGGTGGGAGAAAGATTATGGAATTACTCACCAGGCTCTTCAACAACTGTTTGGTAAGAGTCGCGATGATGCTGCTAAAACTCTTGAAGGTGAGCTAACACTACAGTTTTATCATATATTTGATGTGGTAGTATTCAATATTTTCTGTGTGTATAGATAGATAGGTGGTTATTGCTTCAATACATACTTTCTCATAGACACATTTGCTTTTCTTTAATCTCCCATTATATTATATTATATTGTGCAGTTAGCACATCTACATTGAAGCGAGCATGTCGGGACTTTGGCATCAATAGATGGCCAAATCACAAGGGAAAAAGGCCCAATAATTGCTCTCTCAACCAACAACATGTAGAAGCTGTTAAGAAACATAAAGGAATTCAACCATCTCTTGCTTTGCCTCCTGAAGAAGCTACAACTACACTCCAAGGTAATAGCGCCATGTCCGTAAAGGTAACCTATGAAGATAATACCATAAGGTTTCCGCTCCCATCCTCCTCAACTTTGAAATATTTGGAGGAGCAATTGGAGACAAGGTTCAAAATATGTCTAGAAAATTTTTCTATCATGTATCAAGATGAAGAAGCTGACTGGATTTCACTAACGTGTGATTCGGATTTGATGTATGGTATGGATGTGTTGAGATCATCTGGCAAGACTGTAGTCAAAATGAAGATCAAGCCAAATTTTGGCTGATCCAGGACTTCATTTTGCTCCTTTCATTCTCCCCAGGCCACCTACTAGATAGCATTTCTTCCTATTTGGTGTTCACTTTTCTTGGTTTGTTTTGTAACTTGTATGCCGTTTTCTTCCCCTTTTACTTTTTGTAATATGATGTGTACACTATAACATACTCTCGGCAATGGTTGCTTATTTTACTATACTATACTACTTTGCACTTATTGCATGATCCTTTTTCAAAAAATATTGGATGGCATGATAGTGGGATTCTTATCTTCCAATGTCTACTTTGATTGAAGAAAAAAACATCAAGACCATCCACTAACATGTCATGTATTACAACTTTCTTTTTCTATGTCAGAGGTTGGGAGGTAGTTTACGCGGCAAGTTTCAAAATTTTGACGAATCTGTCATTTTGACTGAAAATATTGTTTGGTTAAGTGGCGGTTTGGACACTATGTTCAAAATTGTCTAAATGTACAAGTCACCACCACATAGGCACATATGAATACAAGTAATGAGACTAACCTCTTGGACACGGGGTAATGGGGTATATCCAACTCAAACAAGTTGATCTTGTTGACGTGGTAATCATTAAATTACAAATTTAAACTCTTAGTAAAAGTAACTTATTGTCGATTTTTTTTAGTTGTTTCAACCAACCAGATATAAGCAATTCATGTTACATTATTTTAACCAAGGAATTAAATTACACTATTATTCGCTATATTTGACCCTTCATCATTTGCATTATTAATATCCAATCATTAGAGCATCTATATCAGCGCATCATGTGGAGTTTTTGGAACAGTACACGCTGAGTTGGCAGTGAGAGAAGCCAAGAGAGAGAATTTGGAGGATCATCTGCAAGGCATCGGGATATTAGGTTCCCAAGAAAAAAAGAAATAAATGCAGTCCACAGATGCTGTGCGCGTTGTGCGCACATCATGCGCCCACTCGGGCGCGTCAGGCGCGCTGCAGGCGCGCCTGACAACCTCTGCTATTTAATTTTTTTTAAAAAAAAATCATATTTTTTTTATTTTTTTTTCTTCCCCACCCCTTTTATCTTTCCTAATCACAGTTACAAAAACTCCTCAATTACCGTGAAATATACCCACTACTAAGGATGCTCTTATTTGCCACATCATGGAATTAGGGAGTAAAGTGAGGTAGTAGAAATTTGAGAGTACAGGTAGTATAACTCTATTTAAAAACATTTGACCAAAACTTGAGCCATTACATACATACAATTGTAGAGTTGTTGAGATCGAATACTAAATCATTTGGGATCTCCTCTGAGACTGGGCGAACAATGTCAACGCCGGCCGCCTCTCCCACGGCGCAGCGGTGAAAAAG
>CM008345.1:2038118-2051473 GCA_002525835.2 Ipomoea batatas
AATGTGGGATGAGAGATTTGGATATAAATCAAGTGCCCTCGGGCGAGAATATTGAAGGGGAGTCGATGATGGAAGAAGAAGATGATCAGAGCTCCATTAATGGCGGCGCCCATCCTAGGAAGAAGCTCCGCCTTACTAAAGAACAGTCTCTTCTTCTTGAAGAAAGTTTCAGGCAAAACCACACTTTGAACCCAGTAAGAATATTTTTATTTTCTTTATTCATTAATTTTCTAAACATCCACCCTACTTTTTTTAATTTTATGTATCTGCTTTAAAAAAAAAAAGATTTTATCAAATTATATTCGAAATAATGTTTGTCTTAATTAAGAATCAAAATAAATAAAAGAAAATTAATTGGTCAAAATTGGTGTAGTTTGACCTTCCAAAAGTGGATAGTGACACTACAAATGAGAAAGAAGATAATAATAATAATAATAATAATAATAATAATAATAATAATAATAATAATAATGTTTTCAAATAATAATAATAATTATTATTATTATTATATAATTATTATTCTAAAAATGTGGATTGCTGAAATAAGTAGTACGGAGTACGTATTTAGTTAATTGCACAACTTTTAAAATATTATAAATACATCTCGTCACTTTTTATTTCTAATAATTAATATATTTACAACCAGGCGTTATATATAGAAATTGTATTTTTTTTTTTGGAAAATATAGAAATTGTATTTTTTTTTTTGGAAAATATAGAAATTGTATTATTATTATTGTTGTGGTGATCGAAAATAAGACAAAGTTTATAATGTTCACAGAAGCAAAAGGAAGTTTTGGCTATGCAATTAAGGCTAAAGCCAAGGCAAGTGGAAGTCTGGTTTCAAAACCGTAGAGCCAGGTACAATAATTATTATTATTATTATTATTATTATTATTATTATTATTATTATTATTATATTGCAATAATAATTAATGGGGGATAGTAATATAATAAATGAGTAGTTTTGCCATAAATTAAAATCTGAACCATGCAATTTAATTATTCTTTGTGTCGATCCATAGAAAGTGATGGTTCGTTAGGCCATATTTAATGCATGTACTAAGGATGCATTATTTTCTGCCCATTTTTATTTATGCCAAAATTTTTTTATAAAAAAAATTATATACTTTAATAGCGGTCCATATATGTTGGTAAAAATGGGGCACGGATTCAGGCAGAAATTTAATGAAGCATTTGAATTCATGGGTGAAAAGGTGTTGACATTTATGTAGTTGAGTACAATAAGGTTTGGAAGTCCACAGATGGCATTGATGGCCATAATTATGTGAGAATTTGTGGCCCTAGAAAAAGACCAACATATAAGGAAAAGAGATAGAAAAATAATGAAATTTCTTTTATAGTAAAGAATTGTGTATATTTGAAAGATCAAACTCGTGTTTTTTTTCTTTAGAAAATGATGTTCAACTATAATATAATTAGGAACCATGTACGAAATTTCTTTAGCTATGTTTACTTTTGTAAGAAAATTGTGTGTGAACACACCAAAGAAGGAAATAATTTGAGGTTAGTTGAATAGAGTTGATTTTACTAAAAAAAAGGTTATAATATCATGTATTATATAAAGTTGAACATTGTGCTTTGCTAGATATACATAGAGGGGATAATATAACAGTTTTCATATAAGGGTGGACGTCAGTTCAGTTCTGGTGATACCCAAATTTTATTTTAGATATTCGAAAATTTCGTGTGATGTTTTTGACTGTCGATATCTGAACTAAATTTAATTCGAATATGTTTGGCTCCTATGAAAGGTAACAATAATGTCGTTATAATATTATGTATAGGAGCAAGCTAAAGCAAACAGAAATGGAATGTGAGTACTTGAAGAGATGGTTTGGATCATTAACGGAGCAAAACCGGCGGCTTCAAAGGGAGGTGGAGGAGCTCCGGGCGAAGAAAGTGGGCCCACCCACCGTGCTGACGCCGCACAGCCGCGAGCCGCTCCCGGCGTCCACCCTCACAATGTGTCCACGCTGCGAGCGAGTCACTACCACCACCATCACCAGCACCGCTACGAGAGTGGTTGACAAAGGTGGGCCAACCACTGCTACCCAAGCTGGCAACCCGAACTTGTCGGCCAAAACGTTGCAGTTGTTGCATCCTCGGCATCCCTCGGCTGCGTGTTAGTGGGCGATATGATGTTTGTGTACAAGAATGAAATTAATTATGGTTCTTCTTCTTAGTGGGTGAAGAGTGGTTGTGGTAGGTGTTCATTATCTTCATGGACATACAACATTGTAATTGGGTCACAGAACTAACATGCCCCTCCCCTAATTAGTTCGCTAGCTAATTATCTTTAATTCACAAGAAATTATCTGTTTATTGTTTCACTACCTTTTAGTTTAATTTCTTCCTTTTTTCATATTCTTTCCGCTTTTGGTTTAATTTTACCCTTGTAGTTAAATAATACATTTTAAAGAAATAACATAATTTTCTATAGGAAATTTTAGAGGATATGATGTTCGGTTCTAGAAATGAAAGCACATCTTGTTTGCAATTCTTAAAAACAAAAATTATCATTCGTTGTCTTGTTGTAGATGCAGGTGGTTATAAGTTGAATGCTACATTCAATGAAGAGTGATTCAAACTTTTTCTATAGGATGGAATGGATAAATGTTGTAGGGGTGAGCAAATAATCAATTAGTTGTTGAGAATAAATAATATATAAACATAAATGTGCAGTTCAACTACTAATTTAGACTTTAGTTGAGATGAAACATATGCTTCAATTTGGTATCAGAATTATAAGTTAAAAAGAGACCATGACCTATGCTTCAATGCCCACATAAATAACTTAGTTGGACAATGGGTAAAGTCGTTTAAGAACCATGATAACCCACGAGAGCAACCTCTCAAAATTCTTTTACCAAAAAAAGGGTCAATTTTAATGAAAGGCTAAGTATTCCGTACGCAAATTACTGAAGTGGAGACCGGTGAGGTGGGTTCTTCCTCCGCCGGTTCATCACGGCAGCCGGAGCCGGCCCGCAATCTGGCCGGACACACGACCTTACGCTCCGCTTCTTCTTCACAATCTCCGTGGTGGTGGTGGTGGTCTCCACCCCTCCCGCGCTGGCGCCGCCGCTTTCACCGGACGCCGTTGGCTCGACGGCAGTCTCCGGCGTCATCTGGTCATCTCCGACACCCAGCAGCTCCGGCAACACCAGAGACTCGCGGTTGCATATGTGATCGGATAATTTGACCCCGCTTTTCATCATGTGTTGAAGCTGAAGATGAACAAGCAAAGACCCAAAAATGATGCCACAATTTTAACAAATTTCCTATGGGAAAAGTATTTTTTTTAATGACGAATAAATTTACAATCAGTATCAGAGGGTAATTCTTTCCTTGTGACTCTAGAGTCTAGACAGTAAAAAATCACAAAAACATAAACCAGTTTAAGTTGTCTGCATCAAATTAAGAGCTCCTATTAGGAGTTGAACTTATAACATTGCGGTTATTGAGTCATTATGATTAACTAAGAAATTTGTTTTGTTTTCTACCTTGCAGAAGATGGAGCAGAAGAGAAAGGCATCTTGAACGGCTCTGTCACAGATGATGCAAAGCTTGGATGAGCCTCTGCATGGCCTTGCCATTGGTCTTTGTTTCAGAAACACCACTCTCTCACTGTTGCTAATATAACACTGCAAAAACACATGGAAAAATTATATTTTTATCCTTCACTTATATCCATGTATCGTGCTACAGACTTAATTAGTCGCTGAGTTATATGCGAGATGATCATCTTTTAACTCCTATGTACTTGTTATGTGTAAAGTGACAAGTTTAGTCATTGAAAGACAAAAATCGTCCCTTCACGCATAACTTAGGTATTATAATGGTCACACACATAACCCAAAAACCAAGCCGATATGATATGTATAACTAAGAGACCAAAAATGCAATTTTCCCTTAATAAAACATAAACAAAAACAAAAAATGTTTGAACTCAAGACATATATATAGATGCATATATACATACTTGAACAGAAACACAGTCGTCCAACAATTTCTCAGCATCTTTCAGCCTCAAAACATCATGGTATATATACCTTCTTATCTAGTCCATAAACAAAACCTAGTCAGGTTAAAAGGTTGAATATAATCCATATCATCATCAAAAACTTGTTTCTTTATCTATCTCTACCTGTAAGAGGCGATGGGAGCAATGAGGGGCCAAGCAGTGAAGGCAAATGGCCTGGCAACAGTCCAAGCAAAATATATTCTTTTCATTCTTTCTCGCATCTTTGTGAGCACCGCAGCTGTTGAAGAACTTCTCTGTAAGAAGAGCAGATAGCCACCCAGGCAGAACATCCAAATTATCTGACTGCAAATAAAAAAAAGAACAAAGCAAATTCAGTTTTTACTGAATATAATTAAAGCAATGGGGGAGATATCAGATCAGAGAAGCCACCATTTTTGCTGCCTTAGCTTTGAGCTCACCTGGAGATAGATGGAAGTATATGTTGGTAGCTATAGAGATGATAATAAAGGAGAGGCTTAATTTGACTGAGCTGCTTCTGATCAGATGATCCACCAAAGATGAAAAAGGAAAGTGCCAACAATTCCAAGAGGGATTTGAAAGTATTGTGTTTAGCATGGAACTAGCAAAACATAAGCAAAAACTGGGAGGGACTATACTGCACAACTGAGCCTGCAATTACTGTAAAGAAACAAGTTCTGATCAGTTTGCGGCCATTTATTGCATGCTCCAGGAATACTACTTATACGTTCATTTTCAAATTGTGGTTAGCGAAATGAAAGAAACTCGTAGTCATTATCGCATTAGGAAAATTTGTTCAACCGGACCTCGATTAAGAGAACGTTAGTTAGTTGCTAATTACCATGTAGTATAATGGTATCTGGGTTTTCATTCCAAATGGGTGGTTAGGTTTGAATTCCGAATTCTCCATTGTGGGGCTTAGTTAGATTCTATGGGCAGAAAATGCTTGAGAAAGTATAAAACAAATACTCTCTTTGTAAAAGAATTATAAGTATTTCAAAAAGAGAGAGAACTTGCAGCTCAGTAGTACTTGAACAAATACTACATTGTAACAGAGTCAGTAGTACTCAAAAAAAAATGTTCAATACAAGATGGAATAGAAGAAAATCAACAAACATGACCAGATTGAGAACTTACAGCTCTAGCCAAAGCATGAACAAGCGTGTTTACTGAGAAACATACATAATAGATACTAATTCAAAGTGTTGTTTAAGAGACCGGCACTAACTAAGAACTCCTCCTGCATAAGAATAGTCTTGTAAATTACTATTAAGGAACCTGCATATCATCTGACAATCAGATCCAATTACAATATTATCCCAATTTTGTTCAAGAATCCATGAAAGTTAGTTAGAATCAAACTCGTGGTACAAGAATCATGCTTGAGCATGCACTTGGCCACTCCTTTTGAAATTGAGTCATTTCTTTCTATAGAGAACACCCCCAAAATAGTTCTTCGACTATCTCTTAATTCTCAAATTGGTCCTCAATTACTAGTTATTAATATAATTCATCCAAAATAGTCTCTTGACCATGTAAGAACAGAGGACTAAAATGAGTAATATTTTATATAGTTAAAGGGATCATTTTATACAAATTAATAATCAAGGCGAATTTGGAAATTATGATATAGTCGGGATCATTTTAATTAGGTATTAACTCTTTATTTTGATTATAGAAAAATAACTTATTCAATTGTAATTTTATGTGTATTTTCATAACGTATTAATATGAGTGCTGAGAAAACCCACAACCACTACTCGCCGCAGTCACTATCGATTGCATTAAGTAAACCTCGCTTTGTGAGTCTAACTGGTAAAGGATTATAAGAATGTAAAAATCAGTCTAAATTTTTCATAACTTA
The DNA here is from genome assembly GCA_002525835.2 of Ipomoea batatas. NCBI lineage: Eukaryota > Viridiplantae > Streptophyta > Magnoliopsida > Solanales > Convolvulaceae > Ipomoea > Ipomoea batatas. The sequence continues at coordinate 2,044,007 of CM008345.1, forward strand.
TTAGATTAAACCAAGAAGCTAAGGCCAATGTGTTGGTGATTACGTTAATATCTCTTTTTTTTGGAAACGACGTTAATATCTCTTTTGATCATATATATTTGATATCCGTATATACAATTATTTAGAATTGTGGCTTGACCTCAATTGTGAACGTATGACTCTACTTGCAAACTAAAAAAGTTGTGTTAACTTTGTTAGTAGTGACGAAATCACTGGCCTGCATATTGGGGTTTTCGGCATTAAATTTTTTGTATTCTTTTTATTGATTTTTTTGGGGGTGATATTTGTACCTTGCACACACTTGCATAATAGTTATGAATTTTTCTCATCATTAAAAAAAAAAGTGATAAAATTTGTCCCGATAAGACGTGCTAACATTTTTGGTGAAAGCGTCTTTCCAAGACAACTATTGAAGGCTTGAAGCTATAGATGACAAGAAATTGCCCCTTTCTGATAATTGAAGTGAATAACATGTTTGAGTCTCATTCCAATCAGGTTGGCATATTTTTTTAACATCTCAATTATCTAAGTTGACATAATGACATTTAATAAATTCTTCAACGTTCACCAAATAAACACGTACAGAAAGTCAAACAATAACACCCACACTCATACAACGTATGAAATGCTCCTAAACCTAAACCCGAAACCTTAACTCTAACAATGGACCCCGGGTTTCAATTCGATCATACAAATGTTGACACAAACATAATAGTAGTAGTACATAGTATATCAAAATTTGAGCTTTAATCCATTAGGGTATAGTTACACACACCCATTACAAGAAAGAGTTTGCAAGGAGTAATAACTAAAACTTGAATTGAATGGTAAAACAAGTTGAACAGCTAAAAGAGAAGCAGAACAAGGATAGATATTTCTGAGCAAAACACATTACAGGGTATAAGGGATAACAGAAACCGAGAACATATAACAGAGTAACTGACCTTAAGGTGCAAAAATTTCAAGTTTATTTACCAGACCTTAAGATACCAAGATCTGTTATTGTAGTCCGAGTGTAATGTCGAGGGTCTACAATTTATTATAAACAACGGTTCTGTCGTTGAGGCTCGTTCCATGTTACCTTATGCTAACGTACTAAACGGGAAGTTCCATATATATATGCCTCCCTAACCTATTTTACAACAAGGAAACGCAAAGGGTACCTCAAAAGAGAATGCCTTTACCTTTAGGGGATGGGGCGTCGATTACCTCGATTTGGATCTCAACTTCACCGCATTCTACATGTCTTAGTCGAAGGATCATTTCTTGTGTCAATTTACCGTCCTTCCAGACGATACAGCTCTCGTCTGCCAGGCAATTCTCCCAGCTCGGGTCGATTCTACCAACTTTAGCACCGCTTTGTGAGCCTTGGGACACCAACTTCATAGCCTCGAGATACGGTTGAATATCTATCTCAGCATCTCCCATGTGGTCATCTACAGTGAACGTATCTTTGTCATAAAGAGTCTGGAGAGTAGACATGGTAAATCGGGAGGTTAACAGCCGTTGTGTACCACTATACACAGCTAAGAATCCATTGAAATAAACCGGGGACAAGTTCTATAGTAAACTAAAGAAAACAAATCACGTAATTCAGGATTTTGGATGCAGATTCACGGTTATATTACATGCCAAACAATTGATACCGTGAAAACTGAGTTTAGGCATCAATTAATCATCGGGGGTTGGGAATTGGGAGATATCGCTTGCTATCCACTATGAAAAAGAATACTTACGAGTATGATTGGTAAATTTGGATCTCTTATCGCAAGAGTCATCTCCACATTCCAAACAGGGTTGCAATTATCCTTGATAACGGGAGATTTCACTTTCTGCAATGTTAGACTTTTACAACATCAGAGATAATAACAAAGAGACCCCGTGCATCACATGAAGCAACTAACTGTGCTTTAATCTGCCACGACATTTGTGTATGAAGTAAACGAATCAAACAACCTTAAGGGGGCGTTTGGTTCAAGTTATATAAGATAACTAAGGTTATATTTGCTTGGTAATGTAAGATTCCCAAGGAATGTAAGATAACCTCCCGATGAAGTTTTTAGCTATAGGAAGGGAATGTGAGATACACCCCGATTTCTTAGGTAATCTCACATTCCCTTATCTTATTCCTAATATTGAGCTTTTGGCATTTTAATCAATTTATCTTATTTCCGTTGTCTTATTTACCTAGTTCAATTTTAAACCAAACACAGGAATCTAACATTCCCAGTTATCTAACATTCCCAGCAATCTAACATTCCCTAAGGTAATCTAACATTCCGTGAACCAAACGCCCCCGAAAGGCACAAAAAGTTAAATCATTGTAATACGATCAGCAAAAGAAAACCACAATTTCCTCCTTTGGGACTCATTAATGAATATCTCCCTCCTTGTGGAGGTCTACATCCCATTTCTTACTTCTAATGCCCAATTTATCGGGATACATATTTTTTGAATAGCCTAAACCACAGTCTGCTAGTTAGAAACCTCAGACCTTAACCATCCAACGAGTTGCCCAGATTGATGATTTCTAAAAATTTTAACTCATTCTATATGAACATTAGAGGAGCTCGATCAAAATAAATGAACAAGAACTGCATAGTAGAGAACAGTTAATTCAATTCCAATTTCCAAATTCAAACTATTTTATTAAATCAGGGGATAATACAAAGCAATGACAAGAATAACACTACAAAGCAGCCAATCAGAAAAACAATAATTATCAACAGAGATTACGATTAGCAGAGATTTCTTTTGAATGACCTGTCAGGGTGACAACTCGCCCACAGCTCAAGATGACCTACTGCACTAAAGCTACAGCTTGACTTTCCCTTCAACCTCCAGGAGGATGTTAGGAACAAATTATTAAAACCGACCATCATAAATCACATGGGATGTTGAATTTGAGGATGCAAGATGGACTCCAATACTAAAAGAAGCAATGAATCTGAAGAAAACAATAAGGAACCTAACATGCAAATTCACAAAATCTATTTGTTCAAGGGTGGCAACAAAGCATAACCACAGAAAATAAACATGTCGTCCACACCGCACGGACAACTCAGTTGGTTCCTGGGTGATTGGTACATTGTGGGCAAGGTCACCTTACCGAGCTTTGTAAGCCACAGTGTAGGAGTTACACAGACATGTGGTAGGCTCCTCGTGAGTACCAGACACTAGTTCTCCTACCTAATGGGCTGCTAAGTCATTGTGATTTAGCTATCCACTGTCCTATCGAGCCAGGATGGGTGTGAGCCCCACACGAGGGAAGGCCTTTTGTGAGCAAAGGCACTAGTTCTCCTACCTAATGGGCCGCTAAGTCATTCTAATTTAGCTATCCACTATCCTATCCAGCCAGGATGGGTGCGGGCCCCACACGAGGGAATTTGTCCTTTTGGAGGCAAGAAAACAAACATGTCAAACAATAAACTCTCTACAGCAAATAGATACAAATGCATCAAAACCATCCATCAACTGCTAATTCACCACCTATGGACCAAATCTTTAAAACCATAATTAATATTCCTAGGAAAATACAAAAGGCAGGCAAGAAAATTAATCAGAATCACAGACAAACCACTCCCTTTTCCCATGTTTGAACTTGCTCAAGTCAATGGCTTAATCTAATAATAGGAAACCCTCAAATCCAACCTGCAATGTGATTTATGATGGTTGATTTCAATAACCTTTTTTCTTAAACTTTCATCCTCAGATTGAAAAGAAACTCATTCTATAGCTTCAATGCAGTAAAACTTCAAAACAGCATAAACATGTCATTAAAATGGCAGATAAGTACCTCAGAGATAGAAGCAAGAGATGAGAGACAGACCTGATGACCCATGGTGATTACAACATAAGGATCACTGCTGAGCGTATCTCTGACCGCAAGATTGATGCCTCTGATAACCCGGATTTTCAAAAGACCAAAAAACTCCATAACCTCCATTGTTCTATGTCTGAAAAGTATGAAATCCAGGAAAAAGGTAGCCCAGTTGAAAAGATGGTGAGAAAAATGGCCTCTTTAGAATCCTCTAATTTTATTTAACATCATATCCTTCAATTAAGCACTACCTTTGATTTGTTTTTTTTTTTTTTTCCATTCCTTTTTTTGCCAATTTTTCTGTTATAAATGTTTTATTTTATCTATACCTTTTTTTTTTTATCAATACTATTAATTACAGAATCATAATTGTATGACTTACACCAATTATAGCCAATACCATATACTTTTTATTCTATCTTTTGTAACTACAATACACAAAAATTCATGCTCAATATTGAAATATTAATAAACAAACATAATTAAAAAATTTAGTTCAAATTATATTTCGCAATTCCTTAAAATGGTTAATAAATTATGTATCTGTAAATAAATTAGAAACACATAATTTGTTAACTACAGACATATAATATATTAATTATGCGCACATAATATGTTAATGGTAGATTGTATCCTTTTTCTTTTCTTCTCCTTCTTGAAGAAGAAGCAGCCCAATGATGATTGCCCATTGCATGGCCCAACATCTGAAGGGAGCAGCAAAACCCATCTAATTACATAAATTCATGAATAAACAAAGGAAAAGGGAGGCCTGTCAGGCAACAATAATGCAAGCCTATTATTTCCTCATTTCATTGTTTTTTAGAACCAAATTATTTATAATTGACATTTTTATGTTATTTAATTTAATATTTGCAAATACAATTTCTATATTCCAAGACTGTATTAAAGTTACAGGTAAGAACTATAAAAAAAAAGGATTTAAAAAAAAATTAAGTGAAGAATGAAAATTAATTTAACCCTTCATTAGATCAGGTTTGGAAACAAATTAGTTCAAAATTTTGGGTTGCACTTAATTTCATCCTAATTGTTTAAAAGTAGATTCATAACATTCTATAAGCAATACATAATTTTACACTTTGTTGAATTTAACATGCAAAATAATTCAATAAATATGAGCACAAAAATTCAATAAATTTGTTATCATTTGCATTGAACTCATAATAACCTTACAACATGAACCGGACTTGTATAATATTAATTAAATTGTTCCTAACATTATTAGTAATAGTGCTAACAGTACACAATGTAATCAGGCATACCATGCATGATTGTATATGATACAAACATTACAATATAATGTCAAATTAATTATAACTTATAAAAAAACATATATATGCAGATTAGCTTATCAGAAAGGTGGAATGCACCATCAAAGTCTGACCATCCAACATGGTTGGGCACTAAGACCATGGGTTAGTGAGTAGATATACATCAATGCCTATCTTTCAATTCATGTAAAAAAGTTGGGTTGAAAATATATAATACTCTGAATTATGCAATAAATAAATAAATAAATGAGAGTGTTTAGTAAATAGTTGTTAGTTGATTGGGTTAGTGAGTTTAATTAGTTGATAGCATTAGCTAATTGTAGGAAGATGTTTGGTAAATTAGCTCTTAGCTGATAGCTAATTACATGCCAAATGACTTTCTCAAAAAACTTATTAAAAAAGTTAGTTTGAACAACTTTTTAAATTTTAGTGGTTTGGAGCAATGAGCTGTTACAAAAAGCTAATTAATCAAACACTAGTCATATTAGTAGTTTAACCAAATCAAACAGTTAATAGTGGTCAAACAAGCTAAAATTAACTGATAGGCTAACTATTTTACGAAACAGACCAATATAAATAAATAGATGGAAAGTGGAAAACATGGTGAGTGGATATTTTGTGTAGTGGAAGTTGTCGAAGAAACAAAAGAGAATTGAAGCAATTACATTGTAGAATTAAGCAGTGGATGGTCATTTTCCACAAGAAACAATATATCCATATCCGACATGCCCAACTATTGCAACCTCACAAATGATGTTGACTCTTAACCCCCTCCATTACCAAACACACAAGACAACCTAGTCCAATGAACAATTGAGAATGTTCCTTAATTAACACTTACAGTTGTCATCCACTATCTAAGTTTCAATATCACCTTTTTCCACAACCAACATAATTACTTTCAGGACTTGAGAGTTTCGATTGAATTCAATTTCAAATATTCTTCTCTTCTTCTATCACCTCTACTTTATAAATAGAGAGCATGAGAGAAGAATAGGAGATAGGTTTCAATGAGATTACTCACTCCTGATGAGCTCCCATTGCTCCACCATATTGTTTTATCCCTGGCCTCTATCCTAACTTTTGAAGTATATCTCATATTGGTAAATAATTGATGTATGAATATTTTTTTTTTTCCAAAACAATGAAAAATTTATTATCAAAACTAATGCATAGTACATATTAAAGCCCAACAATAAAATATGGGGAATATCCCTGCGGTATCGTACATACTGTTAGCTACCCAATTAAGGTCGGTCCTCACCGAGCACACGCTCGGACCGACCTCAGTGCCTTAGTGCTGCACACATTCTTTTCTAAAGAAGGATCTGCGAGGATGGGACTTTTGGACTCATCCTCCCGAGACGTCTCAATATTACGCGATCACTTAAGGACTATTTGTATATCTTTTGTATTTCCGACCGTATAGTATTCGGTACTTGAACCCGTATTAATACTATGAATATACCCATATCCTCTCCCACCACGTCTATATGGCAGGAGCGAGGGGTATAGTCTTTTCATGGCAAGTCATTCTGCTGTTACAATATAGTATCTGTTCATAACTACTTTCTCAACCTATGGCTCGAACCCACCCCTTTTACATGGGAGTGTAATTGGATGCCACTAAACCATATGATCATTGGTTATGAGTCCTTTCATTAAAACCACATTTCAAAGAATCTAATAAACTCAATATAATTCTAAGAAAAGTCAAATTATTTCCTTGTATATAGATAAAAATATAGCCCACAAATCAAGCCCAATCCAAATTTAAAACCCTAATATTCTCTTATTCTCGATAAATTATACCATGGATCAGGTCACTAGGGTTTAAGATCATCCTACATTATGAATTCTAGTACAAAATGACATTCAGATTATGTGTCTACAATTAACATATTGTGTGCTTGCAATCAACAAATTATATTCTTGTAAATAAATTGAAAATACATAATATGCTAGCTATAGAGACATAATATGCACTTAATATATTATGTTGTAGTTAACATTTTATGTGAATGCAGTTAACAAATTATGTGCCTTCAATTTATGTACTGACACATAATTTATTAACTAAAGACATGAATAATATGTTAACTACAAATATAATTTTTAAACTAATGGCCAGAATGTAAGGTAGACCTTAGTCCATGGTACATGTGTTTATTCAATTCTCTTTAATATATAAAAAAGAATTGTTCAAACCACACGCTTACAATATATAAAGAATTTTCCCGATCCTATTTAATTAGCTAATAAGATATAAATGGTGTTGTGTGAATACAATATGTATGTGGATGGTTCATGCACAGCCACTCAAATGGTTCAAAACGTCTCTTTCAACTCATAAATCTC
>CM008345.1:2103979-2117802 GCA_002525835.2 Ipomoea batatas
TCACAGCAACCAGTCTACGGAGCGCCAGCCCCCAACCCGTTCGAAGTAGCCGATCCATTTGCCATGTCTAACGCCATTGCTGCACCTCCATCTGTCCAACTCGCTCCAATGCCCCTCCCGCCTCAAGCAAACCCCTTCGGCCCATTCCATCCCGCTGCATACCCGCCTCAGCCCCTGCAGCCTCAGAATCCATTGATGGGGCCCCACAATCCTTTCGGCGACACAGGGTTCGGGGCATTCCCCGCAAATAATGCGACGCACCAACAAAATACCAACCCGTTTGGGAACCTGCTGTAGGAAGAAATGTAGGCGGGATTCGCGGCATAGATGATTTTGGGTGACAATATGAGTGCAGGCCATGGTTTGATGATGATGTGTAGATTGGTTTTTTCATTGAACAATTGCATGCTTGCATTGAGATGTAAAATTCATAAAGAAGATTTGATTGCAGTGCGGTATTGTGTTATCAAAACTTCATGGTTTGCACACTTCATAGTGATTTTTTATTTTATTTGAAATTATTCTATTTTTCCTGTTGTATATGTATGTGCACGTTCGTGCGCATAGTGAATAGTCTTGGTAAGAATTAAACTTGTGACTTTTGAATACGAGATTTATGGGTCCATCTAGTTATATCATTTTTGTAGTAAATTGTTTTAAGATAATATTATGAAAGATTTGGTCACCAGCTCACCTACTTGATACCAAGTCCCCTTTAAAATAGTTATTCTCTTGCAAAGTGAATAACTCATTTTTATGAATAAAATATTTGTTAAATGAGGAAAGAAGTCTATTTTTAAAAATATTATTTCACTTTTTATCTATTCAGTGAAGCAAAGGTACTGTGTACCACATGAGATTTAACATAGTCAAATTCTTGCTCATATCCATCTTAGATTATGCCCAATTACACACGAAACAGATGAGATAGGACGGTGGAGGTGGTTGGGGTGATGACATTATATTGGTTGCATAAAGCTAGGAATCAAAGGCTGCATATCATATTTATTGGCTATAATAAATTGGGATGCAATAAGTCAATTTTGAAAATTCTCTTCTATTGGTTAAGCATAAGATTTTTGGCTGAGATAAGAACTTGAGATTAGTTTTTGGATAAATGGGTGTGTGTGTTTTTAGTAGTTTTTTTCTCATGTAATATATAGTTTTTTGTGAGCCCTAGAAGACCAGAAGAGAGAGAAAGGAAGCCAAATTTGTGCGTTAGGCACAAATCTGGCATCCAACCGGACATGTAAATCTATACTTTTTTTTTTTTAATTTTGTTTTTGCTTTTTTCTTTTCCTACTTTTTTTCCTCTCTCCTCTTCTTTCTCTTTCCTAGTTGTGCTGACAAAAATAAGAAAAATCTCCTACTAACGAGGTTGCTCTAAGAGCCACCCATTAGAGGTTTTTGTAATGATTTTGCAGGTAGAAAAATTGGTTATCATGAGATATTCAAGAGTGTTTTCCACCCTTTTTTGTTGAATGTGATTCTTTGGATTTTATGATTCAAGCGTGGGCGATCCGAGATTCACGAGATTCCGAAATGTTCTTAGTTGGCCATTTGATGAGTTATCAATGAACGATCTAAAGAACTCAATGAATAAGCGTTGAATCTGGAATGGTTGACACTTCAACTTGCAAATGACCAATTGCGAACAATTTAGAACCTCAGGAATCTCAAATAGCCCATGCTTGATTGGGAACACTATGACAACGATGTTAGAACCCTGAATCTCACGCTCAACTTTTAAAGAAAAAAAGGCAAAAAAAACATGTTGTTGATGTTATAGCACTTCCTATTGGACTTTCTATTACAAGATTTTGGTATATTACATATACACTTACACATTTTGTTTTGGCTCATTTGAACTTTAAATTGACTTTCCTTGTTCCACTTCACGGTTCACGTTGCCATTCTATTTCTAATTGTCGTCTTCCACTTGAGACACCAGTCATGGCGTCTTCGTCGTTGAACGAGAATGATGAAGATGATAGGTGCCACGTGACCTTCACACACAAATCGGAGTGCATGTGAGGATTTTAGAGGCTAAGCTAGTTGCGAGCAAGAAAAGAAAATATTGATTTGTGTGTGTGAAATCCTTGACTTCAAAATTGGGAATTTTTTTTCCCTTGAAACTTCTTGCTTTTACGTATTAACTATTGAATATTGATGCATGCATTTTGTAAATCATGATTTGATTGATTGCCAATCCTAGCATGATCAACATATAAAAACAAAGGAAAATGATTCATGAATTCTAAGAGAATAAAACTTTTGTTATGTGTTATGATTTTAATTTATTGTAACAGAGTCAATATTACTATAAAAAAAAATTATTAAATTCGTCAAAGACTTTGTGATCAAGCGGACTAAAATCGATAATTATTAACTTGGCAATTGGCATCAATGTTTTCTCTCTCTTTTTTTGAATTAATTTTATTTTTTATCCTAAATTTATATATATCAGTTCATTTTTAGTATTTTTTTCAAAATATTTCTGTTTGATCCTAGTATTATTGTGTCATGGTCATTTTTTGTTATTTGTCAACAAAACTATTTAAATGACGTTAAATACGATAACATTTTGGTTTATTTAGTTCTAAGTGTTAAGTCTTTTTTCCTTTGTAGTCCTAGATTTATATGTGTCATTCACTTTTAGTCCCTTTTTAAATTTAAAAAAAAAACATACATTTCAGTTTGATCCTAGCATTATTGTGGCATGACCTTTTTTTTGTTATTCATCAACAAAACCATTTAAATAGCGTTAAATACGATGTCATGTTAGCCTATTTAATTCTAAGTGTTAAGTCTTTTTTTTTTTCCCTTTTTGGACCTAGATTTATATGTGTTATTCAATTTTAGTCATTTTTTTCAAAAAACATCCATGTTGGTCCTAACATTATTGTGGCATGATCATTTTTGGTCACTCGTCAACAAATATGTTTAAATAACGTTATAACCACTCAAAATTCTCTTTTTTATTCTTGGTAATAGAACCAAGTCTTGTTAATTTTTATAAAGTAGACTTAAGCACTAGACTTAATTTTTCATGAAGTAGACTTGTGGTTTTTTCAATTACACTTTTTTGAATTTTGCAATAGACTTATGTATTGCAATAGACTTATGTATAGAGGATTTTGAAGGGTTAATAACATCATTTTTAATGTCATTTAAATATTTTTGTTGACGGAGGACTAAAGACGGTCATGCCATAGTAATGCTAGGACCAATGAGGACATTTTAAAAAGAAAAGTGAAATGACGCATATAAATCTTAAAAAAAAAAAAAAAAGGACTTAACACTTAGAACTGAACATATATCAAAATGCACTTGTATTTAATGCAATTTAAACGGTTTTTTTTTTATAGATAGACAAAAAATAGTCATGCCACGATAATATTATGACCAAAGGAGGATGCTTTGAACATAAATGACTAAAAATGAACTGACACCTATAAATCTAGGACGAAAAATGTAATTAACTATTTTTTTAATTATTTAACTAATTAATAACAAGCCAAGCGGCATAATTGTGACTCTTTCAAATAGGAGGTCATAAATTCGAATTCTGAGAGATATTGACTCTTTGTGCTGTAATAGGATTCTACATGACATGAGAATTGGGCGACAAAGATGGCGTTTTCGTGTATGCTTCGTCTGAAGATGTTTGGTGAGTTCTCAATGGAATTGAAATACAGTTTTCAAAAAAAAAAAAATGGAATTGAAATACAACACATTTGGGAAAAGGTGTTTCCCAAAGAAGAATGTGGAATTGTGCATTTGCGCGTGCGAAGATAAAAGGAACTAATAATTGTTTTCTAAAGGTTCATAAACAAAAAGGGTAATGTATAGTTGTATTGACTATTTCTTTACACTTGTTTACATTAATTAAAATTCACATGTTTAGCTGGGTTGGGCATGATTCTCGTACAAAAATGTTACAAGTTTAATTTTTGTCAACACTTTTTTTAGTCAAGTTTGTCACGTAAGATTTTCTCTTCTGTATGATTTTTTGGTTATTACATAGCAGCATGATTATCCAATTCACACTCTTAATAGTGGTTGCGAAGTTCCTTCATCATCCAAAAAAAAAAAAATCACACATGTTTAAGGATGAATTACATTTTGATCTCTAAAATAAGTAAGAATGATTTAATTGGTCTTTTAATTAAAGAGTGAGTGAATATCGCTCCAAATTATTCATCAATTGAACTATTTTTGTTAATTTTTAAGTGGCAGATTATGCGTAAGGCCGGATACATGATCGAGTCATCATGTAACACCTAATGTGATGAATCCTTGTGGGCATTGGACACTAGTTCTCTCACCTAATTGATCGTTGAGTCAATGTAATTTGCACATCTATTATCTTGTTGGGCCTCTTAATTATATTCTTACGTTCTTGTGTAACAATATTTGATTGGTTCCTTGTATATATTTTTTTATTAATAAGTAGATTCTTTTTTTAACGTTGTATAAGGTCCACCAATTCATGATAGTCAATAAATAAAAAGAATTTTATCCTCACGTCATAGAGTGAACATTAAGAGGTAAAATCCATATATAGAAGAAAATAGCATTGCTCGTAAATGAATTTGTCATTTGAGGTTTTCAAGTCGATGTTAAGTACATAATTAGGAGTATTATTGAGTCTACCATTAAGCCGCTAATTTGATCATATATATATATATATATATATATATATATATAGAGAGAGAGAGAGAGAGAGAGAGAGAGAGAGAGAGGTCACACTTGTGTGAGACCGTCTCACGGATTCTTGTTTGTGAGACGGGTCGGGTCGGATCAAAGCACCATACAAATGCCATACTTATATGTGCAAATGTCATACTTATATGCTCAAATATAACACTAATCAAATATATAATTTTTGTTACTTTTAAGAGAAAAAGTAATACATTTTTCATAATAAGTAATGTTGACAAGTGCCTCTTACTTATAAGTGCAAATATAATACTTTTGAGGACAAATGTAATACTTTTAAATCGAAATGTAAAAGTATTGTAATTTCCCTTAAAAGTATTACATTTACCCTTATAAGTAACAAAAATTTTATTCCTAATTAGTATTACATTTGAGCATATAAGTATGACGTCTGTGCATATAAGTGTTACATTTGCATCTTGACCGCGCCCGACCCGACCCGTCTCGTGGTGAGACGGTCTCACAAAAGTTTTTGCCAATATATATATATATATGGAAGGGTTTAGGTGTAGGATTGTTCTCAGGTAAAAAAATAGGGTTAGATCTGAGTCATTGATCAATGGCTCAAATCAATGAAAAATTGAATAAATAAATAAAATAAAATAAAAACATGTCTTCCGTTAATGCTCTCATCTAAGCACATGATGACAGACAACCTACGAGTTCCATATTTTATGATAACATGATAACAAAAGGCCCTACGAGTTCCATTTTTTTTTTAAACAAAAAAAATAAATAAATAAATAATTAAAAAACTATTCCACCTGTGAACAAATCATGAATTTGATAAGTTAATTTCATCAAAATACATATGAGTATATGACATACAAAAATGATGTTTAATTACTAATTCGTGAAGGACATGTAAAATTACTGATAAGATTAATATGAAATTTTGAAGAATGAAAAGTGATTTTGTCCCAACATAATTCAATTAGTTAATTATTTTAAAATAAGTTGAGAGATTTTTTTTTTTTTTGCTAGTTACCATAAGGTACAAAATTCAAATTTTATAAAAAAAAATTGAAATATAAAGGTATTGATTTAACTTTAACTTCTTCACCAATTTTCAAGACTCGAGTGTGTGGTTAAAAGTTAAAAGCAAAGTCATTCTCAACTTAAATTATTAATTTGAAAGTCATGATGAGTTGACTTTGGTTTGTTTCTACTACTTCTATCACACTCCATTTACTCATTGGGGCTATTTAATTTATTTTCTCAGGTTATGTTTGGGCATGGGTCAATTCAGATTGGTATTTTCAAATTCCATATTTGGATTCACACAATCACACTACATGCACTCATATAGATCAGTATATAACAAATTTTTAATGCATTAATTTATTGGTATTGTTTGAAATTGTCATGTATTTCTTTCCAAGAAAAATTTTATAATATCAGTTTTGTAATTATTTGGTGGACTTTGGTCTACACAGCGTTGTGTGAACCATAACAAAAAATACATTTTTAATATACAAAAAGTACATTACTCGTGTACTAAATATACATTATACAAAATAATATACTTTCAGTACTCAAATAATGTATCTTTTGCTTACTACAATGTACATTATTGTGTACTAAATATACATTATTTTACAATATGGTCCACGCAATAATGATTATAAAAATGTGCTCTCTTTTTTCAATTATTATATCATGGACCATGGTTCACAATGTGAACCCTGATACATAAATTTTGTTCCTTCAGTTAGCATATTTTGTACCTACAGTTAACAGTTTCTGTACATGTAAACAAACAACTTGATAATTGTTACACATAATATGATAACTACATGTACACAAATTCTCAATTGCAAGTACATAATATGTCAACTACAGATATAAAATGAGATTATTTTGGACCAGGGTCTACAATGCAAGGTAGACACTAGCCCATAGTATAATTTGCCCTCCTCAATCGTTATATCGTGGACCAGGGTCCACAGTGCACTGTGAAGTGTGGGCCCGAGTCCAATATACATAGTTTGATTTCATAAGGTACATAATTCATGTTTATAATGCAAAGAATTATATAGATGAGGACAGATAAACACTTAACATAATTCACATACATATTATGAAATTGAAATTCATAATGTATAGAATTATATAGATGAAGACACGTAAATTCATAACATAATATACATGCTCTGTATGTACTTATTTTAAAATATCATGTTTATGTGTCCTCAATTATATAATTTTGTATTTTATGAAGTCAAATTATGTATATTGGACACCCTGGTCCACGATATAAATTGTGAGTTCATAGTGCTACAAGTTTTTTAAGAAACTTTACAAATTAAAAGTTATGTATTTCAATATATAAATTATTATTCATGTTGATTTATAACTTAAAAATATTATTTTGAAACATTACAGGAATACAAATACATTTTAGAAAATAACAATAAATATTTTTATTAATTTATTTATTTATTCTTATTATAACTTATACATAAACTTAAAAAAAATTATTTATTGACATATTTTTATTAATAATCAATTAAATATATAAATAAAATCATAAAAGTACAAGAAGTCTTTTAAAACAAAATCGAAGTAAAAATCAATCTTTATTGAAGATTAGAAATATTATTAAATAAATTATTTTACAAATTAAAACTACTTAGACAAATTTATAATGAATAAACAATCAATAAGGTAAACTAATAAGAATAAGTTTATAAATTACAACCACTAATTTAGGAAAAAGTTTTCAATTTGAAATAAATAAAGTTTTACTTCAAAATTCACGGATCAATGAGCTAGTTTGAGCCTTGTATTAAACAGGTCGAGCTAGGATTGATTTTTTAACTAATTCAACCGTTTGACAACTCTAATCTCTAACAAAATATAAAATACAATTTTAGAAACATATAAAACTGTAACTCACGACATTGTAAAATTTTCATTTCATTATAGAATACTTATTTTGATGGACTTAATTTTAAACTTTTAGTTGTTGAAAGTAGATATTTGATATGTTATATTTTTTAAAAATATTTTATACTGTAATTTTTAAAATTATATGTGCGCCAATTAAAAGAAAGACCATCGATGTTAAATTCTTTAATGAACTATAAATTATAATTATTACAAAATTTTTAAATGTTTAATATTGAATTATTAAATTTTAAGTGTTTATATATAATTTTTGTGCATAATTAGATATCATTATCATAAAATATAGAATTTTAATATTAAATTACAAAGTAAAATATTTAAATATGAATTATGTAATTGTTACCAGAATGAATGTTTGCTTAAAGAATTACTTATTAATTAATTAACTCTTGTAATAGTGTCTTCAAAAAAAAAAAAAAACTCTTGTAATAGTCAACCTATGGGCTGCAGTCAACACGCGTGTCTCCTCAACCTCAAAACATTGGAAGAAACCTCAAAACTTCATCATAGCTTCTAAACACTGCACTTCTGCAGGCTAGGAAGTGGGATGAACAAGAAATCTGAAAAGTCTCATACTCCCTCTGTCCCATTTTACCTGTCCTATTTACTATTCATTGGTCAAACCAACTCTTTTTTCATTGCTTATTTTTTTAGTATTTTTTTTTTATTTTTAAATTTAATTTTTTGTGTTTAATAGTACTTTTAATGTAGTTTTTAAATTTATAAATTTTATATATTAATGTTAAACTTAATATTATGAAAAATTGGATTAAAAATAACTTCAGTCAAGCCTCGTTAAACGAACCAGACAACCAAAATGGGACGGAGGTAGTATTATAATTCATTGAAAAAATCAAAAGTACAAAGATTACCTAAAACCCCAAAAGTCAAAAACATCATTAATCTCCTCAGGAGTCCTTAAATGTTTAAGGCATTCTTCTACATCCACTGCCATGAAAATTTCCAGAAGCTGTCTCAACAATCTCAAGATGCCCTTTTTCTCAAGGTCCAGCAGAGGTAAATTTTCTGCTCAAGCAGGATTAGAGTTTCAGTAATTGGTTTTTCTTGCTTTCTTGATTTGCTTTTATTTACTCCAAAAAGGGGAAAAATTGTAACTTTTTTGTTGTGTATTGTTTGATGAAATCAAAAGGTGCAAATGAAGATGACCTGGAGAGAATTGCAGCACAAGAACAGAAGCAGTTCCCCTTTGAAACCCTTGTTTCTGCAACAAAAAATTTTCACCCCAGTAACAAGCTTGGTGAGGGGGGTTTTGGCCCAGTTTTCAGGGTAAATAATTTTTACCAAATTCAGGCCTCTTAAAGTTTTCTTCTTTTGTGACTTTTGAAAACTGGGTATCCTCAATAGCTCATGAATTATTGATACTTTGTGTGTTTGTGTGTGTATTTATGTTTTTTTCTGTGGATTTGTTGTGAATTGTGATGGAGAACTGCAATTAAATAAGTTTTGATTTGTAGGGAACTTTGAGTGATGGGAGAGAAATAGCTGTCAAGAAGCTGTCACAGAGCTCAAGGCAGGGGAAAAAAGAGTTTCAGACCGAGGCGAAGCTATTGGCGCGAGTGCAGCATAGGAATGTGGTTAATTTGCTGGGATATTGTGTTCATGGGACAGAAAAATTGCTTGTTTACGAGTTCGTGTCGAATGAGAGCCTTGACAAGATTCTCTTCAGTAAGTTCTGCTAATTTCTTAGAAGTTATTGGCCCTAAGTTTATGCGAAGTTTTGCATTGCTATAGATGATGAATTAGCTTAGCCCCAATATCGTTTTGTTGAAATATATCGAATTAGAAAGTAACTGAAAACCTTAATATGATACTGTTAAGTATGGTATTCAATTGTGGCTTCTGATGTTTTTACATGGAATCTAGGAAGCAAAATGTTGCCAGAAACTTTTTTGTTTTCTGAAGTCTTTTGATACAGTTTACCTTATCGGTTGCTATGCTGGTGAAAATTCAAAGTTGATTTGTTCAAGTCAATCATATTGATTGAGGCAAGTAATTGTACCAATTAAATTCCCACTAGGCCTTGCCTTTATAACCACCGAAGAAAAAAAAAAAGGTTTAATGAAGCGAAGACTTTCATTTTGTGTCATTAAAGAGACATGAATCCTAATTCTTACAGTCCTTTTAGGGTTTTATTTAATGCATTCAGTGCCACAGTGATTCAGGGAGGAAACCCTATAATATTCTGAACTTTTCTCTTGTTTGCTACGAACATAATCTTACTGGCAACCATTTTTCTCTTGAAATGATATTAGACGCAATTTGTTGCATTAATTTGTAGTACTACTTTACGGGTTTGCTTTCAGAAGTTTGAAGCAAATGGAATATGTTGGTTGTTCTCGTGTTTGTAAAGCTTTCACTGACTAGAATATTCTTGAGCTAGAGTCTGGCAAAAGAGATCAGCTTCATTGGAAAAGAAGGCACGATATAATTAGCGGCGTCGCCAAAGGCCTACTATACCTTCACGAAGACTCGCATAGTTGCATAATCCACCGTGACATTAAGGGTAGCAATATCTTACTCGACGATAAATGGATGCCGAAAATTGCGGATTTCGGAATGGCCCGACTCTTCGCTGAAGATCAAACTCACGTTAACACCCGTGTGGCTGGTACCAAGTATGTTCCCTCGAAACCTAAAATTGTGTATGTTAAATGTACTAGACTAGATCGTATTTTTGGGGCCCTTATTGTATCCGCTGACTTGAAACAGTGGCTATATGGCGCCAGAATATGTAATGCACGGCCACCTATCCGTGAAGGCGGATGTGTTTAGCTTTGGGGTCGTGGTTCTGGAGCTGATTAGCGGTCAGAAGAATTCAACCTTCAACCAAGATCCCGGTTCTCAGAACCTACTTGAATGGGTAAGAATTTGATCCGTCTATTATGAATTCTGTAGCCCGCTTTGCTCGTTTTATTTTGAGTTAATCTTTTCATCTGTGCTTCAGCTTAGCGTATATAGTACCCAAACATATGTCGCAGAACTTGAAAAACGTTCATATTACAATTTAAATACGAGAGTTATTTAGCCTAATTTTGCTTAGTACAAATAAACTCTCCTTGTTTCGTGTCTTGTTTGATGGCTTACACATGGTTTGAATTTTCTATTTGGCACCAAATTCCAATCTTTAAAGTAGAATGCTACTTTGAATTGTCTTCTACACATTTTTCTGTTTCCATGTATAGAAGGGTGTTTCATGTTTTACTTGTAAAGAAGTTAAAACTAATAGCGATCTGATGGTAGTTATCATGTTTGCTCTTTGATTCTATTAAGATATTAACTCTGTTTCGTAGACCTATTTTAAACTACAGTTAAGTTATAACCTCTGTTTGGTAAAACATAGAAAGCTTAAAAGAATACTCCGTAGCTTATTTTGAAACGCTATTCTGAGTAGTGTTTCAATATAAGCTAGTAGTTACTGGCTTTTAAGCTTTCAGCTTTAAGTTAGCTTTTAAGCTAGGTATGCCAAACATAGCTAGGCGTTTACGGTGACCTTAACTTTAGCGTTTCGAGACATGATTCTACGTTCTACGTTTACCGTTGTTTATGGTGACCTTAACTTTGCTCCAGGCGTACAAGCTATACAAGAAAGGAAGGTGCTTGGAGATTATGGACCCGATGTTGACGCAATCCGCCATTCCCGATGAAGTGGCGATGTGCATACAGATCGGTTTGCTGTGCACGCAATCTGATCCGCAGCTACGGCCTACCATGAGACGCGTTGTGGTGATGCTATCGAAAAAGCCAGGCACTCTCGACGAAGAACCAACGAGACCGGGGTTCCCGGGCTCTAGGTACCGAAGGTCTCATAGGCCAACTGCGACGTCCTCCAGTGCCGGGACATCAGGCGCCTCGGGTTCCGGGTCGTTCGGATCCACCACCACCGGTAGTGTTACCGCCAGTGCAAGCACAACGAGTCGTACGATTCCCAAAATAGACCGCGGGAAACGCCCTATACAAGAGTAGTCTCATTCTTTTGGTAGTGTAGTTATAGTTTTTTTTTGGTTAATTCTTTTGTGTATATGGTGTTCATATTATATAGAGAGTGAGAAGTGAATTTATTGTTGCGGAAATGCACATTATAGATTTAATTCTTTAGTTATTTGTAGTGTAAATTTAATCCCTATGTTCTCAGAAAAGCAACGAGTTGGTCTTTAGTGTTTTCGATGAAACCATAATATCTGGGATTAAATTTGACCTATAAATAATTGAGAGATTATATTTAGATCATAATTATAATTGAATGATTAAAAGTGTTATTCTTCCGTTATATTTTCAAAAAGAAAAGTGTTATATACTTGTACCGTTTGAATGGGTAATTTATGATAAATTTAAATATATTCCGTAATTTAATAACCTTAACAACTCAATACATTTTCACTAACAAGTTGCATTTAAAAAATAATAATAAAATAAACTCAAATTATTTACTTGCTCAAAAAGTGTAAAGATAAAGTTTTAAAATCCATAAATTATTATTCATCGAGCTGAAAAATTATAGTTGTATATTGAGAAAAAAATTAATAAAGTTTTTAAATCCATAAATTATTACAGTATTATTATTATTGGTTACGTTGATGAGATGAACTCATAATCACTACTATTACTATCTAAAAGTATATGGTAAATCTCGCTCTAAGAAAATTTTGTGCAACCTTTACATAAGAAAATCATGTTTCATCTACTCGACTACACATAGCATAAACCCTCCTTAAACATATAACACAACTCAAATTCTCCTTCAGTATCCCAAGTAAGGAGAGGTGGATTTTTAACCCCTCTCAACCCCAACCATGTAAGATTAAATAACTTTTTTGATAACTCATGTTTCCTAATGTTTCCTAAATTCGCTACGTTATATCATGGACTTCTATGAATCTACCTCAAATATATAAAAAAGATTAAATTTTAAATTGCTCAAGTAATTCTAAATTCCCCAACCATATGTGCACTTCAGCCCATACATCAGATTCAATATTTTATTAGGAAGTATGTCACTACTCACTATATGTTATTAAACCCAAACCTAATATGATTGCAACATACAACGGAAGATGACATATCATGTATGCAAATTTCGGTAAAGCAAAAGAGCATATAACTAAGAATATAAAGTGAAAGTATGAAAGTGATGTTTTTTTTTTCCCGGTGACAGGTTGAACCGTAATCACTATCCAGAGTGTGCACATTGCAAATTTCATTCTTATGTAATAGTCATCAAACCCCACCGAGGAAGTAATCAGACTAAGAAGACCATGTGCAACGTGACATTCTGATACGATTAAGAATTATATTTCACTCATTCGGTCACCCTTTTTGAGGCGCTAAGGCCTTTATTGAATGCATGTATGAAAAATACAATTGGTATGTGACTCAACAATTATGTCACTTGTCGTTTTTATATTTATTAATTAAATATTATTTATTTATTAAATTACTTTTATGTCTTTTTATAAGAGTAGTGTTGTTTAACACAATTTTTTAAAATAAAAAACTATGTGTTTAAATTAAAATTTGAACATTACTTTTGATACGGAATAAAAATGAAAGTAAGACAAAAAAAAAGTAGGAATAATGGAATATGTGTTAATTAAGAAAAGATGTAAAATTATCTTTAAAAAAAAAAAGATGTAAAATCATATATATGTTTAGGTGGAAATGCCAAAAGTCCCCCTCATGTAGCATTAAATGAGCTATTTATATGGGTATGAACACATGTCGGACACTTGGCATGCACAACACGTGTTATGCTTGTACTCAGCGGGCTTGGAGGCCGCACGGTGGTGTCCACACATTGCGGTATTCCTGGCGGGCTACTAGGTGGTGAGGTTGGATCGTGATCTGGAAGCGATGCTCAGTATTCCAAGTAACCCTGTTCGGGTTGATCGCCCAACCTCACAAGGTCGGGACCGAGCTCAGGGTAGGGTAAAGGTTCACATCAATTAGTTGTATGTGGTATTCCTGACTGGCTACTAGGTGGTGAGGTTGGATCGCGATCTAGAAGCGATGCTCATTATTCTAAGTGACCATGTTCGGGTTGAATGCCCAACCTCACAAGGTCGGGATTGTATGCTCATCCTTCGTAATGAGGTTGGGTCAGTCTGGCATGTGATTGGTAATGGTCGGGAATTATTCTTCTAGGTGTAGAGAATGGGTGCGAACAAATATACAAT
>CM008345.1:2125529-2137244 GCA_002525835.2 Ipomoea batatas
TTCTAAGGGCAAAATTATACAACTTAGTTTTTGTATGTTCAATGGTGCTATTTCTTAACCAATTTCTAAAACCCTAGTAACATATTGAAATTCTAATACAAAATTGCTAGGGTTTTAGAAGTTGGTTTAAGATTTAGATCAGTAAACTCCTAAAAATTGAACGGTTATTTTTGAAATTAACTCTTAAAAGTGATTAGTTTTCAAAATCCTGATTGATTAACACAATAATTTTGAAATTAAAACAAAAAATAATTAATATGTACAACAAATAATATTTGAATCCATACAAATCATAGGTAGTTAAACAATAACAAATACAAATATTAATTAGAGCATCTCATCAATAAAATTCATAATGAGATTTTGCCTAACAATTTCGGAAGGCAAATTTGAAATATATATGTATATATGTATGTATGTATATATATATATATATGTATATATATATATATATATATATATATATATATATATATATATATATATAAGCTCAAAGGTGGCCGCCAATTGACAGCCACCCTGAATTACCCATTAAGTGTCACTAGTGCACACTAGCTTCTCTCTCTTTTTAATTCATGAGTCAACAAGAAAAAATTAAGTCTTAAGATTAAGGCTTGATTTTTTTAATTCTTATTTTGTCTCATCTCATATTCTTCCGTTCACCTAAACTAAACTCTGAAAAGAATCATGAAAAAATGTGTTGTTGGCATGGTGTTGCTATTAAAAGCCTAAATTTCCCAAAAAATAAAAATAGAAAACCCTAAACCATTAAACTCAAGCTATAAAAATATATCACCCCAGTGAATAACTGGTGATGTTTTATTAGTTAGAAAAGAACAATAATTTTAAGTAGATTAATATCTTACATTCTTTTTAGGTTGTATATATGCATGCGGCAAGCATTATATTGCATGAAGAGTGCACTTTTCATGACACCAAACATTTTCTTTTGTTGCTTCAATTCAGTATTTGACATTGACAACCTATAACCCTCTTCTACTTAGGTATAGTCATGTCACTTGCACCGCTCATATCTTAAAAAACAATAACAAAACAATATTTATTATTCAAAAATAAAATTTTTGTCACTGACTGATATGTTCAAAATATTTATATAGATCACAATACGACTAAATTTCATATTTATTTTTTGACCTTTGGTAGGATTCGAACTTTGCACATCGTGAGGTAGCAAGGAAAGTTTATGGAGTTATAAATTGGGGGGATAGTGGTTTGGTGCCAAACATTAAATATTAGGTGTTTGATGGGTGAAACCTTTTGGCTTGTTAGGTGAGAGTATATTAGAATCTGTGTTGAGTCTGTTTTCTTGCTTTCCATTGACATAAATTTCTTTTAGCATAAAAGAGGAATGGAAACAATTGAAGCAAAGAATATGAAATGATGGCAATAATATTTAAATTGTTTATACTATCTTTGATGCTACTCATACATACTCTCTTTGCTGGGGGAATAAGAATTACGGAGTATGATATAATCATAATAATAATAAAAAAATGTTACTTTTATTCTTGTGATTATTGTAGTATTTTTATAATTTAGATATATTTAAACATATTCGTGTTGCGGTGCAAATCAATGTGCCTTATTAATGATGTGAACTTCTTATCACTGAGTTACAATTCTTTATTACCCTTTCAAATGGTCTAAACCTATTATAATTTTATTTGTTGTTATTTTCCTAGTAAGTTAAAAAAAAAAAACAATTGTCACTTCTTTTACATATGTTGGTGTGCATTATATTATTTAATGGCTCCCAACCAAAGGTTTAAAGGGCATTTAATTTGGAATGAGAGAATTTCCAGCCATATTGTGACACTATAGGTTGCATGCACCAACCAATTCAGAACGTGAAAAGTGAAGAGAGATGGATGCTCAATCTTTTTCACCGTGACAATGCCATTCTACTTCCACTCTATTTTATTAATTGCAATTCATTATACAAACTACAAAGCGTACACTGTACCTAATTAAATTTGTAAGTACTAATCGGAAAAAAAGAAATTAAAAAAATAACATGACAATTACTTTTTACTAGTCACTTCGAATAGATAGTCTAGGTAGTGTAATTAATGCATTTAATTATATCATCAATATCTATGCATCTTGTATCGAGTGCAACTCAAAAGTGAGTGAAAAAAGATTTTGAATTGGTACCAGATAGGGCATCGTTGTCGTAGTACCTGGTACAAATATAAAACTTAAATAAAATTTGGATTGCATATACAAGAGATATCAATACCGATTCATACTGTAAACTTTATGTACGCGTACATTATAAATAAGGGAGAAAAAAGCTAAATACATTAGTCTTTGAATAGCACCAACATAACTGGTTAAACGAAGTTATTTGACGCTTTCAAAATAGTGACTCTACTGGCACCCGGTTGCACTCTCATATGAAATTGGTGAGTTTAAGTCTCAATGGAGCTTCAATAGATTAAGAAAATAGTTATAAAAAAAAATGGACATAATTTTACTTGAAAATGAAAAACTATTCTCCATTTTGTTGATAAGAGAATTTAGGTTTTCCGTTTGGTAAAATGAAAATTTTAGACCCACCTTCCATTTCTGGAGGCAGCATTTCACTTTTGTTTTTCCTTATCTTCTTTTCACTTTTCTCTTCCCTCCATTTCATGCTTTCTAGACCCTCCTCTATCTTCTTCATTCAAAATATTAAAATAAATTGTTGTAATTTTATTTATTAAATTTTGTTATCTTTTATGTAATTTTTCCTTTTTTTTTTCCTTGGTTTCATGCTTTAGACCTTCTTCCATCATCTCCGTCCGAACAATTAAAATAAATTAATTTAGATTATATTAAAAAAATTAATTGATTATTTTTCTTTTTCATTCGTTTGATCGTTTGATGCATGCTTTATAATTACAGGCCTTCCTCCATCTTTTCGTTCCAAGTTCCAACAATTAAAATAATTTAATTTAAAGTATTCTATTTTATTTATTAATGTTATTGTAGACTTTTTTTTTTTTTGAAACAATGTTATTGTTATTGTAGACTTATTCTTTTAATCTTTGTTATATTTTATGCCATTAGTATTAATATATTAAATTTATAATTCTAATTATAAGGCCATACATAACCAAGCAAACAGTAATATTAGTAATCATTCAAATTATAATCTACTACTAAACATGCAAAATACTTTCTCCAAACGAAGTATTTGATTATTATTTATTATTCCAATTTCAATTCTTAAGTTTGAACCAAACATCACCCTAAATTTATTGTTTTACACCTAGACATCTTCAAAACAAGGGTATTAAATAGAGATGAATATTCAAACTTTCAAAGCTTTGGTGAAGAAAAATAATTACCCGCATGGGCATCTCAGTTGGTCATATGAGTGAAATTTAGGAAGAAAGATCAAATATGGAGTCTTATCACCGACAATGTGAGAGCAATCTCTCAAAGTGAATGAGCTCCTTATATACATTAAGCAAACATCGCAAAAGTTTAACCTCTCTGTTCAACTGAATTACCACTGTCATGACTCTTAACTTGAGTGTGGTGCATGTCTTTGTCATTGCCAACATGGCAACTATTGAATTTCATTGCACAAATTTTGTAGTTGAGTCATTCAATTGAGTATATTTTAATTTGGGGAATATATATAATAAAAAGGGTAATTGAATTCATGTTTACTTTTATTTTGTAAGTTGTCAAAATATATACACAATAAATCAATACTTAAATCGTGAATTGAAGTTGCCAAATAATGAAACAGAAAGAGTTAGAATTGGACTAACTTTACTAATCAACGTATGTAAATAATTTGCCAAAAACCAGCTGAAAAATCGTACTTGGTTTATTGGAGATCTCTTCTAAAGTAGTTCTAGAAGAAAGGAGAAATGTATGACTTACTATTTTAGAATGAATTGAATATTTGTTGTATCAGATGTAAGTAAATTCTACACTATTTCTTAATTTTGTTAGAATTGTGTATAAAAATCGTTTAAATTTTTTTTAGTAAAAACATTACGATTTTTTTGTTTTTATTTTTGTTTTTATTTATACTTATTGAAGTGTATGTATTTGAAAGTATTGATAAAATAAATCATAGTTATATTGCTGACTTGTATATATAAAAAATCATATAGAATTATTCTATCATGAGAGTATAAACGAAAATTTTGACACAAATATAACAGAGTACTATATTTATTAATATAGATATATTATAACAAATCTTATTTTATTTCTATATACATCTATAAATATCTATGAGAATCACTATTTTGTCACAGGTTAGTAGGGTGAGGCTAGGAAAATATAAAGAGAAAAGAGTGGAAAAAGGGAACCCAATTATCCTACGCATGAAGAAGAAGAGGTCTTTCATTCTTTCAAAAACTTGCGGTTCCCATAAAAGCCCATAGGAATAATCCGTTCACCGAATTTTTGATACCGCGACACGTCACACCTTACACCGAGGCTCTCGCCGAAGTGGGCCCCATTTCCATTTAAAAAATAAATAAAAATTTCCACTTCGTTTATTTCACTCTCTCCCGGAGATCCCCAAACACCACACACGTCCCTCCCTCATTTCGCCAACCTCTTCCTGTAAGAGCTCTCTCTCTCTCTATGTATGTATGTATCTATGTATGCATTTCGTCTGTGCAATCGCTTAGCTAAGCGAAATTACGTTTTTTTGTGTATGCTGATTGATTTGTTGATTGATTTGTAGTTGGAGTGAAAACAGAGAAATGGTGATGTTCAAAGTCAGTCGCGTTGAAACCACGCCGTTCGAAGGCCAGAAGCCTGGAACTTCTGGTCTCAGGAAGAAGGTTCAACTTTCGACACCTCACTCACTCACTATAGCTACTTGTTTTTATTTATATTTTTAATTTTTTTTTTTAAATTTATTTTCTGGAATCAGCTAAAACTGGTTCCTGTTCAAACTCCTATACGTATCTGTTAAATCGACTCGATATGATCACTGAAATGTGTTTTTTTTTTCAATTTGATCTACTTCAGTGGCTTTCTTATGTTGCTCTGTTTTGATTAGT
This sequence comes from Ipomoea batatas, assembly GCA_002525835.2. Classification (NCBI taxonomy): domain Eukaryota; kingdom Viridiplantae; phylum Streptophyta; class Magnoliopsida; order Solanales; family Convolvulaceae; genus Ipomoea; species Ipomoea batatas. The sequence goes on from CM008345.1 coordinate 2,130,572, forward strand.
TGTGATCTGTGATTGAAATGCGTTTTGATCGGAATGCGGATTTGGATCCTATGCATCTATGATCATCTGAAGTAGATCTAGTGGCAAACCTTTCATCTCTTTATACTGCTTTAGCTCCAGACCTCTATGGCGCGACCATTTAACATTAAGATTTTGCTCCAGACACTGTCATTCTGGATAAATGCACAACTTTTATGTATATATGAATCAGATCAAGCATCTACACCAATTAAAACTGCTACAGATGTGTAGAGAATTTGGTGATTTATTAATATTATTTTACTGGCTTAATGGTGGAAAAGCCAAATTTTTATACTTTATATTCTAATCTATAAATTTGAACTCTGTATCTTGTTTCAATTATGCTTAAGAATTATATTTAGATCTTTAAAATTTGACAATTTAACCTTTGTACTAGCTAATTTATATCTTATTATTGATCTAAGAAAAAAATCAACTTACCTTGACTTTACTGACTTGGCTATTAGTTGACACAAATTATTTAAAAAATAGCACCTTAACTTCATTTTAAAACACAATGTATCAAATATCTACAATTTTCAAACTAAAAAAGTTCTACCTATACAAAATTAGGTACAATATTATAGCCACCAACTACTTTCTAAATCATGAAATCAAGAGAGTATTATTTTTAGGGTTACATAATTCAATTGTATATAGTTTTCACATGATACAAATGTTTGATATTAAACTGTCAAAATTTAGATGTTTGGATAATTGTTTAATGGCGCAAAGTTCCTTTTTTTGTTTTTGTTTTTGTTTTTGTTTTTTTTTTGTTTTCCCACCAATAAATCTACTTTATTACTTCAATATTATTAAAGGATTCTTGAGGCTGTTAGACAATCCAATTTCTGTCCTACTTATGTTAAATGCTTGTAATTCTATATTATTTTACAGTTATTTCCATGATTTTGCTTCAGAAAGTCTTGTAAATGTCACTTGGTTAGTGCTTGATTTTAATAAAGTATTCTGATGAACTTTTTCAGGTGAAGGTATTCAAGCAACCTAAGTACTTGGAGAATTTTGTTCAGTCAACATTCAACGCCCTTGGAGCTGAGAAAGTCCGAGGTATAAAATAGTTATTTTTTTTTCTTTTTTCCTCGTGTATTTTTAAGTTCTATTATTTCCAAAGCAATTGGCCCTGGGTTTGTTTGATACAACAATTCCATGTCGGTTATAATTTTAGGTGGTAGAATTGTTTGAATTTTTATTTGTTTGACTTCGGTAGTTTTCATTAAATCCAAACATTGAAGTATAACTATGTTTAGATTTGAAGATTCTATATGGCATTCAATAATAACAGATGAAGGACCTAGGAATCATGGATAGTTTCAAGAAATATGGATGTTTACTAAATCTATCCTTCAATAATTAACTACTAATTTGTGGGCTATAGGGTGCTCCATATTCTATTTACTGTTATTATCATTTCTATAATTGCTACCATTATTTTAGAAATTATGGTGTTGATACTGAGGTAGAAATTGTCATATTTGAAATGCAGTTTTAATTTGTTTGTGATGATTTGATGATATATGCAATTAATTGAAGATGACTGCCTTGCACCGTTTTTATTATTTATTTATTTTGGTCCCATTTCCTTTTGAAAGGAAAGATGATAATTGATATATTAATCAACTAAGTCAAGCCTCAAACAGTCTAAAATAACTGGAGATGGAACAGAAATCCTAGAGATACAATCAGACATAGAACATGCTGCCCTAGCTTGTGTATGAGCAACTCTATTCGCTGACCGTTTTACAAAAGTAAAATCAACATTAGGAAAATTCCTAGCTGTTTCTTTAATGTTTTGGATGATAAGACCTGAAGGGGAGTCCACTATTGAAGCTTGCAATTCTTGAATAACTTGAAGGGCGTCGACTTTTACTTGAACATTGTCGAACTGCATGTCATTGATCCAGCTTAGTGTTTCCCTTACACCCACTGCTTCCGCTTCTTTAGCCATAAAAACCCCTCTCTAAGGAATGCATTTTGCTGCCACACATCTCTAATATCACAGCCCATTCCCATCTTCCTTGAGTTCTGATCTATAGCTGCATCTACATTAATTTTAATCTACCTAGTTGGGGGTCAAGTGACTAGCAGCGACTAGGAAAAACCTGTGCTTGCATATTTTGCTCTGAAATCTTCCACAGAAAATAAAATTAATGCAGGTTGAAAGGTAGTTTCATTCCCTAATTGTTGAATTCACATTTGATTGAGTTATGGCTGACTTTACATCTATTCTAGGGATATGAATCAGGGTTTGATTCCCATTGTTTTCTGTTGGCTTACTGTATTAAGTTTGGTTGAATTGATGTGTACCATGAATTTCATTGCATAAGTTTTTGATTAAGGCTAGTTCATACATAAAGTTTTTAGTGATTATGATTATATGAGGAATTGGTGCCTAAATGATGGAAATTGTGTTTATGCTTTCATGGAAGATATTTAGAGTTTCATGTTTCTGTGATATCTAAATCTGTGTTCTAAGTGCTAGGGATGAGATTGGGTTTCCTTTTATGACTGTTAATAGTTAGTTTGGCATCTGCATTACCAATTAAATGGCTTTCCTTGCCATTTTTTTTTTCTTTTTAATTGCATCTGGATGATATACTTTCTATCAAATTATTGATAGTCATACAAGTATACGACCACGTGCATCCATGTAATTGCATTGCCATCTGTGCAGGTGCTACACTTGTTGTCTCTGGTGATGGTCGGTACTTTTCCAAGGATGCAATCCAGGTGCAGTTTCATGAATTTCTTAATGGAACTTTTAGGTTGTCTTAACAAGAAAATATCATTTAATTGTGGGGAGAGAATTTGGTCACCATAATCATAAATCAGTGATCACAACTCAATTCAGACCATATTTTATAATTTCATGGTTAAAGCTCTCTCCTTGCATTTTGGGTGATCTGGCATCTTCTAATTTGCCTGTGACATTCAGTGTTGCTTATCCTTCCATAAACATTTAGAGGAATTGGAAACATAAGAAAAAGGAATATATCAATTTGTAAATTCTTAAGAAAGCCAAGGACCAACTTCAGGTAGTACAAAAAATTTCCTTAAATAGCTCAAGTTTTTGATTCCCAAAAAGAAAAAAAAATATTTAAGTAAAAGCTTATGTTTGTGATTCTGTGCCTGCTTTTCCTTCTATAAATGTTATAGGAACATAAGAAAATTGAACATTTCAATTTCTAAATTCTGAAGAAACTAAAGGACCTTATACTTCAGGTAGTACAAAAAAATTTCTTGTGGTATTTCTATCTTCTGATGTACAAATGCTGCATCTATCATTATGTAGCGTGTATGCCATATCATCTTAGTTTTTGAAATAGCATATGTATCTCAGTATCTGTTATGCAATAAGGAGTTGTCTTCAAATCTTTGCTTACTTGATCTACTGGCTGTTATTTAGACAGTAAAACATCTGCTTATTAGAGTGTATTTTGGGTTTTATATTGAGATTTTTAGTTATTGGCATTCATGGTGAAGTGAAGATGAAACTATGCCTGTTGGGTATGTGACCAAAAGCTAGAAACCCAATATGATTGCTTTATAAATTGTATCTGTTTTTGCTTCAGTTACTGAAAGCCATTATCATAATATTCTGTACAACCCCCAAAGATGACCTTGGAAGTAACTACATACTTGACCCAGGCAGTTGTTTAATTTGTGTGTGATTTTCTGGTATTGAATGTTGTGGCCTGTGGGTGAATATTATGGTTTAGTCTTGAGCTTTGGAATCCATATATAAATGGTTATGGGAGGGGTTGAATGGTTGATAGAAAATGGTTAACTTCTTTAGCATCTTTCAAAAAATAATATTTTCAACATCTCTTATTGCAACTTCAGAACATATCACGCAAACCTCTATCTTAGTATTTTCAAAACCATGTTCTTCCTTCAAATATTATTGAATATCATGAAGAATCTCAGCTTTGTATTTTCATTGATGAATTTAAACTAAGTCCTCTAAAACAATTTGTCAATTTCAACACCTTTATTTTTTTCAAGTTTAGCATAATTGTTAAGCTCATTAGCAAACTGTAAGTTCCTTCAGTTTTACCTTGGGGCAATTAGATGATTTTTTTTGAACCTCCTTAAACATGTGATTGCCCTCCCTTCAAGGTAGTATTCTACTATTCTTCCTTTGAATATTTGGTATCAGCTATAAACATATAGCACATGTTGGAATATATCATGGTCAAAAACACCTTTGTTGTGATTTTTTGAGGATAGTATATATTCTTTGGATTGGTACAAGTGTAATCTTCATCCCATCCTTAATAAGCTTGTATGATAATCCCATTCATCAAATTGTCATGCTCAACTAAACACAAGATGGCACTCTTTCATATTTGTAATATCATGTACTACTTATTGCATTTTTCAATTGACAAAGGGACTTGACACATCTCTGCCACCACAATTTCTTTTCTTTTTTCATTCATCCATTTTGTAAGGATTTTGTGTTTCTTTTAATGTATTCCCAATAAATTAAATTTGCAAGGCTATATGTAATAATGTTCTCACAACTCCTTCCTTCCATCAATTACAAGATTGAAAGAACATTCTGATATAGTGGACCTCTGGAACAGGTTGTGTTGTGAGCTTTTGTTTGTTTTCATCTTTCAAACCAATAAGTGCTGGACTATATTCTCCTTTATATGGTCCTGAATCCTGATAGGATAAGTTGCTTTTGGGAAATTCCCACACTGGTCTGCTGGCCAATAATTTGATTGCCCATGAGTACATTAAATGGGAACAATACTATATTGTTGAGCAGCCATTGGCCTTGAGGAACCCCTGGCTCTGATGCCACTTGATACTGGGAGAAACATGTTAGGTCTGATCTTTCTGAGGCAAAGAAATTTGCAAAAGCCCTAAGGTCTTATTTTTGCTAGAAACAGGCAGAGAAAGAAAAACAATTTTTCGTTTCTAGAACAGTTCTATATTTTGATATGCACTATATTTCTACTGGTGTATTTATAGGCATAAGATATGCTTAATATATCTAGTGAATTAACTAGTTTTAGAAACTAAAATTAAGAAAATAAATTAAAAATAAAGTTGGAGCCAAATTAATCTAGGAATGTAAAGTATTAGGATTCTAATTACTAAATCTATGAGGAAAAAGTGAAAACTATCCCTAGTCATTTTAGGGAAATAGTATTGATGATTGATCTTGATTTTTGCCAACTTGTTAATCTTGATGAACTGGTGAAAACCAAAGGAGCTCCTGTATCGATCAGTTTATTGCTTATCAAACTATTAATCATCCTACAGCGTTTCATATAGGATTGGTAATTTAAACTTTATTCTATCTGTTCTTTCTGCAGATCATTATTAAAATGTCAGCTGCAAATGGAGTCAGACGTGTTTGGGTTGGTTTAAATGGATTAATGTCTACTCCTGCTGTATCTGGTGTCATTCGTGAAAGAGTAGCGGCTGATGTAAGTTCTTTCCTGCAGAAAGTTTTTGTTTCATGTTTGTTTTTCACTTTTTCTGCCTCTTAGTGTGTGTTTCAGGGCTTATGCAAGTTCTTTCCTGTGGAAAGATATGTTTTGTTTCTTGTTTGTTCATTTGCCTGTTAGTGTATTTTCTTCTCTTGTTACATAGAACTATGTCCCTAACTATTCTAATCTCTGTTTCTCTACTACTCCTGAATGCAGGGAGCGAAGGCAAATGGGGCATTTATATTGACTGCTAGCCACAACCCTGGTGGGCCGACTGAGGTTGGCTCCTGCCGTCAGTCCTGCATTATTCATTCTGATATCCTCTTTCTCCTTATTGCACAAACCATCAAAATTATTGAAATACCCATGTTTCTTGTGCTGATGGATCTATTGCATGCTCCTTACTAGAATCTTTTACTTTTATTTGTTGTGGCTCTCTTATAGGATTTTGGAATTAAATACAACATGGAAAATGGTGGTCCTGCACCAGAAGGTATTACTAACAAGATCTATGAGATCACCACAACAATAAAGGAGTACTTGATTGCAGAGGACTTGCCTGATGTATGCCTTGTTCCTTGTGAAATATTTTTTAAATTAATAATTTAATTGTCCTTTGATAATGTAGAAATCTTATATACGTTTTATTCTTAAATTAAATTACAGGTGGACATCTCTGCAGTAGGTGTGACAAGCTTCACTGGACCAGAAGGACAGTTTGATGTCGATGTTTTTGATTCAACTACAGACTATGTGAAATTGATGAAGTATGCTATCTATGCCATTTAATTTGAATAAGTGGCTGGTCCTCATTGATAGTTAGTATTGAATTAATAAGTTTCCTCTTATTTTTATGAAGTTATTAATGCTGTACAAGTTATTGCAGAGTTAAAAAAAAAAAAATCTTTTTTAAATCAATTAGTAAGCTTCATGGTTGCTGGTTGTTTTTCCCCGTATCTTGCTCTATGTGATGAACTTTGAGATACAGAGATATGACTTATTTATCATTTGAATTTTATTTTAAAGATTAAAGATTTTTTAGCTGCAGTTTATAATTTTCCCAATTTTTACCATTCCTTGGATTATATTTCCTTTTTTTTTTTTGCCAAAAATATGACATGCTGATCTTTTTTCAGGTCGATTTTTGATTTCCAGTGTATTCAGAAATTGCTTTCATCTCCAAATTT
>CM008345.1:2146248-2161886 GCA_002525835.2 Ipomoea batatas
TACTTTAATTAATATATATAATAATATATATGTATAATATATAATATATATATAGAGATAGATATATATAGAGAGACGTGCACAAAGCTCAATACATTGTGCTTTGTGTAGCATTATAAATAAAATATTAAATGATTATATATACTCCGTATTATATTAAACATTTAAAGTTGGGGCCAGCTGGATTTCTCAATTCTGAATTGCCATTTTATTTTTGACTGGGAACATTTTGCTGTTCATTTAAGAATAAAAAAAATGTAAAATGTTTAGGCGGGAAAAGAAAAAATGTGATTGGCCAATGAGTTATGACTTTAATATATAGAAGGATTTCCGTATCAATAAATATCGATCCCACTTACTTAATACTCAATCATATCATATACTTTTATTTAGGTCACCACGAAAATTCGTTACCACTATTTTAAAAACGTGTACCGGATAAATTTCGTCTTCTGACTCTAGCTGAGAAAGGACAATAATGAAGTAAATCAATCTAAATTATTAATAGCTGATTGACTTAAAACAAGAAGACTAACAAATCATTCCTACTAGGAGTTGAACTTGAAACTTTATACTTATTAAGTGAACAACTCGAGCATATATTTTGATTTATGGAAAATTAAAGCCCATAACACCTAATCGAGTATGCATTCTAGGTGAAACTTAACGTGTCTTGTGACCTGGCCTAACTGACAAATGATTACAATGAGGTAACCAACCTAGCAGCGTTGCCCATAGCTGACCAGTTCAAACTAAGAAGGTTAATAAGTCGATCTCACAAAGAGTCAATCATGAAATTTTGTAGTTACCTAGCCAACAAAGAGTGGATTCAACCATACCGTATACTACTTTATAACAACATTATATTCCTAATGGATAAATCGTAAATGGACCTGTGGTGGATCAACCTGGACGAAATCGAATTCAAGCATCAGAGATGACCCGAAAACCGGACCCGGCCGACCCCGGGTTTGGCCGTGTCTTGGTCGACCCCTACGCGGGGTCATCTTGGCCGACCCCTACGCGGGGTCATCTTGACCGACCCCTGTGCAGGGTCATCTGGGCCAACCCCTACGCGGGGTCATCTTGGCCAACCCCTAGGCGAGGTCATCTTAGCCAACCCCTCTGCGGTGTCATCTTGATCGATCCCTTCACGGGGACATCTTGGCCAACCCCTTTGCGAGGTCATCTTGGCCAATCCTCCGCGGGGTCATCTCAGTTGAGTCCCGTACTCGGCCAAAGCTCGACATCAGTCTTTTCGACATCAAGCGCGGTCCAAGGTTGTTGCAACCACCCACCTCCTTTCGAGGGTGGTTAGGGCCAGAAGGGGGTATAAAAGACGCATCTTGTCCTAAAAAAACACATTTTGTCTTGTTATTACATAAGTTTTTCCTTGTAATAGCATTATACTAGATTGAATACAACATTATTTATTTCCGTAATACGATTATTCATATTGTCCTAATTATTACACATTCCTTATCTAATTTTTTTTTGTTGAGAATATTCCTTATCTAATTTTTACTTTGTCATATCCTACAAACATATTCTAGTTTATTAATTCGAGCCACCCAGGTTATTAATATCCATCAATTCCTATACTCAATCATAACAATTTATTGTTACTAATTAAGTTTGAACTAACATAATAACAACAAACTTTTATACACACACATACATACATACATACATAGGATATTGGATGATATATAACTAAATTCATAATTTTTTACCTTAGAAAAAAGTTAAAATCATAGGTTCGGATCATTATTATTCAACCATTAAATTTTAAATGCAAAAACTTAGATTTGGGTAGAAATTAAAGAGTTGTAAAATTATTTAAAAAGTTTGATAGAAATATTTGGCTGAAATTAGAAATATGTGATTTTGGGTATACTAGATATCTTCTTATGGGTCTATAGGTGGGATACTGGGATCATACATGGAATCTATCATATAGTTTGGCGAAGTCAGAAACTTAGTAATAAAAAGATTATTACTTGCTATTGCATATCCAAGTATTTCCACCATCATTTTATACAAAGTGACTTGGCCAAAAAAGTGGTGCTGAGGTGGATTTCATGGTCCCACTTATGGAAATATAATATGGATGGAGCTGAGTTGATGAAGGCTGAAAATGGAGTAGTCAATGGTGGAGAATTTGCTACATAAAAGTGAATCATAACTTTTCATTACATAGTTTTAGAGGTTTCGAGAAGAATATAATGTTCTCAAAGAAATTAAAATATTTCTAGATCATGTGAAGACACAGTTAAATTCAATCTGAACCACATATTGGTAAAAGTTAATCCGTATATAGGAATAACAGTACGTAAACAATATAATATAGGAAAATTACCGGATTTTAAAGAAGTAATATACCGCCCTTTTGGACTATTTAGCACACAAATAATGTCAAATTAGTGACTAATAAGGATCAATAATGAGAGTACCATATGCGGGAAAACCCAAAGCTAAGTTAGATGAATCGTTAGTTTGGTAACTACAAGATTTCAAGTTCGACTATCTAATGGATTTGTTTAGTGATTTTCTTGATTTGAGCCATTTAATCAACTAGGGTCACAAGGTGAGCGTTACCCAGAACCCCCTTCTTCGGATAGCAACTATGGACTTTTATATAAATCAAAAGTACTTATCTAGTTAATCCTTAAACGATATACGATATTGTATTAAGGAGGAAATTTTCGATGTTAATCCTTATGAAAGTTTAAAAATGTACGAATCTATATATAGCATCGATTAAAGTTGAATGAAAACGAAAATTTACTCTCCCGTGAGTTATCAAGTTTGAATATAAAATCTGTCATTAAACACTCCCATTGTTTCTAAAATAAAGAAATCTCTATATATATAAAAGCAAAATGAAGCAGTTGCAAAATCCCGCCCAAATGAACAGTACAATGAATAGTGTAGTTTTGATTGATGGGCATTTTATGTCTGAACGTGGTAGTTTTGAAAGATAAGAATATTAGAATATAATAGTTAAAGCAAATTGTGGTGGTGGTGCCCAAAGTATGAAAAAAAACATGGGTAAAGTAAAGTGTGGTGGTGGCCATGAAAGTTTAATATATATAATATAATGCCCATCAATGTTGAGCTTTGTGCATTATATATATAAATATATAAATAAATATATGAATGGTATAAATGTATATATTAATAGGGTGGTGGGAATATATGTAAGAGCACATGGCTGTTCTTCAGAGTAAGACAAACATGAATGGTATAAATGTATATATATTAATAATCCCATTTTGAACATGTATGCGTGTCGGCACAATGTGTCTAACAGATTTACCTATATATATATAACATTCATAGGAATGTGACTGCACATCTTCAAGCTTCAAAATTCACTTTCAAAGCATATTGTATTGGACACACACACATGGCTCCGATATTCATTCTGGGTCAAAATATAGCTCCCATGAACACCACAAGTGCTATCAAATTGAGGTTGGTACGTACTTATGAAAGTTCCTGAAAGAAGAGGCGCAACAACCATTAAGTGCAAAGAATGTGTCTTTCATGATAAGGAGGTATGTGTGTGTGTTATTGTATACGGAGTGATTTACAGTTTAATACTTTTTCCAGTACATAATGTATAACCATTAGCAGGGGACTGTTCTGCATGCAAACAATTTCAATACACATAGTATACTTATCTTGATATTTGTATACACCTCCGTATAAGCAATGTCAACAAATCTGTTCTTGAAGTTCAAGATCTCCAAAAAAATGTGTAAAATTCATTAAAAAAAATAAGTTAAAGAAAAATGTTAATAGTATTTCATTCTGAAAAAACTACACAAATGAAATAAACCTACTTTGTACTTACCTTTTTGAATATCTTGGTATTTTGAGTCCGTGTGCGAAATTAGGGTTACAGAGCAGTATAAAAACCCACTTTTGCACTTGAATCTGGGTTGCATGTCTTCGATCTTACCTATACATCCACTCAATAAGGAAGGAGGTGAAGGAAAAATTAGGAAGAGGAGAAAGGAAATAAAATTAGACATGGTGGCTGCAGGAAGAAAACAAAGAAAAGGAAGTGTAAATGGAAGGAGACAAAGAAAGATGGAGAAGATACGAAATCAGTAAAGTGGAGAGAAAGAAAGAAAGAAAAAGAGGAAGAAACAAAAGAGAGTGGGTGGAGAGAGAAAGGAATATTCTATTTTTCTTAATATTGGGTTTATCGCCGGCAAATCCGGGTGGCAGACGGTTTCGAACTCAAGACCTCACGGCCGCGAGCGTCTTGGTCTTGCCACTCAGGCTGCCCTTACGGGCACTATTTTTCTTAATATATATATAGAGAGATATGTATATATTATTATGTGTGTGTATTTATTTTTTAATTGTTTAGGAAATTTTATATGAAAATTGTAAAAGCATATATATTCTGGATGTTTTAATTTTTTAGTTAATTGATTGTTTTCAAAAAAAATCAGTTCTTATAAATTAGAATACAAAATGTATTCTTCATTAAGGTATAAATAAAGTTAATTGTTAAGAAACAAGAGAAAATGGTGAATGTCCAAGGAAGGTATTGCTTGCTGCAAGTGAACTGCTTGAGAAATCGAACAAGGGAATCCTGGAAGTGGCTCATAGTTTCATACTTTCATAGCCTTTTGACCAACCAATTAGGCTAGAACAATTATGTCCAATTAATGTATGTATATTATTTGTTTACTCATTCCCTGACAATATAATTACCCAGCTCTCCCCTTTGTAAAAATCCATCCAATAACTTCAATACATTGCAAAGTCTTCTTTCTCGCTTTCCAATTAGTGTTCTTCATTTCTTCATTATTTTGATTATTGTTATTCATAACATTAGTGAATTTGCTTTAAAATTTTTCTTAATATGTTCTTATTATACTTTTTAGTTTGTAACAGCTAACAAATAGCAATTCATATTTCAATTCTAATCTAAAAATATGATCAGATGAAAGACATGAACATCGATTCCAAAAATTAAAATAATATTAATAATTTGAATTCTATGGAACATGTTTGAAAATAATTTGTTACTGACAAAATAAGCAAATTGGATGCATGAAAATTAATAAGAATAAAATCAAATTTTCAAAAACCAAACAAAAGAAATTTCAGAACATTAAATTAAAAAATATATTGTCCCTTTTTTAACACACTAGACATAGTTCACCTTTCAAGATTGTTTATTAAGCAAATTCATACATAAATCTTGGAAACATTTAAGGATCAAAGTACTTTGGTGAGAAGAATAACTAAGATTAACAACCTTGGTGTTTTCTCAAGAATATATCGAAGTATGAGAAGAATTATTACTAAACCTCAACTATGTAGCATCATATCTATTTCAAGCTGTATAAGTCACCCTCCCATCTCGCTGATAAATAAATTCCGGGAAAATATTCACCTGAAAAAGAAATAGTGGAGCAAATTTTGTTTGAAATTCTTTAAATTATACATAAAATATTGCTTTAAAGAAGTCATTTCTCTTGATAAAAATACATATTGGACAAATAAATAATCAAGAGTGAGGGCTTTAAAAAAAAATTTAAAGAGTGAGGCAGATCTAGACTATGGAGCGTGGAAGCAATTGAGCAAAAACAATATATATTATAGTATATACGTAGAGTAGTATATATTAGGTTAAAAAATAATTAATTATTTAAGTATAAATGTGAATTTCTATTCTACGTTATATTAATTTATATAATTATTCATTGTACATTAGTGTGATTATTATATTACACAGAACACCGTGAAATATATATACAATATAAAATACAGAACACTATGAAATTTTTGTCTTTGTTGATATGTATATACATGTATTGAAATATAGGATATTTAACATTTATATAAATACCAACAGCAAAATGTTTGTCATTGTTGGTATGTATATACATGTATTGAAATATAAAATATTTAACATTTATGTAAATACTAACATGAAACTTTTAACAGTTGATCATAATAGAGAACATTATTACATTTCTTAAAAAAAAAAAAGAGAGAACATATTATTACATTATTCTCTTTCACTTATTTTAATAATTTATAATTTTATTCATAATACAAGTTTTATTTTAGTATGTTTATTTTTTAAATGCTCTGATAATATTAAATTATATTTTAATTATTTGACACAATTGTATAATAAATTTAACAATATTTATCCCGTGCATCGCACGGGTAATATACTAGTATGTAATAAAGGGAACTTTCCAACCATGCGTTATGTTAGGTTGTAGACAATTAAAGTGTGTAAATATCACAATTTCAATTAGAAGTACTATCGGAATAAAATATTATCATTAATGATGATGAGAAAAATTTATTCGTATACAACTCTATGTGCTTAGTATTTGCACCTGAGATCGAGAAGACTGTCCTCTGAACACAGCTGACCTATTTGGATCTAACCCGACTTGAGTGGAGACCAAAGAATAGTCACAGGGAGTGTAATAGTTACGCCTCATGATTGGACTTTAGGAACCGACCTTACATGGTCGGAATAACTATCATACCTTCATTATTTAAGGGGCAAGTCCGAGCTGACGTTTACACCCCACAAATAATCTATTAGTACGGTTGTCAGGAATCTCATCCCACGTGTACCTATCGTGATTGCCCTTATTGGAATCGGTGCATGCAGGACACGTGGTGCGCATGCTGGACACTCGGCATGTGTCCCCTCTATGCCTCTATATAAGGCACATTTAATGCCGGGATAGTGGATTTTTGGGCAATTTCACAACAAACGTATACGCTCAGGAACGTTTGATCGCTAACATAGCTACCCCGAGCCCAAATACTTTGATTATGTATAAAATACTTGTATATTAATCACATCAATTGTCAAATAACTTGTAACTCAATAACATCTTTACCAAGTTGCAAACTCGAGCTACTAGAGTATTAGTTAGACTTGGTTTGACCCTGAACAGACTCGTGACTTATCTATATTACCCCTTCACTTTCAAGTTAAATGAATCGAGATGGTCCATTTAGTTGTTTGTGATTGCATTAATTTTGGGTTGGCCCAATGTTGTCTCATTAATCCATATAGCGTGGCAGCTCATTGGGCTGGGCTTGATTTTCTACCCATCTTTAGTTGGCCCAACTTGTTTGCTCTTTTCTTTACAAAAGCCTTATACGAAATGGATTCGAATGCTTTTCATTTTCGAATAGAAAAATGTAATTTATAAAGGTTAGGGGTCAAACTAAATATGTACGGATGGTTACTATAAGCATTTTGGGGTCATTCTCGTGGGGCAAGAGATTTGCTCATGGTGTGGTGGAGTGTGATTTTAAGACCATGGTTAAATAGTTAACTAATTCTAGAAGTGATTTTTTATGGGACTATTGGAGCGAGTTTTCCATACAAATAGAGGCATTCAGACGCCTAAAGATACTCCAAAGGTTTCGGGATTGAGGTCTCATTAGCTCAAGAAGACCCTGGCCAATCCACCTGGCCTGCTTGACAAACGTCAGTGACGGAGACATCGTAAATTGGTCGCAAGCATCGCAATAAGTCGTTGGCAACTTGTTGGAAGTGTGCAAACAAGAGATGAATATATCATTATTGATACGTGCGTGTGTATGTGTGTGTGTGTGTGTGTGTGTGTGTGTGTATATATATATATATATATATATATATATATATATATATATACAGTTTCTGCCTTAGCTGTGTAACATATATATAAATATTTTTTTTTTAAATTTTGAAAAGCCCGCAGCCCGCTAACCCGTGCGTGCCAAGCCCGTGAGTTCCGCATTTTAACAGGTTAAAAATTATAGGCACTAACCCGTCCCACCGCGGGGCGGTTTAGGGTTGACCCACAGACTTCGGCCCACCTTGACATTCCTACGTGAAACCGATGGAATAAATCCTACCCCTACATATCATTTTGTGAATTAATTAGAAGGGAAAAAATATTCTATATGTCAAAATTCATATCATTTTATACAATCTTATCTAATTAATTCACAATAAACTGACCAATTAATAAATATCTATATTAAAAAATCATGACGTTCAACGCAGATCACAATATACGACATGAATATCTCTTGTTTTGTTTTGCTTGTTGATCACAAGCCCCAAAGAGGAAGAGGCAGCATATGCAACATAAAGTGAACCCTCCACTTTTCAATTAACCATGGAACCATGTGTGGTGCCATGAAAATAATGGGTGCCCTAGCTTATCATGTTGCTGTTGTTGAGGCACTATGATTTTACCCCATTATTGGAACTTTTGGGCTGATTTTGATCGGTCACATGCATGTCTAGGTACATTTGGTGAATGTTTCCCAACACACAATTGACTGAATTGAAAGGTGCACTACCATCTTGATACAAAGAAAGTTGAACCAAAACTAGGTCAAGAAAAGTTATCACAAATGACTTGCATACATAGCTAGCTAGCAAATATTCATGACTCATGTGTGTTGATACTATGTTTTTTTTTTTTTTTTGTTGTTGGGATTTTTTTTTGAGTACTATTTACTCTGTTACAATGTAATATTTGTTCATAGCTACTTTCTCAACCAAAGGAAGCACAGAGAGCCAATACTGCCTCCAGAGGCTCGAATCCACCCCTCATGTGGGGGTGCAACTAGACCACAAGGGCACTGGGATTAGTTTTATGTTCGACTCATATCAGTTCTTTTGTTATTGGGATCGAAGTTAGACTCGTAAGTAAGGGTCTTGATTCGAAAGTTTTTGTCATTTGTATAAGGTAGTGGATTAGTTTTATGTTCGACTCACACTATATGTTAATTATATAGTATACATAATGCTTTAGGTTTTTTTTCTATGATTAGTTTGTGATTTTATTGAACTTGAGAGATAGTTCTAGTTGATATTTGAGTTCGTAACCGACTTTTTTCACATAAAGTTATTGGAGTATGATATGGACCATATTTTTTTGTCACTTTATATTAGGTAGTTGTTTTTAAACATACAATAATAGAAGAAAAAGAAAGACAACCTAAAAATATCTAGGGCATTGTAAGTCCATAAGATCAAAGAGAAGAAAAAGAAAGACAACCTATAAAGATCTAGGGCATTGTAAGTCCATAAGATCAAAGAGAAATTAAGGGAGTAGTAGTTGTGTACCATCGTCTAATCTACACTTGTTTGCTTCACAATGAATATGGTTAACTGAGCACAAGTGCACAACCAATCTCTATTAATGAGGAACGAAATTGCTTCCACTTGTGGATGGTTGGTATCTCTACGATTAGTCGGTCACACTTACTTTGTTTCTTCTATAAGGGGCTACGGATTTTTTTTTTTAGGGTAAAAACTAAAAAGTAGTGAAGTATAAAATGTACTATCAATTTTTTTTTTTTTTTAGATGGAGTCATGGAATATTTTACTACTTAAAAAGAACATATATCTTCTTTTTTACTGCATTATTTCCTGCATTTATGTGTGACAGCATTCCCATTATTACCCCCATATATGTTGGAAAAGGTGGGTTTGGCATCATAGGAAGGCCAAAATATTGTATTCTATCGTTTTACTTCACTAAAATAATTTGTACACAACATAATAATTACTCCATTAAAACCTTCAGGAATGAAGGGTTAAAGAAATTTGTACTCTGTTGTACCAAAAAGTTGTAAATAAATGGCATGTGGATTAACTCAGAGTAATTTGCCTTTAAAACATCAAAACGGCGTCGTTTTGAACAGCTGTGTAGATCGGCCACACAGTAATTTGCCCCTAAAAAGAATATAGGCCTAAATCCCTTTGACAGGGAGTCAGAAAATCAGAAGATCACTTTTTTTTTTTTTTTTTGAAATACTATTGACCCTGTTACATGTAGTATCTGTCCATATACTTTCTCAACATACTGAAGCCCAACAAGTCAACATTGCCCCCACTGAGGCTCGAACCCATGACTTCCCACTTAGAAGAATCACTTCATGCCGCTTGACCACAAGGCCTTTGGCCAGAAGACCACTTGTTAAATCCTATTTAAATGACATATATAATCCGCGCATCTATTAGCTTCTTTCTATGAATATGTTGAAGACTGAAATTCAATTCTAACTTTTTCAGAAGGTCTTGAACGGCTCCCACAAGGTGCAAATGATATTTTTCATTATTGTCCTCAACCTTTTTTTAATCTTTTTATTTTTACAATCTACTACGAATCACTCCTTAGTTTCAAGTCTTTTTACTTAATTTGACTTCTTTTTATTGATTGATTGTGTTCTAAAAGGAGAGTAATTAATTAGATAGTTTGTCAATACAAAAGTGTCCTGTTATATTTGAATTGTTTCGCTTGTAGTATAGGTTAGTAATTATTTTTATATATAAAAAACTCCCAAAATACAAAAATACATCAATCAATATATATGAGACAAAGTTGCTAGAAACATACATGCACGTTTTGAAATAATAATAACAAGACTTTATGGCCGGTGACCCCACAATATAATTGGTGGATCTATTTCACTCATCATATATTAATTGATTGATTTTTACAAATTTTGTTACATCAATCTACTCATGCTCAATAAATATATATTTTTGGGGTTTGAATTACGAAGAAAATATGAATCCTCTATTCAAGGGGCATATTATGTAAATCACAATCATGTGTAATAGTCTAAAATCACAAAAGATAGGTAAATCACATTTTAAAGACTTTGTGCGATAAACTCATCTGAGAGGGTGGCAAGAACTGAACGCATGACCTTCTGGTATAAAAATCATGTTCTACTCACTCAATCACCTTTTTCAGAACAGATAGTTTATTATTGTATGTTACGTATGTTCATGGTTGTGGTTAAAAGTAATTAAATTTTATTTAGGTATGCAAGTACATGATTTAACGAGATAATTAATAAAATTTCAGTAAATTAGTCTTAAATTATATTAAAAATACTATCTACATACAAAGATTAAAAGTAATTTACCCAAAATTACTCTTAATTATAAAACTTGAAGTCCTTACCAAAGGTACGGTAGTCTATAAACTCTCTAGACTGATACATTAAAAAAAAAGTGTCAAATTCGCTCTCTAAATTCAATGAATAGTGTAATTAGATATTCTAATTGAAAAAAAAAAAAAACTCCAATGAAACTCTCTGACAAAATAGTGCAATTAATTTGTATTATTGCTGATGTGGCATTGGCTAGAATAACACATTATGTTATAATGTTTAAATGAATTTTAGTTATACGACTTTTATTTTTAGAATTTTAATTAAAAAATCGTCACTGACCGTAAATAATGATATTTGGTGGTTGTTTTTGTTAACGGACAACTCGTGGCATAAGTTGTCCATAAATAGAAGAGATAGTCATAGTTATCTGGATCTAGAAATAATGAAGACAACCAAGACAATTCAAGTAAGAAAAATATTACTTTTTCTCTCTTAAATTATTTCTTATAATCATCTTCTATCGTACCAACAAAACATTTTATATTTATCGGTTACTCGTAAATTGAGCAATCTCACCCTAAGTTAAAAAAAAAAATTCACAATAATTAAATATAAAAATATAACATTATGTCACTCATTAATTATCGCTTTTGGAACAAAATTATTCTTGGCCGGGCTTGAACTTTAATGATTTTAGTTGTTGAAAAGGTTGTTGCATGTGTAATTAGGCCATGTGCGATTGCTGGTGGAACTATGTTGCATACCCCACAAAATGCACACTTTGTAACTACCAAAATGTCAGGGGCAATAGTATCAATATTTAGGATTTCATCTTAGAGATTATAGTGTTGTGCTTTAAGTTCAACACTTAATTATATATAAGTTTGATATAAGTTTCTTTCCCTCAGCTTATTAATATAATTAAATTCAGCGGGTAATCTCACCTGACTTGGGGTTGTGGTCGGAGAGCCGCATTAACGACCCTCGACCTATTCTCAAACTTTAAATAGGTAGGACGGCGCGACTACTTCATTGAACTGCGCCACGGAATCAACAGCTCCAAGTGGGCCACGCCATTTTTGGTAAGCAGAACTGGCGATGCGGGATGAACCGGAAGCTGGGGTTACGGTGCCCAACTGTGCGCTAACCTAGATCCCACAAAGGGTGTTGATCAATTAAGACAGTAGTGACAATAAATAAGAATACCGGACTCGATTGAGTCTGATAATTCGAATGAGTACAATCTAAATCCCTTAACGATGATCCATTGTAGGGCAAGTCTATAAGGCCTTTTATTGTTCTGCTTTAAAGACTAGTGAAGGGGTAAATTGCGAATTGTATCTTAACTGGCCTCTATATTTGATTTTATTGATCTTGTACCCTGCGGCTACTATCAAAACAAAGCATATGAACTTATTTTAGATTGATTGACTAATTAAGTTGTGTCGCGTACTCCTTAATTATATATGATTAATATATTTTTTGAAATGATAAATAATTTTATTATCACATCAGAAAACAATGAAGCAGTTAAGCAGACAATCATGAAGAATTGGAAATTAATTTATTTACATTTATTGCAAAAACGGGAGAAGATCAGAGAAAAGAATGAAGAAAATCAAACGTGGCAAACATTATTGGACTGTAACAATTAGTAGGGGACCAAAACATTGTATATGCAATCTTGTTTTTAATAATCCTGTCTCTCTCCGTGGTGCCTGCTGAGGTTTAGCAGTCACGTGTTGCTTGTATGTTTGTGAATTTGTTTGTCTATTACTTTTTTGTTTTTTTTTTTAAATGGTACTTTTTGTCTCTAAATTATAGAGTAATTATAAGATTTATTCGTATTTGTTGGTTGTGCTCACTTCTCGTACGTTATTAAGTTATGACTAACATTACAAATTTCATCCTTTTTTCTAACAAGTTGTGCTCACTTCTCGTTCTTAAGTCATAACTGAAGTTGCAAATTTCGTCCTTATGGTTTAATTCGTTAGAAAAAGGATGAAATTTACAACATCAGTTATAGCTTAGGACAAGAAGTGAGCACAACCATTCAACCAACAAGTAGGGACGCATCTTACAATTACCCTATAACTTAGGGGAAAAAGTACCATAACTATTGAGGTACCAAAAAGTACATTTTCCTTCTTTTTTTTTTTTTTATTTATAAATATTTTAACTCAGGTACCTTAACTTCACCGAATTACATCCCAACCCAACACTAAATTGTACACTTGATGCACAAAGAATTCATATTGGGAAGTCCAATCTTCAGATTGTCTGTGGTAGAATTCGAACCCTTACCCAGCTGTTGGAAAATCAATAACCTACTACCCCAAGAGCTTTTTTTCCAGCTTCATCGAATTACATAATAACCCAACATACACTAAAATGTACAGTGCAGCCAAAGACCTTGTGATCTAGTCATCTAGTGGCATCCGGTTTACACTCCCATGTGGAAGGGAGTGGGTTCGAGCCTCAGTGGAGGCGATGAACAGATACTGCATTGTAACAAAGTCAGTAGTACTCAAAAAAAATGTACAGAGTTTTTTTTTCCAGCTTCATAGAATTACATCATAACTCAACACTAAAAATGTGCATTTCTACGCACAAAATGTCCGTTTCAATTTTTGTCCGTCATATCTAAGAGTCTAATCTCTAAATTATTTCTGGTAGGATCCAAACCTCCACACTACCGCTAAAAGTAATTGTAAATGTTGCTTTCCAATCAATGGACCTCTACTCCGAAGGTAAAGTTGAAGTTGAAAAAGAGCCGTGTGAAATGATTCCGGCCACACGTTAACTTATCCCCGAATTTTAATTAATCCTGGAATAATTGGACTGGACGGTCCATAACGCCGCGTTTGGGCACGTTTCGTATTTCGCCCTGCCAGGTGAGAAAAGGAAAGAGATCCATCTGAAATATACAATTATGTCTTTGGCTTCTTCTGTTATTTGGTCAAGAAAAGATTCTCCCCAAACAATTCTATTCTTATCCCTTCAAATATCAAAATCAATCGTATAAGTTTTGTTTATTTATATATCAAACATTATTTTTATTTTTGGTTAAAATTGTTGATTCAGATGGGAGGGGTTTGAGTTTGGTAGAACAACTTCTTAATAAAGCTCAACAAATGTTTAACTGGACTAGTTTTATATTGCACGATGTAAATTTCAATGCAGTATGCGAAAAAAAAATTAAAATGTTCTCTCTTTATTTAAACGATATATTAATAATGGTTGTATTCGGTCTAAGATAAGTGTTAATATTTACTTATTGTATTTAATGTTCACATTTATCTTGTTAGATACTCATATTGTATTAATAATTGAAAAGAAAAATTCTTTTGAATTATATAGAAATAATACTAAGATTCATGATATTTTATCATGCTACATTAAGAATAAGTATAAAAAATAAATACTCTATTTAAGCATTGAGAATAAGCATTTTTTTTTTGGGTATGGGATTACACATCACCTATCATCCAACAAATATTCTAAATACAAAATTTACAATTTCTCAACAAATACTGTCCAATTACGCATTTTTCAGAGAAATAAATTTTGTACTTCTTACGATCAATGCTAACTTCTTATCAACCCTTACTTATTCCTTTTATTTAAGATGTACAATAGTACAGGATATTATATTGGATAATTTTAATTATACATATTTTCAAATAAATAACTTTAATTCAGTATTGTGCTTCAGTCGGATGGAGAAAGTAGTTATGAACATATATTGTATTATAACAGAGTCAGTAGTACTAAAAAAAATAATGGGTGCTATCTCATTAAATAACAAATATGAAAACATTTTACCAACCCGTACTTTTTCCTTTTACGTTTAAAAATAGACACAGAGCATGTTTGGTTAGTGGCGGATCCGCCAAAATTTGGCGGATCCGCCAACTTTGGCGTTTTGACTTGGTCAAAACGCCAAAGTAAACTGTTTGGTTAGCAGCGGTTTGGAGCAGCGGATTGCTCCAAACCGCTGCAAACTCAAACGCTGCTATGAGCAGCGTTTGAGAGTTGGCGTTTAAAATTTTCCCAAAACGCCCTTATTTATTAAAAAAAAAAAATTAAACTGTATGTAGCGCCTTTCGGCGCTGAGAAGCGTGAGGGCTATTCCAAATGGAAGAGGAGCACTGCTCCTCTTATATAGAGGAACTCAAGTGCTCCTCTTCCATGTGATTTCGATGTGGGATAAAAATCCCACATCATTTAGAAGGGGAGCCACGTGAGGTGGCTCCCCTTTGTCTATTTTTTTTTTTAATTTTATTTTGTTATAATTTTTTTTGTTTTGTATTATTATTATTATTATTATTATTGTAAATTTTATTTTATATAATAATAATAATAATAATAATGATAATAATAATATGAATGTCCTTTTAGGTCATTTTACATATTAACCGCTAATCTAAACAGCTAATTTTACCAAACATCTTTTTACAAACCGTTAATACAATCCGTTGGTCAAACCCGCTAATACAATCCGCTTTTTTATAACCGCTAACACAATCCGCTAACGCTAACTTCTAACCGCTGATAACCAAACAAGCCCACAATAGTAAAAGTCATTGTATAATGTTAGATATACATCTTTTTAGAGAAATAACTTCGGTACTTCTTACAGCATGTGTTAACTTTTTAAAATAAGAAATACAAAGACATTTTTATCAATCTACGTTTTTTTTTTTTTTTTTTTTTTT
>CM008345.1:2364640-2375234 GCA_002525835.2 Ipomoea batatas
CGGAGTATTAGTTTATATATTTTTATATTTTAAATAAAATAATAAAAATATAATTATACATTTCTACTCATTTTCCGGAAAATAAACCAAACACACACATACAGTTTTTCAGAGTACATCCAAACACCGAAAATGAACTCATTTTTCGAAAAATAACTCATTTTCCAGAAAACATTTTCTAGAAGTCATTTTCCTGCTTTCCCCCTTAAGTTTCTTGAGTTTCTCAAAATATTCAAAATAATTTTTTTCACTCAAATATAACAAACTCCTCAAATAGTTTTTTCTTATATTATACGGAGTACAACTTTTAGAAGTGTCGGTTTCAAAAAAAACCTTTTAGAAGTGTCCTATTTTCTTCTTCTCCAAGTTCAGTCATTTCAGTCATTTTCTAGTTGACACTGGCAGAAGAAAACGGTAAGGACGGAATAGCCTTCTCTCTCTACCCAAAAACCAAAGCCCTATTTTCATATCTCCTCCCACCAAATCCTCATATTTACGACTTTTATTCCTTCATTTCTGATTGTTCTTGTTGGTTGTGTCTTCAATTTGATCGTTGAACTTTGCTACAGTGCGGGATGGGAGATAAAGCGGTTGCGCCACCCGATAATAACAACAAAGGCTCCGATGGTTTCTCACTTTCTCTCTATATCTCTTGGCATGTCTATAATGTTTGTTGTGATGATCTTATGCAGACAAGCAAAATAATTTTACAAGTTGTGAAAATTGAAGTTTTGCATTTGCAGTTGATTCAATTATTGAAGTTTAGAGTTCAAATAAACTATGGGGTTTCCGTTACTTTTGTCTTTACTTCAGTAAAGATATGTTTTTTTTTTTAGTTTGATTGGAAAAGTGGGAGCTCAGTGAGGCTTTCATGACTTGCTTTGATGATCATGTTGAGCATAGATAATATATAAACATAAATGTGCAGTCCAACTATTAGTTTAAGCTTTTAGTTGAGATGGATCACATGCTTCAATTTGGTATCAGAAGGGACATGTTGGGCATAGATAATATATAAATATAATGTGCAGTCTAATTATCAGTTTAGGCTTTTAGTTGAGATGGAGCACATACTTCAATTTGTTGAGCATATAATATAATATAAACATAAATGTGCAGTCCAATTAGAGTCAGGTCATAGATAATATATAAACATAAATGTGCAGTCCAATTATCAGTTTAGGCTTTTAGTTGAGATGGAACACTTACATCAATTTGTTGAGCATATAATATAATATAAACATTTTCATATAATATAATATAAACATAAATGTGCAATCCAATTAGAGTCAGGTCAAAGGTCATGGGTTCAAATCTCTGCATATAAAAAAGAGACTATGGTTCATGTGTTGCTTGGAGCCCATCAAAGCAATCATAAACCTAATCCAACTATTAGTTGGATGGAGCACATGCTTCAATTCAGACTTAGTAGGACTGCATTTCAAGTTGATTCTGACTGGTAATGATAATTCCATAATTTGGCTTCACACATGTTGTGATAATTTTGAAGGGTGGTTGGTAACTGGTTCAATAAGTTTTATCAGTAGTTGTTATAGGAGTAGATGAGTTGATAGAAGCTTATCCAAGCTGAACTTTATTCATTTTCCTGTTCTTCATTTACAGTTTTGCTGCCTGTACGCAATACAAACAACCACACAAGAGGACGCTTTGGGCGTGGACATTGGCAAAATGGTAGAGGAAATGGCAGGCTTCCTTCACCCAATTATCCACCAAGGCAGAATTATGGGTATGGTAGAGGAAATACTCCTCGTGATGAGCGTTTTGTTTCTGAACTGAAGTTTCCAAAGAGTGAAGAAACATTAGCAAGAAAATCCACAGCAATACTAGAGGTTGGATGCCCTTCTTCTTAGTCTCAACAGGATAGAGAGAGAGCTGTGAAAATCATATGTTAAATTCTCACTTTGCTGCTCCAGTTTTGCTTTTTCTTATAATAATAAAGTTTTGCTTTGTCCATGGTGTGATTAGCCTTGTGAACTTGCTTGCTATAGTCGTGTAAAAGATGGAGATGTCTACTTTGATGATCGCTGCTTGGTAAGCATACTTTGGACCTTTCAGGTATGTTTATCTTGTGGCTTTTGAAAATCCTTTGTTGGTAATTCATGCCTGCGTGTTATAATTTTTCCAGAGGCTATTTAAACGTCTTATTACTGAAGATATTGGATCTGACCTAAATGAAGGCTTTGATACTTTCATTGAGAAGAGAGGTATGTTAAGGATTCTATTCAATGAAGTGAAAAATATGCATTTCATTGCTGATTTTAACTATGTATAAGGCTGATGACATCTGATACTCTGTCCAAAGATTTGGGCTCTCAGGGCTTCGGTGACCTTCTGGCCTGTGTTAGGAATAAGAATATCCCACTTGATAGGATGCACTTTGTGGTAAGAATGTTTGATATTCTGGACTTTCATGTGTTCAGTAGTTGAAACCATATTAATTTATTTTTCTCTTGTCCTTTCTGACAGACATATCGCAATAACCTTAATAAGGTAATCTCTCATTTTGACTGGTTTGCTGTATGGTTTGACAGTATACTACGAATATGTGGCCAAGGTGCAAATAGATATTTTGACACCTATAATTCCAACTTTTTATGTATTGAAGTGATTTTGGACTTTGGATGATAGGTTATAATCTCTCAAGTTGGGCCTGCTTGGCAATGTAATTTTTCAGTCTTCAAAAAAATCTTGATTATGTGCAGATAATGGCTACGCCTTATATAAGGAATGAGCCTTGGGAAATGGGAGTTCACAAAAGGAAAGGTGTTGTCTATCTGGATGTGCATAAATTACCAGAGAGGCCGGAAAGTGAGCTAGATAGAAGAAGGTAAAAGAGAGTTATTAAAATTCGATTTGGATTTAGTCATTAAGTTATCGAACGGGGGGGTTATTCATTATTGTTTGTTTTTTCAGGTGTTACTGGGGTTATTGTTTTGAGAGCCTTGCCACTGAAGATCCTGGTAGATCTGGTGGAGATAGGATTCGTAACATTGATGCTAATGTTGAATATTGTGCTGTATTCGAAACTAAAATAGGAGAACACCACATTTTGATGGGGGCTGAAATGGATTGTTGTGATTCAGGGGATGATGGAAGAAGATTATATGTTGAACTAAAAACAAATCGCGAGGTAACACTGTATGCCTGGATGTAACTAACACCTTCCCCGCTTTGTTTGATTTAGTTTTCGAATCTAAACCTTATTTTGTCTCTCTTTTTTTCCCTGCTTGTAGTTGCTGGATCATCGTACTGAGGAAACATATCAGAGGAAGAAATTACTCAAGTTTTGGGTATTTGACCTTTATAAGTGTATCTCTATATAAGCCTTGTAGATTTCGTATAAAGTTCAAAGATGTATTCGACCTTTTTCCCTTGTTTCTTGTCTGAAATTTACCAAGTTTGTTCTTAACTATCTCTTTTCTGATGTGCAGATCCAGTCATTCCTTGCTGGTGTACCTAACATAGTTGTTGGTTTTAGGTTAGTGTCATGGCATCATCTGTGTTTCCTTAGTTCTCGTAGTTGATAATCAGTGTGCAATTTCGAATATGTTATATATCTGACATGTCTTCAGGGATGATAATGGTCGTATTGTCCGCACTGAGAGATTGAGAACTAATGAGATCACACAAAGGGTGAAAACGAAAAGTTACTGGCAGGTAATTCAAATGCACACAGCTTCATTAATTTGAATGGAATGGCTTATCTCTTTACTCGGGTTTTGATTTTTACAGGGTGGAGTATGTCTGGCGTTTGCAGATGAGGTTCTATGCTGGCTTTACGGGACAGTAAAGGAAAGTAAGAATCTGTGTTAACCTTCTAATATATTCAAGTAATGCTGCTGCAGATATTCTCGTGTGACTATTAACTTGCTCTTTTTTTTTTTTTTTTTTTTTTTTTTTTTTTTTTTTTTTTTTTTTCTCCACAGACGAAGACTACATCTTGCAGTTCACTGCATATTCTAACCGGCTGGAGCTTCTACGTGCTTCGTCCTGCCCGGATGCAATTACTCACCATGTTCAACAGCTAGAGAGTTTCTGAGTTTGCTGCAGAATGGAATAAACCACAGATCTGAAGATACATGGGGGTTTTGAGCCTGGAAACAATGTTGAGTATATTGTTGGATGTGAGAATAGGCTTATGGACAACTTTGCTACCTTGTTTTGGTGGATTAAGACACTAATTT
The DNA here is from genome assembly GCA_002525835.2 of Ipomoea batatas. Classification (NCBI taxonomy): domain Eukaryota; kingdom Viridiplantae; phylum Streptophyta; class Magnoliopsida; order Solanales; family Convolvulaceae; genus Ipomoea; species Ipomoea batatas. The sequence continues at coordinate 2,368,846 of CM008345.1, forward strand.
ATTTTATATTTTTAATGTGTGTAAAATATGCAGATGTTTTGGTGGCTCATTTTGTCTTTGAAGCATTTTAAATTTGTAGTTCATCAAGATACTGCTGAGTTCATAGTATACTCCCCGAGTCCCCGTCCCGTCTTTGAACCCCCGACCAGTTCCCATTCCCAGCGAAAAATTGAAGATAGTCTTCATCTCTGTCCCTGCGAGAAATAGAATTTAGGGGGATTTAAATTTCCTGTTCCAAATCAACTCTTAGTCAAAATATTAAATTAATGTAATTTTTATTTTTTTAATATATATATATATATATATTAATTATAATAATTATTCGAAGACGGGATGTGACAGAGAATGAAAAATTGTCATTGTTTTTGTTCTTTAAAAATTTTCTCCATCCCATTTTCGTTGAGACAGATTCCCGTCAACTACGGGCTAAATTACCATCCCTAGTTATAAGTTGAACAAATAATACTTGGCACTTCTAACAATGACGTCATCATACTCAAATTTGATTTTCGATGATTAAACTGTCTTGCCATAATAAGACTTTAAAATTAATAATTGATGTATTTCCAAAAAAAAAAAAAAATGTAGTGTAATAAAATAAAAATATTTGTAGTGAGTCGGAGACTACATAGTACATACATGTCCCATCAGTGAATAGTCATCGTGTGCCACGTCATTGCTTACACTTAGCTCAATCTCTCCTCTGAGCTACAATTTCGGAGAATCGATCGCCGCCGCGGCACCAAATCTCGAGCTCCCGCCGTCGTACTCGCCGATCACTTTTTCGCACTCGCAAGTCTCATCCGGAGGGAGCGAGTTGACGCTCACAGAACAAAAGTGTAAGGAAGGAAGGAAGGAAGGAAGGAATAGCCTTCTCGCTCTCCCCAAAATCAAAGCCCTAGTTTCATATCTCTTCCCACCAAATCCTCATATTCGCGCCTTTTATTCGTTCATTTCTGGTTGTTTGTGCTTTCAATTTGATTTGATTGTTGAACTTTGCTACAGAGGCGGATAGGAGCTATGTATAGAGAGAAACGAGGAGGTGGGGGATCGAAAGCGGTTGCGGCGGCGGCGGAGATAGGCCACGTCGTCGGCTATAGGAAGAGACTGAACGAAGCTTTGGACAAGCACTTGGACCGCTCCTCGCCTTCCACCTCCACAAACGCTACCAGAGGGCTCGCTGTTAAGGATCCTCGTTTGTCCACGTACAATTCCAAGGACTCGCGATCTTCGGCACCCGATAATAACAACAAAGGCTCCGATGGTTTCTCTCTATTCCTCTATATCTCTCTCTGTCTATAATGTTTGTTGTGATGATCTTATGCGCTGACAAGCAAAAAAAAAATTAAGTGAAAAGAAAAACCACATTCTTTGTGGCATGTGGGGGCATACCTAGTGGATGTTTAAGGTTAAGAGCTTGTTCTAGGATGCTTATTGCTTTCTGCTTGATGATTGATAGAAATCCTGTAGTTTTGCTCTCATAAGTGAAGTGAGTTTGGTTACTTAAGTTGAAACAAACATGATTTAAGCTTCAAGCTGCAGCATGCTTGTTTGCAATTGAATACCAATCGGTGTTTTCATCTCAATGGGTTGAAGTGAACTTGGGAGATTTCAGTATTCCAGGGTCCAGTTTTTTACCAAATAAAAAGCCTGCAAGACAATTCCAACTTCCAAGTGCTTAACTCCCCATGTGTTGGATAGGATTTAAAACGAGGGTAGTGGAATTTATCCTCTATAAGTTTATTAGAAAAAATGGTGTGTTTGGAGATTGAAGTATAGGGTAGCACCCCTTTGTACAACATTCTTGTAGCCGTAGGTGAGAATAATTTATTCTCTTTTATAAGTTTATTAGAAATTTAATTTAACTGAATCTTGGTTTGACCTTTGGGAGATGATTTTCCTTTTAGATTCAGGATTCCCCTTACAGATTATTTAATCTCTTACTAACATCTTCCCTGATAATTTTCTTTTGGCAGTGGAATTTGAAACCGACAGTGAGGAGTCAGATATTAGTGGATCTGATGCTGATGACACACCATGGATAACGTGGTATTGTAATCTACGTGGGAATGAGTTCTTCTGTGAAGTTGATGATGACTACATCCAAGACGACTTTAACCTCTGTGGTCTTAGCAGCCTAGTCCCGTATTATGATTATGCACTTGATTTGATTTTGGACGTTGAATCTTCTCATGGTTAGTCTTCTCTTTCAAAAGATTGATTGCAAACCTTGATGCACTTTTTCTTACAAGGTACCTGACATTTTATGATTTGGGGTATCTGTTGGATACCCTTACCCCCCTCCCATGCGAATAAAATGATGCTCCATTTAAAAGAAACTGGCCTACATATAGAGTTAAGACTTTCTTTTATGCTTCTCTGGTGACAATTTTTGTGCTAGTGAGGGCAGCATTTCACTCTTCAGGGGATAATATAATGCCTTCTAGAAATCTTTCACAAGATAGATAGGCTATTTTTCCATCTGCAAAAATATCTAATTTATTGGTATCAGGGGACAATCTTTTCATTTCATATCAAGTCAATTGTACTTTTAAAAATGGAATACTTCTGCCTTGATTCTTGTTTAAGATTTGCCAAAGGTTCTATTTGATGTAGCAAATTTTATAGTTTCACTTGGACAGAAACATTTTTCCATTAATCCATTTGTTGGCAGGAAAGCTGTAGCCTTTAATAGTAATGTGTGATTTACTGATTTCCTAGATCTTGTCCTCATGTTCCGACTACTCTAATTTGCAAGTTCCATAATACTAAAATCTTGTTTCCATCCAGGCATATGCTTTGAACTTGAACTTGAAGTACATGGATGGTTTCTTCTAGTTTAGTCCTGTAGTTTCTTCATACTTCTGTGTTCAACTAGAATGGCTGATATGTGTAGGTGATATGTTTACAGAAGAACAGAATGAACTAGTTGAATCGGCAGCTGAGATGCTTTATGGCCTAATACATAACCGCTACATATTGACAACCAAAGGACTTGCTGCAATGGTGAGAATCCATTCCATCATTATACAATTTATCCTCCTACAACTGTCACTATGGGAAACTATCTGGCCTTTTACAGCTAGAGAAGTACAAAAATGCTGAATTTGGTAGATGCCCAAGAGTTTTCTGCTGTGGTCAACCATGCCTCCCTGTTGGTCAGTCAGACATACCTCGACAGAGCACAGTGAAAATTTTTTGCCCTAGGTGTGAAGAAATATACACTCCTAGATCCAGATATCAAGAGAGTATCCTTTTTATGTTCTCTAGATACCTTATCAATGTGCTATAATTACTTGGCATGGCTAGAGAATATTCTATCATTTTTTTTTTCATTCAGCATTTTATGCTTGGTTCTTTGGTTCCTTTACTTTATGAAGGCATCGATGGAGCCTATTTTGGGACGACATTTCCACACCTTTTCCTGTTGACTTACAAACACCTCAAGCCACAGAAGTCTACACAGAGCTACATCCCTCGGGTATTTGGTTTCAAAGTCCACAAGCCATGACCCTCGAGTTATTACTCGGGATTTGTATCATTATCAATGCTTCAGGAGGGGGGATAGACACTCACCATATATTCTATAGCTTACATATAAAGGCAAGATACAAGAAGTACAAAGATGCTCAAGTCTATGTCAAATTTCTTGCTTAATGTAGTTTACCTTCAATCTAAAAGTGTTTTTTCCCACTGTGAATCGCAGTTTTCCCTATTCCTTTTTGTGTTTCTCATTGGCGTTCAGTCCACTAAAATGCATCAATCATTTCGAGAATGATTTGTAATCCTGAAATTCTCATAAAAACATTCAGAATTCCAGTTTTAAGAATACAGTATTACAGTATTACAGTGTGATTTGCTGTGCCCTCTCATTAACTCATCTGCTGCTCTATCTTGCGAATTGACACAACACTGTTCTATTGTTTACTGAGAAGAAGTTTATGTTTATTCTTTTTTTATTATTTTTTATTTTTTAAAGTCATTTTAATCTGTATTCTTTTCTTTAGTTTGTTGGAAACCTTTAATCATTTTACTCCTAATTTTGTGGGCAATTTTAGCTGAGTTGATCTAGCAATTGTCTTGGTAACTATAAGGTTCAGCTCTTTGTGGGAGCTGCCTATTGCTTTTCTTGGTTTCAGTCAGCCAATTATGAGCAATTTAAGTTTGTTTACTTCTTTGTGCTTCTTTGTCGGTTAAGGTCACAAGACGAATTTCACACCTAGTACACCTTCTGTGGTGGCTGCGATTATTCTTGTAAATCAAAGTTTATAAGAAACTTGAGATAAGCTTAGCAGTCCATTTGAAAATGAAATGAAACAAAAACTTTTGTGGCTTTGTGTTTCTGTCCCTTTCTTATGTTGTCCAGTATCAGCATTCTGTTTCATTTCACCCTCATGGCTTGTGATAACATGATGACTCACATTGGAAAAATAAGGAAAATTGCTTTTATGTACAAACATCGATTTATAAGGTAATTTAAGTTGCCACTTGTACATAGGGCAGTGAATCAAATATTATGATATCTTTAAAAGTTTGTCAAAATATATAAACTCATGTCCTGAAGATTGGACCAGTCAACAACATTGTTTGAATTGAAGGGAGGATTAGATCAGAGTGAGTGACATGAGAGAATGATATGGGGATGAGATGGACAAGAGCTTGGGGTTATAGAAAAGGGATAAGAACAACTTATCCAATTGGTGTATAATCAATCATTATGATTGGAAGATGTGGAGCCTTCTTCATCTTTGGATGACTATTGACTATGCACCCTACTTTCTTAATTATTATTATTATTGAACAAATTCCATATTAAATATAAAAAGTGCTGCATAAACTATGGTTAAGTTACACACATGATAGCAGTTAAAAGCAGACGAATATCACCAGGTAGGTAATGTAATTTTTTTTTAAAATTAAAACACTGTAAGCAAATTTTATAATTTTATAAGCTATAATATCGTATACTTTACAAAATTTTATATTGTACGTTATAAATTACACTCTTATATATAATTTTGCAAAGTATACAACATTGTAAAATCATTTGAGTATTGAGTAATATAGCATTACAAAATGTTTATACATGTGGTGTATAGTATATGGAGGGGCTAAGGATGAATAGAAGCATGAGGGCCCCAATGACATGTCATGGATGGCTAAGATTTAGCCAATTCTCTAGCTGTCCCTACAAACATTCTTGGTTGGATTATTATTGACAAGGAGGAAATGATTTGGTAGTATAAATTAAATGATTAGACTTATATTTGAAATTTCAAATTTTTGAATTAAGTATGGCAATAAATTCCATTAAAGATTATAAGTGATCTTTCTTGATGTAAAAATTTGGTCAAATTAATGTGAAGATTGTGATTTGTTACTAAACATGACTTATAGTGTGAAGTTGCATTGAACTATACCAAAGATTCAAAGAGGGTAAGCTATACAAATCTGAAGATTGAAATTTGAAATGAAATTTAAAAGGAAAAAATAAATAAATGGCAAGCAATAATTTAGTGTATAATGTGACAATGTGATAAGACACTTCATTGTGTATGATCTTTGCTTTTGATAGTGTCTTTTTTGGAATTATATATATACATACATACATATATACCTACAAGGGAAGGATTCTCGTGCGATTGTGCGGTTACGCACCTTAAACATTACAATGACGCATCTTAAGTACACAAACTACGCACTTTAATCACACAAACAAAGCACCTTAAAAAACACAAACCACATGTACCTAAAGCTTTAGGCCGACCACGTATCTAAGGTTTTAAAATGGTGTACCTTAAGTTTCAACAACTCACGCACTTTAAACATATAAATCACGCACCTTAAGAATGAAAACCACGCACCTTAAGCTTTAGGTTCACTCACCTTTAAGTTTCACCACTGACGCACCTTAAGCACATAAACCACACACCTTAAGAAGAAAACAACGCACCTTAAGAAGAAAAACTACGCACCTAAAGCAACCGCAAAACCGCACCAGAAAAAGCCAACCGCACAAGTCATGTTAAGTAGAGTTGTCAAAACGGGTCAAACCAAAACCCGTTTAACCCATATTCTAGATGGGCTGAGTTGGAGATCCCAAATTATATGCATTGTAGACATTGGTCCAAAAATAACATTCATATTCTGTATCTGTAGTTGACACATTTTGTATCTGCATGTGACAATTTCTATACTTGTAGGTATCATATTATCTATTATATTTGTTTATACGTAAAAAACTGTTCACTGTAAGTATAAAATATGTTAATTGAAGGTATAAAAATTTTATATCTGGATTCACAATGCAACATAAACAAATGGAAGGAGATCAAGAAGACTAGAAGTAAGAAAAAAAAAATCTTCAAAAAAGAAGTAAGAAAAAAAAA
>CM008345.1:2506228-2527718 GCA_002525835.2 Ipomoea batatas
TCAATTCAAAGCTCAAGAATATCCATACAAAATTGCTCAATCCAAATCCACAAATGTGGATACTCTAAAATTGTTGTCAGCATGGAATTATTGCACTCAATTTCATCTCAGTTGGTGGACTTGTACAAATTTTTTTAAAAGATTAATATAATTCTGTCCGAATGGAATTATTGCATTCTGTCACGCCCCACTTCTAGGACATGACTCGACCGTATCGTTACGTGAAAACCTGTAACAATATGAAGCCTAACCATACATACCTCTCGAAACCTTCATAACAACACTTGAATACATAATAATTCCACAACAAAGAACTAGTTCTTCCCAAAACACTTATCAATTCACCACTATTAAATATTTAGAATCAATAGTAGTATGTCCAAAATGCATCACAAGCACCAAAATCAAGCACAATGATTTACCAAAAATACAAATGGGGCAAAACTATTATCCCACACAAGCAAAAATCCATGATAAGCTCCAATACTAGGACTAAGTCTCCTAGTTTCAAAAGTCACATTCAAGATCCCACCACTTGCGCCTCGTACTATTCACATATCCTTAACTACTCTGAAACATGAGGAAAATAAAAATAATGAGCTAATGCCAGTAAGTGATACTCTTCTCAACCCGGATCAAGTAACCTTAATAAAAGACAATAAGCTTTAGAGTAATTTAATAGGTGCAAATCACGATCTTCAAACTGTATCGAAGTCATATAATTCCATCATACCATACACAGGTTCTCCAAAATAGAAACTTTAGCTTTAGCTACATGGGCATCAACATTATTTCATAATACAATACTTTCAAAAGCTCAAATCATTCTTTAATCCATGACTCATTGGCAACTTACACCCACCATTATACCTTGTGGAATATGCCATTATCGGTATAATGATCTAAAAAGACTCGACGATTTGGAATGAGTCAGGCTCGACGATTCAGAATGAGCCGGATGGAACGTTCCAACAAATAATTCAAAAGTAAAGACTCGACGATTCGGAATGAGTCAAGCTCGACGATTCAGAATGAGCGCGCATTTAGGAACGTTCCAAGCCGAACAAAACAAACAACAAAATGTAGGTTGCCTCATGAGTTTGGCCAAACATTCAAAATAATTCTTGTACTCAAATAGCCCATTGTAACAAAAATCATTTCCTTAAAAATCACGTAACAAAGTACATATCCAAAAGTAATATGGAATATGTATAACTGATAACTTGCAAAACAAATATGAAATCATAAACTAATGATTGTCAAATAAATTACTTGATCCTCTTTTAGAGCAAAACACCTTAGTACAAAATCATACCCATAAATCGAATAATATTAAAATCACACTTTAACAATCATAACTAGCTTGAGTCATATTATACCAAAAGTCAAAATATTTTTAACTCAAACTAACCTTAATATGGGTATTCAAAGTAGTAGTTATTCCAAAATAGGTTATGGGTTTTGCAAAATAAGGAGAGAAGAGTTAACCACTTACCTGAAACATCCAAAAATCTTAACTATTTAGCTCACCCAAATACTCCTTGTCAAAATCCCTAATATTTTCGAAACATCAATCTTAGGGCTCCAATGATAAACCCAACTCAAAAACAGTGAAATATGGAGATCAAACTTACATAGCATACTCCAATTACTTGATGAGACCTAAGGTTGAAGAAGATGGAGATCAAAGTTTCAAGGTTTTTCCCTTCCTCTATCTCTCTAGTCAACTCCCTTTATCTACTTTCAAATGGGATATATATGTTTATCCAAGACCAAGTGGTTTCTTAACCTTTAAAGGAAATGAAGGACAATTTCATCCAATATTAAACTTTATTAAGTGATAAGTGCAAAAGACGCCACCTTTATAAGGTCGTTCTCGAATCATATTGTGCACAATTGATGGCTTTTATGTTTGATCTTAATTGCGTTAGAATGCTTGATGTTACCATCGGACCCCGTTCCACACTTTGCTAATCGTTTTTGTAGGTAAAAAGATGTCCAAAAAGGCAAAAAATGGCAATATTTCGGAGAAGGATTTACAAACCGAAGTTGGAAGGCAAAATAGGCTTTGGACGCGCAGTGGACGCGCGTCCAGCGTGCGTCCACCCGTGCGTCCATCGCGGAAAATTGGCGGTTGGGCGTGATTTAAAATGGGGAATTGAGCCATTTTGCAGGGGATCCATCACACTTTAGTCCTAGATCATTTTAGAATATTTCTCTCTCTAGGATTAGCCTAGAGAGGTCTCTCCCAATTCACTCCACATTGCAATTCTTAGGTTTAGATTAGAATTAGAGAAGAATTCCAGTATTGCAAGATTGAGATCAACATTCAATTTCAAGTTCAAGGTTTTATTTCAAGCTAAGTCTTCCTTTTAATTTCTTGTCATTACTTTTGTCTTTTGCTTTTTCAATTCCAAGTATGATTAGATAGATCTTTGTGGATTTGGATTGAGCAATTTTGTATGGATATTCTTGAGCTTTGAATTGATCAATTATGTTTTGCAATTGCTTTGATTATGAGTTTGATTGTGTGAATGGTGATCTTCTTTGACTCTTGTGTGGGAATGATCAACCTATATGAGAGGTGTATGGAGAAGTAGTCTCACCTGCGAGAGTAGGGATACTCCTTAGCCTAGCCTAGCACGTTTCCTTCCCACCTTTGAGAAAATAGGGATTGGAAGGCAAATAGCACACCATGTGTTCGATAATTTGCCTCACCTAGCCTAGTTGCCATGAGAATGGGACTATGGACTAGATGATAGGCCAATGACCACGAGAGTGGCGTTGGCATAGTTGTCTTACCTCAATTTCATTATCTAAGTGTTGCTAGCCTAATATCTTAGGAAATCAAGGATACCTATATGAGTTGCAAGATCCAAATCCTCTTCTCCAATTGATTGTTTCCAACGTTTATTCCTTATTTTCATTATGTTTCATGCACATTTCTTACTATGTTCGGGTTAGCTTTTAAACACTAGACACTCTTGTGCGTAATCCCCTTACCGCTCAAATTTCCTCCTTGCCATCCTTGAGACCGACACTCGGGAACTTCTTCCCGTTTTAACACCCACTTCTTTCCATCCACCGCGAAAACTACATCCATCAAATGGCGCCGTTGTAGGGGATGACATCGGTTTTGAGTAGTAAGTGCCTTTGGATTAACATGAGCAAGTGTTCAAGTTAGAGAGTCTAACCCCCCCATTTTCTTTCTATTTTTGCAATTTACTTTGTTTACTTTTTAATCTTTTTGTCATTTCAATTGCTCCTACTCTCACTTGCAACTACTTCTAGTTGCAAAACAATCTCTTGTCTTTGTATTGATAAGTTGATCCTCTATAATGTATTCTCAAGGAAGATATCAACAAGAAGATTACTATGATAACCAAGGAGGATATAGGCAACCAAGGGGAGACTATAATGCTCAAGTTTCTAACCCCTATGGTTATAGAGATTATGAGGACTATGAACAACCTTACTCAAGGACATATGGGTCTTCACAAGAAGAATACCCACCAAGAAGGCAGTCACTAAGAGCTCAATTTGATGAAAGAGAAGATGGTGACTACACCCACTCAAGAAGAGCCACACCGCCACCTCAAAGAAGAACCATATATGATGAGGCACCAGAGAGTTACCAAGAGTCTTATCATGGTCACGATTATGAGCATTCAAGTCGGACAGAACCACTAAGGAGAGACACCTCTTATGATCATTCAAGGGAATACCGGACACCTAGGTATTGTCGGGATGATTATGAGGAGGATTATCATGATCAAGAAGACTATTCTTATGAATACCGGGGTATAGGAGGAGTGCATCTCACCAAAGCTACAATTCAAAATCTTACCAATCTACCCACTATGACGAGGATGATGACTACCCTCAACAAAGAGGATTCTCTAATTCTCAATCCTACGACTCTTACCCATCCCAAGCCTACTCTCCACAATCCTACACTCAAAACACACCTCCACCCAAAACGAAATCTATTATCGAGCACATGTATGACCATTGGTTGAAACCCAAGCCAAGAGACCCAAATGACCGCTTCAAGACCATTGAGGAACACATGTTTGAAGATATGAATCGACAAGTGACTTGTTATGCTTGTAAAGGGCCTCACTATAGGTATCAATGCCAAAAGTACCCATATTGCAAGAAATGTAAGACTAACTTCCCATGTGAATGTATGTATGAGCACCATAGGGACGAAGTTGATCAAGAGTGCAACCACTATGAGAATGAGGAGTATATGATGCAACCATATGAGGAGGAAAACATGGAAGACATGAATAACAAGATATTGGCAAGGATAGAAGAATTAGAGCAAGAAATGGCTAATATTAGGGAAGGATGGAAGCAAGAATTTAGACAAAGAACCTCCTCTCTAGAGCAAGAGACTCAAGCATCAATTCGAACCTTGGAAGATCAAATGGCTCAAGTGGCAAAATGTGGAAATGAAGGAGTTTGTCAATGTCCGGCATGTGAGAGTGATGATGATGTGGAGATAGTGTGGGAAGAGGAAAAGCCGTGTAGTGACACTATTGAGCTTGCATGTGGTAAGACACTTGACCCTATTAGTGGTAGCACTCCTCTTGGTGATAAAATTTCTAAATCTTGGGCCGACATGTGTGATGAGAATAATGATTGTGGTGATATTGGTGTGCCTATTCATTTTGATAATGCTAATATTGATTGTGTTGATGATGGAGTTGAAAAAGTGGTAGATATGACTAGTGAAAATAATTGCATAATTGAAGATGTTGATAATGCTTGTGTTGAGATGCCTAGTGATGAAATTGGTGTTAAAGAGCATGATAATTTTTGTGATGAGCCATATGATGATTATTTTGATCATAATTGTGGGGATGCTTATATTGAAAATGTTGTTGGTAATGTGGATTGTGTTGTTGATAATGTGCATGCCAATCCTTTGGAGAATGTGGGTAATATTAATGCTAAACATGATGATGAAAATTGTTTTGATACTTGTGAAAATAATTCTTTCAATTCCATGGAGAATAATTCAATAGAGTCGTGTGTGGATAATTTCTCTAATTCTTATGATAGCAACTCTTCCAATCCTTGTGAAAACAACTCTTTCGTTTCTTTAGATGATAAAGATGGTCTTGAGTCTTTTACTTTTGGTGATGAATCTTTGTCAAATGAACATGTTGATGATTTGCATGAGATGCTTTGTAGTGATGATGAAATGAATGTTGATGCTAGGTTGCATGAATTAAATGATGTTGAAATTGTGACTTTCCTTGATAATTGCCTTGACGATGCTTTATATATTCATGAGTTGATTGGTGAAGATAAGGAGGAAACGGGTGGCGATTTACGGGATGTTTTGTCAAGTAAGGAAGAAGAAGAAGGGGTTGAAAATGAGAATGTAAAAGAAGAGGTTGAAGACGAGAAAAATACAAGAAATGAGAGTGTTAGGGAGGAAGTTGAGGAGAAAGTGAGAAATGATGAAAAGGAGTTTGGTGAAAAGAGGAAAAATGAAAAAAGAGGTAAGTTGGAAGAGAATAGCATACTCATGGACATGGATAGTTGCCAACCTTTGGAGGAGAGTATGCTATGCATAGAATTAAAGGAGTTTGCCAATGCCCGGCATTTGAGGGCATATCTTGAAGAAAGAGTGGAAAAGGACTTGTCCCCGTCCAAGTATGTTGGAATGAGGGCTTGAAAGTTGCGTCGGGCTACGGACGTTAAACGGAGCGCTTCTCGGGAGGCAACCCGAGGTTATCTTACATTTTTATGCATTTTGTTTTTGTTGTTTACTTTTGCTTTCAATAAGTTTTGCATTAATGGAAATTAAATTCTCTAATATGGTTTGTAGTATTGCAATGTGTTTTTTTGATGGTGTAGGGAAAGTGATAAATGGCTCAAAGCTAAGAAGTTATGCCTTTCCCACCATGATTAAAGACAATGTACTTAAAGAGTGGAAACCGGGAGATGATGTGACATTGCATTACATGTTTTGAATCCTTCATAAAAGCTTTTGTGTGATTCGTATAGCCCGTAGCACACTTTTAAAGTGTGGAAAGGGGCATAGCTCTTGTTTAGACCTTTTGACTTTCCCACCTTGTGCATAGTGTGAACATCGAGGACGATGTTCCTTTTAAAGTGTGGAAAGGAAAGCACCGGTTGTGCTTTAAAACTTTGATCTATTAAGTGATGCTTAGCGTAAAATTTTGGATATGTTTGAAATGAATACATTGTTTAATCTATCTTAGAAAATGTGTGCTTTGAAGGAGTGTTTGATTCTCAATTTGGAATATCCCTTGAAATAAAACTCTTGTTCACTTTTGATGATTGTTAATGTTTGTATGCTTGTGTGATGTTCACCCTTCATCGAGTTCGGACCATGGTCAAGGAGGTAACGAAGTGGGAGTGTGCACCTATCAACCCTAGTAAGATAATGTTTACTAAGCCCGGAAAATGGAAATAATTCTTTGTTTTTGCTCTCCCGAAGGTGGCGTGTGGGGTTGTGAAGGTGATGTTTGTTATATCTTTTGTTCAAAAAAGAGCCCAATGAGGCCAAAACCCCAAAAGAGCCAATGTGGCCACCTTAGGATATTGAAAAAAGTGTCGTCTTGCTAGGACATTGGGGCAACCATTGCATCGTCTTCGAAAAAGCGTGGAGATCCACGTGAAGTCGGTTGTCCCGATGCGAGGTCTTAGGAGACGAGAAAATTTAAGAGAGCCATCCCGCCAAGATTCTGGCACCCATTGCACCGTCTTCGAAAAAGCATGGAGATCCATGTGAAGTTGGGACGCCCGATGAGGTTATCTTGGGGAATGAGAAGAGGAGAGATCTATCCCGTTAGGACCGGGCACCCATTGCACTGTTCTCGAAAAAGCATGGGGCTCCATGTGAGATCGGGTAGCCCGATGGTTGGTCTTGAGGGGTAGTAGACAACCTTGAAGCCTTTTTGTTATTCACGCTAGTATCTAGGGGGCTTGAGGTTATAAGGGCGGTCGAATAGGGTTGGCTTGTGCACATCGGTCCCACTAGTTGGCTCGGCTAGTGGCCCGTGCTAAATGATTGGTGAACCTATTGTTGGATTGCATGCTTGAAAAGTGTGAGAAAAAAAGAGTTAATTGAAATGAATTGTTTTAGCCTAAGGGCTTTGTTTCGTGGGATATTCGTTGTTGAGAATCTAAGTGTTCGTTTGAAGGCGCATTTTCATGATAGCATAAAGAGTGTATTGATTTCAAATCACTTATGTGTTGCTTGTTCAAGGATAGCTTGCTTGAGGACAAGCAAGTCTTAAAGTGTGGAAATTTTGATAAGTGCAAAAGACGCCACCTTTATAAGGTCGTTCTCGGATCATATTGTGCACAATTGATGGATTTTATGTTTGATTTGACCCTTAATTGCGTTAGAATGCTTGATGTTACCATCGAACCCCGTTTCACACTTTGCTAATCGTTTTTATAGGTAAAAAAATGTGCAAAAAGGCAGAAAATGACAATATTTCGGAGAAGGATTTACAAACCGAAGTTGGAAGGCAAAATAGGCCTTGGACGCGTAGTGGACGTGCGCGTCCATGCCGCCGTCCAATTTTTGGCCCGCAGAAGTTGAAATCTGAGCAGCAGAAGCACGTGGACGCGCAGTGGATGCGCAGTGGACGCGCAGTGGACGCGCGTCCAGCGTGCGTCCACCCATGCGTCCATCGCGGAAAATTGGCGGTTGGGCGAGATTTGAAAAGGGAATTGAGCCATTTTGCAGGGTATCCATCACACTTCAGTCCTAGATCATTTTAGAATATTTCTCTCTCTAGGATTAGCCTTGAGAGATCTCTCCCAATTCACTCCACATTGCAATTCTTAGGTTTAGATTAGAATTAGAGAAGAATTCCATTATTGCAAGATTGAGATCAACATTCAATTTCAAGTTCAAGGTTTAATTTCAAGCTAAGTCTTCCTTTTAATTTCTTGTCATTACTTTTGTCTTTTGCTTTTTCAATTCCAAGTATGATTAGATAGATCTTTGTAGATTTGGATTGAGCAATTTTGTATGGATATTCTTGAGCTTTGAATTGATCAATTAGGTTTTGCAATTGCTTTGATTGTGTGAATGGTGATCTTCTTTGACTATTGTGTGGGAATGATCAACCTATATGAGAGGTGTATGGAGAAGGAGTCCCACCTACAAGAGTAGGGATACTCCTTAGCCTAGCCTAGCACGTTTCCTTCCCACCTTTGAGAAAAGGGAGATTGGAAGGCAAATAGCACACCATGTGTTCGATAATTTGCCTCACCTAGCCTAGTTGCCATGAGAATGGGACTATGGACTAGATGATAGGCCAATGACCACGAGAGTGGCGTTGGCATAGTTGTCTTGCCTCAATTTCATTATCTAAGTGTTGCTAGCCTAATATTTTAGGAAATCAAAGACACCTATATGAGTTGCAAGATCCAAATCATCTTTTCCAATTGATTGTTTCCAACGTTTGTTCCTTATTTTCATTATGTTTCATACACATTTCTTACTATGTTCGGGTTAGCTTTTAAACACTAGACACTCTTGTGCTTAATCCCCTTACCGCTCAAATTCCTTCCTTGCCATCCTTGAGACCGACACTCAGGAACTTCTTCCCGTTTTAACACCCACTTCTTTCCATCCACCGCGAAAACTACATCCATCATTAAGTTTTGACTTGTTGACCTCATTTAATAAATATAATATAATTGTATCTCTAAGAAATTAAAGTGGGTATTATTACAGATTCAATTTCACCTAATTTAGTTGGTGGCCTGGACGTGATTGTAAACTTTTAAATCGTTGTTGTTATTCATATCTTTTTGAGTCGTATCTAGTTACACAAAATTATTGACACTCATTCAAAATTATTGACACTCACTTTATAGTAAAATGGTAATAAAAAAATATCTACATGAACTCAAATTTCGCTACCATCGTTAGGGTGTAGGCGTTTGAAACTTGTTGAAAATATCTTAATGCAACATGTTTGAATTTATCTCAATTTGAAAAAATAAAAAATAAAAAGCAAAGTCAATTAAATTTATTCTTTTTTTGAACAACAACAACATGCCACAACATTAATTCATTAATCAGATGATGGAACGATTACAACAAAGCGCAAGATAATTACAATCTGACAAAGACACAACTTTCTTAGCTAAGCTATAGAAATTTGAATCGCAGACTGTTTTACAAGATTGAAGTTAAGATATTAATGAGATTAATAACATTTTTTTTATAGTAGTACTCGATCATTTTTCAATGTGGAACCCCTATCTTAAATTATTGCACCATATTGAAAAAAGTGATGAAACGTTAAAATTGAGTAGGTGAAATTGTAAACTCGATCTTTAAAGAATTATACCTGACCTCACTAATTATACATCACACCGATGAGAATATGTTATCTGTCATTCATCAGTAAACAACGTATGTGTACAATATAACAAGTAAACAATAGAGTCCTAATAAACCACAACTACACAAGACTCCTAACACTCCCCCTCAAGCGGAAGGTTGGCAGCAACATTAAGCTTGCACCGGAGAAACGCAAACCGCGAACCAGAAAGCGGCTTCGTGAAAATGTCAGCTAGCTGATCCTTCGTGGAAATGAAATGAACAAGGATCTCCTTCTTGGCGACTTTATCACGAACAAAGTGATAATCGATCTCCACATGCTTGGTCCGAGCATGAAAGACCGGACTAGCACATAGGTAGGTAGCGCCTAAGTTATCACACCATAGACGTGGAGGTACAGCTGGAGGAAAACCAAGCTCAGTCAGAAGAGAAACGAGCCACGTCACCTCTGCCGCAACATCAGCCAAGGCTTTGTACTCAGCTTCAGTGGAAGAACGCGCCACAGTACGCTGCTTCCGACAGACCCAAGAAACTAGATTACGGCCCAAGAAAACCGCAAAACCACTCGTGGACTTCCGATCACCCGGATCTCCAGCCCAATCAGAATCGGAGAAAGCATGAATAGTGTCTGAAGAAGAGCAACAAATACGTAAGCCAAAATGCAGAGTCCCTTTCACATACCGAAGAACACGTTTGAGCATCGCCCAATGCTCAGTAGTAGGCGCATGCATGTGCTGACAGAGCTTATTAACTGCAAACGACAAGTCTGGCCGAGTCACTGTAAGGTACTGAAGTGCCCCAGCAAGACTGCGGTACTGGGTCGGATCCGAATAAGGAGAGACTGCATCAACTGTGGACTGATTCAAAGCAACAGGAGTAACCAACGCCTTGCAATCAGTTATACCAGCCCGCTTCAAGATGTCAGCCATATACCGTTGTTGAGACAGAAGCAGACCACCATCAACTGAAATAGTTTCAATACCCAAAAAGAATGACGGGGTACCCATGTCCCGAATCTTAAACTCCGAGCCCATTTTAGCAACCAAGCCAGTGACCGAAGCAAGATCAGAACCCATGACCAGGATATCGTCCACATAGACAAGCAGAAACAGACGAACAGAGCCAACAGAATAAACAAACAGTGACACGTCAGTCTTAGACGGACAAAATCCCACAGAAAGAAGATAAGAGTGCNTCTTTTTCATGTTCCCCCGAACTTGGTAGATCTTTTAATGTCTATTTTTTTCCGGTTATTAGCTTTGTGCCCGGAGAAAATTTACGGGATTGAACATGCACACAATAGTATTCGGTCGAGCACTCAAAGTAGATCATAAACCCATCGAATTGATGAACTAATATATACTTAGTATACTAATGGCTGTCTGTAACAAATTAGACACACGTTATTCCCCGTAGTGGCACACAATAATATACCAGTTGGCACACCTTATACATCTATGTAATTCGTGGTGTCACAAACTCTAATAATTATCCAGGCTCAACAAAAAAAAAACAGCCATTACACTTTCCAGTTTTGGCCTCACACGTTTTACCCCATCACCGTAAGCATTGAATTGGTATTGCAAAGCACACTACATAGTAATTGATGGAATACAATGTGCATTAAGTGTTTACACAACTTAGGTATGGTCTGATGGATTTCTCACCTTCCGATATATATTCGTCGTTCCCTCCTTGGCATATTTCGGGCTCATCCAATTGCCCATTGGTGCCCTGTGTTGGAATGTGAAACAGGGAGCAAAGGTGGTGATGGAAACTGAATTTTATTATCTTGAGATGAAGCTTACAGAATGAGTGAAGAAGAAAACTAACTATTCCGTGTGTATTACAAGAGTATATAAAGAAGGGAAAATATGATGAAAGACTCTAATGCCCTTCACCACCTTTCATCCTCCAACACCCCCCGGTAAGCTGGAGCATGCAAGATTTTGTATGTCCAGCGTAGAAATGACTCCATCCTTCCTAGCAATTTCAGATAACATGTTGTTCTCTCATTGCTGCAAAACTTGGGTAATGAACTTGACATTGTAATGCCTCAACAACAAATGCATATAATCATTGCACTTGATTCCATGCGTAATTGGCAGAAGTGGAAGGGAATTGAAGAGTGGTCGTCCAAGTGAAATTGGGACAATTATCATGGCATAGTTGAATATAAGCAAAGTCATCCAAGCCACAACCAGCAGCAACACAATTCGAAGCACAAAGCCATACCTGTCTGAATCAGTTTGTTCAACACCATCATCCTCATTAACAGAATTGCCATTAACTGTTGTGGCATGTCTAATTCTGTTCAAATCATCAGGCACCCTGTTCTGCCTGCTTTGGTCACCATTTCCATTCTCTTGCCCACTATTATCCTCAGGTATAGGCAGTAAGAACTCAGTTAAGCCAAGAGACCAACCCTCAGCAGTAAACCAATATAGAAGAAGAGACTTGATTGTTGTCAGCAATTTAAAATGCTCAATGGCAAAAGGAATGCATATTTGAAAGAGAAGCATGTCAGCAGGAATTTCATAGCTAGCTTAGTGAGTATCTACAGCTTCAGAATTCTGGCATTGATAGGTTGAGGAAATGCCTGCTGAGTATATATCAGAAGCAATTCCCGATGACACAAAACTGAGGTCAGAGAGACCACCTTTGTCTGATGAAGGAAGAAATGGAAAAACAAATTTCTCATTGGAATCGCCAAATTGATAATCAACCACAGCCTCTGGAATAAGAGAAAAATCCGCAACATCCTTTGGCGATTCGTGCAATGCAGCACCTTCCACAAACTCAGCGAACTCAGAATTCAAGTTCTTCGCATTTTTCAGAGTTTTCTGCTTCTCCTCTACGAATTTCTGAATAGTGTACTGGCTCAATCCAGTCTTCACTTTCTTAGTTGACTTCCCCGGAGGATTCTCCGGCTCCTCCTTGATCGGCTCAGCCTCGACCTGCTGCTCCGCCGAGACTCGGTTGCAATCAACACAAGCAAAATCCGAATCGAGGACTGGTTGTTCTCCTCGACGCGACCGATTAACATAAGCAAAAAACAAATTCACATACGGTAACCGGCAAACCATTGCCGAATTCTGAATCGCCAACGATCTCCCGACGCAGGCTGAATCAATCACGCTTGGCTGATTAACGAATTCCACGGATCTGCTCCCGGAATCGCGAATCTGAGTCAATAGTTGCTTCTTCTTCCTCGTTCGCCTCTGCGGCGACGATGCAACTGCTACGAGCTCTGCGCTCAAGATTTCCGCGGATCTGCTCCGGATGAAAACTGTAAACAAAGAAATGACGAGCACTTTGCTCAAACTAACTAAATCAAACAGCGGAATAACGAGCTCTGCGCTCGATCTCACGGATCTGCTCCGTGAGCTACGATTGAAGACTGTAAATAGTGGATTGACGAGCACTCTGCTCGCAATCTTCACGGATCTGCTCCGTGAGCTATTACTCGCGATGGAGGGGAAGAATCTCTTCCTACAACTGAAGTTGAACCGCGCGGGGTTGACGAAGCGATTTTTACTACCGTCAATCGCGAAAGAAGAGCGGCCAGGCGATCTCGCGCCGTTCCGCTGTTCGGAGTCGCCGATTAGGTTTTGGCGATCCTCTTCATCGTCGGAGCACTCCAATCTGAAGGAGTCGTCTTCCTTGATAGCATACTTAATCTGATCCGATAACAGAATCGGAAAAGATAACACATCCTCGATTGGCTTCTCTTCTACAGCCCGCAGATGGTGAGCAATCTCCAGGCGTCGACTCGCCGGTGTCGGAAGCGGCATAGCTCCCTCACCGGCGAGCTCTGATACCATGTTGGAATGTGAAACAGGGAGCAAAGGTGGTGATGGAAACTGAATTTTATTATCTTGAGATGAAGCTTACAGAATGAGTGAAGAAGAAAACTAACTATTCCGTGTGTATTACAAGAGTATATAAAGAAGGGAAAATATGATGAAAGACTCTAATGCCCTTCACCACCTTTCATCCTCCAACACCCTGTCCGTCTATGTCTATATGCACACATTATATCATTAATTGCCAAACATTATACTCAATATTCACACTATATTAATTCAATTATCATCCGCACTCAACACATTCTCCGTTTTTCCAGTTTATATATTCCGTGCTCTGTCCCAAACTCTAAACGTATTAACACTATTCATATACTTATTGATTTTTGAAAAACCTTAAACAATCTCCACACCATATTTTCCTACACCAAACATGATTCGACTTTCTTTCTTTTGTCTAAGTTTTTGAAATTTTTCATTGGCAGTATTTTCCTACTTTCAGCAAGGCTCACGATATGACCCACGCAAGCACCCAAAAAATCCCCAACATGCACACATTAAAATTCCAATGAAACAATTAATGCTTTCCGTCCAACCCTATATGCAATTTCCTTTGTTCTTTAATGTTTCGAATTTTATCCCTTTTAGCAGTAAACATGGGATTAAATGCAAGTAAGTGACACGATCTCGGCATTCTGGGTTTACAACGAATTAAATGCACGCACAAGTAAACTTCTCGTTATTCATGAAATTTTCAATTTAAGCATGCAACTTTGGCAGGTTCATTACTAACTACACAATGAAGCTTCATGAAAGGCACACACATTCCGTTTTTTAAAAAATAAAACAAAAAAAAAAAACAAGTTTCGAAACTTACTTTCAACCATTCCGACGACATGCTTCTCTATGGAGGCGTCTGTTATTGTCTNATTTTAATAGAAACATGGTTTTAATAGTAACAAAAATTGGGAGCAAAGGTACTATTCAATAGGTCTATTGACATTATTGAACTATTTCATTATTTTATTCCTCAAATTTACTCTTGATGGTAACAAAAATTGGGAAACAACAGAATGCTAAGTCTAGGGGTGAGCATAAACCGACCGGCCCGACCAAAACCGACCGAACCGAACCAACTTTATGCATACCCGAACCGCCCACAATCCGAAAAGAGAAAACCGACCCAAACCATTTTTATTTCGGGGTATAATTTATCGGGTTGGGGCATGGATTTATGGAACCGAACCGCCCGAAAACCCGAAATAATATATATATATATATATATATATATATTAACACGCCACACCCATACCTCCACTAAGGAAAAGCTGAGTATCTCCCTTTCTTTTGTATTACTTAATTAGCTCCTTGAGCCTTGTGCATATTGTCATGTATGATGTATTCATGTTGGGAATAAAACAAAGAAGATTGGTTGGCAGTGATATTTTTATATATTTATTTATTTATATAATATGACATAGTGATGTACGAAGACTCATGCATTAAATTAGACAATTAGTAATGTTCACCTCAAACACCAGTACACCACTAGACCCACTAGTTCTGAAAAGGTATATGCACATTACAAAAGAGCACAAGGCTCACTGTAACACCATAAAAAGTAGTGTAGTTTTTTTTAAAAAAAATAAAAAGTAGTGTAGCTAGCCAGCTAGGCATGCTTTAATGTTTTGGATTTTTTCAGGTAATACAATTATATAAACATTGCTCCTCTTTTTAAATACAGTCCTTACCATCGGCCCTCCGCCCTCGTTTCCTTACTACGCCGCTACCCTCTGCACCTGACTACTCTAGTGCTCTGTTAAAGCCTCTCGACTTCTCCTCTGTTCTGTCTGTGAAGTATGATGGCTGAATCACTTGAATCTTGATTCTCTTCTAGTCTTCTTCTTCGATTTCTAGTCTTATTCTTCTCCCGAAGTTCTGAGTTCTTTATTCTTTGAAGAGTGAAGTCTGGACGCCGATGACGCTGTGGAGTGCTGGAACAGTGGAGCTTACTTCTCTGTTCTCTTCGGTCGCCGATGATGCCGTGACGGACCCTAGTTCTCCGTTCTCCGTAGAAGACCCTAGTTCTTCGTGGGGATTTGTTGTTTATTTAATATGGGAAATTAAACCCGACCGAACCCGACCGAACCGAAATAACAAATAACCGATTGGATATATTAGATTTAAAAATGAAATCGGTTTTGAATATTATAAACCGAAAACCGAACGGATTCATGATTTGCACACCCGAACCGAACCGAACCGACCGATGCACACCCCTAGCTAAGTCTATGACCGTTGAACAGACCTGCTATTTTATTTCTTTTATTCCCCAAATGAACAAAACTTAGGGAGAAAATCCGGCCCGTTGAATAGACCTGCTATTTTATTCCTCAAATGAACAAAAATTAGGCTGAAAATCCGGGCATAGGACTCTTTCCATAAAATTTCGCGTCAGGTAGGGGTCGAACCTACGACTTTCTGCTTAGGAAACAGACGCTCTATCCACTGAGCTACAGACGCTTGTTGTATTTTGGTTTTCGTTTATATTATAACAACACCAGAAAATATAGATATTGAGCTAGTCAACTGTTTCTGACTTTTTTAGATTTCGTATCTAAACATTTTTTTTTTTCACTTTCATAAGTTTATTTTGAAGGTAATAGCGTAAGCTAATATATTTAATTTATATATATATAAGAGAAATATTTAGTCAAGATTGACATTGTTTAATTAGACATATTTATCAACTATCTTAAAACCAACACTTAGCATTGATGGATTAACGATTTTTTAAGAAAAATTATCAAATAGGTCATTAAATTTATCGTTTTTGTGCAATCAAGTCAATAAACTTAAAAAGTATGCAACTCAACCATAATAGAAACAAAATATGTGCAATTGAGACTTTTTTGTAATTTTTTATAATGCAATTTGAGTTGAAAACATTTCAATATTTACTTCTAACTAATATGGCTCAAATGATGCATGATGATAGAAGGTGTGGATTGG
Organism: Ipomoea batatas; assembly: GCA_002525835.2. Lineage (NCBI taxonomy): Eukaryota > Viridiplantae > Streptophyta > Magnoliopsida > Solanales > Convolvulaceae > Ipomoea > Ipomoea batatas. The sequence goes on from CM008345.1 coordinate 2,522,402, forward strand.
ATCCCCTGTGCGTGCATAAAGACTAGGATTTAATCAATGGATTGATTGTGTGACTCGCAATTTACCTCTGCAGTAACTTTAAAGGTAGAGTCATGTGAACTTAGGATTAGTCCGGTGAAGTTGGATCACTAAGTATTAAAAAAAAAGTGTTAGATGAGCAAAAAGGATATGCTTCACTTCAAATTTGATATTGGGTGTGTAATATTAATAAACCAAAAAATTAAATTCAATTACTTATCTGTTTGAGATCGAATTGATTTAGTTCGAAATAAAAATATTAACTTGGCTTCGATTTTTAAATTTTACTAAACTTAAAAACTTGATTTGGTAATCATGAATCAAAATATAAAGCAATTAGATTGAACGCGAATTATATTGTGGACTAGGGTACATCATGCACATTGTAAATTTTGATCTGAATTATTTACCTACAATTACTTTTTTTTTTTTTGAATATTACCTACCATTACTTTTAGTTAACAAAGTATATGACTGTACACAATATATTAACTGCAAGTACTTAATATGAACAAAATTTACAATGATCATGATGAATACTGGTTCATGTAAATTGAACTTAGCATCTATATTTGATTCAAATACAGTGTAACATTTAATGAATTATATGTAAATGTTCCAATTCATTTTCATTAATGGACAAAAAATTGTAAATTTTTATGAACTATAGTGCATAATAATGACGATTGAGTCTCAAATCTCCCTTTTAATATTTTGATTCCTCCGGCTACATTATTCTTTCATGAAATGCTATTTGCCTACAAAAGGCAAAATTTTTCACTTCAAAAGTCCTTTTACCCCAACCTTATAAGATAATTGAGGAATAAATTACGATGATTCAACGACCTCCTAGGTGGGAGGACCAACAATCATTATTGTCTGAACCGTGTGGACCACGGACCTAAAAACACATGAAATACATTATTCTAACTCATAAAATACATTATTCTAACACATAAACTATATTATTCTAACTCATAAAATATATTATTTATCTCAAAAATTTCATTATTCGAACACATAAAGTACATTATTCTAACTCATAAAATACATTATTTTACCTTCAGAATGTTAATTATTCTAACACGCGCATGTAGCAAGAAATTTTTTTTAACATAGAAACGACATCGTTTGTAATTGGCAGGTTTCAATCATGCTTCTTTGTCCACAATCTACCACCGGGCATCCATGAAATGCTCTGCTCTGCTCTAACCNTTTTGGTCCCTCAACTATTAGGTAATGCGTAATTTAGTCCCTCGACAATAAACGTACTCAATTTAGTCCTCTAACTTGTAAAACTACCCAATTTGGTCCTCCATTACAATTGTCATCCATCAGCCGTTATAAAGAGGGGCAAAAACGTCATGGGTACTAATTGTAATCATCATCATCATCATTATTATAATTATTATTATAATAATTATTATTATTATATTTGATATTGGGACAATTTCTTCCGCCACCATATTACTTCCTTAAATGTGGTGTGCGTTAATTGACTAAAAAAACTAATAAAATCTCAACTTCTTTTCCTTTAGTTAAATAAACATATATAATTTGTTTAATGTAAAAGTACGTAAGATCCACAAGCTTGTCTTGATTATGGGTGTGTAAGCTTCGGTAAAATTTTGGTTAACCGATCGAACCAATAAAGTTCGGTTAACCATTTTTTAATTGAACTTTATCGGTTCGGTTAATGATTAAATGTTTTTTAAAATTTCGGTTAACGGTTAATTGTGTTCGAAATTGTTGATTAACTATTTTTAACTGAACTTTTTTGGTTTGATTAATGGTTAAAGGTTTTTTAAAATTTCGATTAACAGTTAATTGGGTTCGAAATTGTCGGTTAACCGTTTTTAACTGAACTTTTTCGGTTCGGTTAACCGGAATTTTAAATATATAAATAAATAAATATAATCTAATAATATAAAATCTCTATAAATTTGTTATGTTTTTATGATATTGCTTTTGTATATTTTCTTATGGATTTATTATTATTTTTATTATTTTAATTGAATTTATTATTATAGATTTAATTTATAGGTATTATTTTTAGGATTTAGAACTTTAGTTTTAAAAAGTTCGGTTAAAACAATTCAGTTAACCGATTACACACTCCTAGTCTTGATATACAAAACTAAACTATGAGACATTGTCCCAATAATAATAATAATAACAACAATAATAAATATAATAATAATAATAGTAATAATAATAATAATAATAATTAGTATCCATTTTAGTCCTTCGACTATTCAGTACCCATTTTGGTCCATCGACTATTGAAAATGACACTTTTGCCCCTCTTTATAAGAGCTTATGGATGGCAATTATAACTGAGGATCAAATTGGGTATAATTTTATAAGTTAGAGGACTAAATTGTGTACTTTTATTGTCGTGGGACTAAATTACGCATTGTCTAATAGTCGAAGGATCAAAATGGGTATTAACTCAATGATGAAGGAGGACTGTGACACTGTGTGCACCGTGTTCCACCTAATAAGCATCAGAGGCATTAAGAATATAATGGGCCTGCATTTGGACATAATTCTTCTTCTTTTTTTTTTTGTAAATTAAATTGATTTTGAATGTCAAAGACCTTGTGGTCCAGTGACACCCGATGTCCCGTTTTACACTGTCACATGGATGATGGCTGTTGACTCCTTGTGCTTCCGTTTAACGGTACGGGTCTACCCACGTCCACTTCGAGAGACACAGGAGCTGGTCCAGGGGGAATCGTCACTTGTGAGAATCAAACCCGAGTTCTCCCGAAATCCTTCTCCACAAAGAGAGCTCACTTGCCACTTGATCGAGTTACCCCATTGGGTTAATATATATATTAACGTTGCTGCTTCTAATCCAGATCCCTTCCTATGAATATGAGCAAACTGTTGCAAAACCTTTTAAAAGTGTACATTATTATTATTTAATAATATTCATTAATCATTATTGTATTGCTTTGTAACTGTGATTTCTTTGTATTATATAAACATGGTTCTCCATAATAAGATTGCTGATGTTTTGAGTGTTCTTATATTTTATCTATACTTTTCATTGCTTTACTTTATACATACTTATTATATTGTATTATTCCTGCACTATACCGGTTAGGAGCTAAACGGGCCAATGGACATATCACTTTATAACACAAACCACCTTAATTATTAGAATTTTGTTTATACACGGTTGGAACTCTTTCTCTTGTCTCATTACTGATTGCCTAGCCTTTGACTTAAAATCCAGCCTATACATGACACATCTATATCTATATCTATATATTATTAATAAAAATAAAAAATCCAACTTTTACAACTTCCCGCCCAAACTAATCCCAGGCTATTACTATATTGCAACACACGTGAATTCACGAGTGAAAATACTAATTAAACAAAACAAAATAATTTCAAAAATAATGACTAATAAATAGGTGGAGATACTCTTATTATTTAAAAGTCACACGTTTGATTCATATTCAGTAATATTAAAGTGGTTATATCATGCCAACTACTATGTAGTGTGATGACATCTCGGTTACCATTTTAAATGGGCGGTCATAGGTTCAAATTCTGGTGGTGGGGCTTAGATTTTTTTTTTGTGTGCTGAAAATGGTTGAGAAAGTATAGAACATCAGTCATAGGTTCGAATTTCGGTGGTGGGATTTATATTCTTTGGGCTGAAAATAGTTGAGAAAGTATATAACATATCTTACCTTGTAAAAAATCACGAGTATTTAAAAAAAAAAGTGGTTATATCATTTTGAAGTCGTCCAATTACTCCAAATGACCAGCTTGGAAAATGTTTAGTATACTAGAGAATATTACTTCCTTCACATGTTCTGATTTGGTATTCTTGTTAGAGGAAGGGAAAAAAAAAAAAACAGTGGAACTTCAAATAATTTTAGTGGGTGCATGTCACTTGTAGCTAGAATGGATAATTGGTCCAAACACATAACAACATTACATATATAATTGCTAATATGTAATAGATCCAGTCAGGGCCGATTTTTTTATTTGCGTGGCCCTGGGCTGGTAAATAAGTGAGGCCCTATCAAAGTATAAATAAACTGAGAATTGAAGAAAAATTGCAAAGAGAAAAATGCAAAAAATTTAATTTTGGACCAATATAATCACAAATACATACACTAAATATTAGGTCAGGACTGGACTAGGGGCCCCCAAAATTTTGGGACCCTGTGCTGTTGCCCATCTTGCACGCCCTAAAATCCGACCCTGGATCCAGAAGTAGCATAGATAGTGATTTTACAATCTGTACACATTGGGACCCTTCTCCAATATGATCACATTGGTGGGAGCCATGCAGTCCATTCCAAAAACCACTTTACCATATACTTCCATGCCTATTTGTTTCATTAGATGGTACCATACTATGCCTACAAAACAAATGGGCAAGTGGTCCAGTTGGAAATTCAATTTCCTTCAAACTTGGCTTCTTCCCTATATACATTATCCTACAATATAATGTGCTATCTTGCCTGTCTTCAATCTCTGATGTTTGCTGGGCAACCAACTCAAATGTTGACACTTTTTGAAAACCCTAGCTTAATTAGCTACCTACTACTTCTACACCTGCATTGGTAATCAAAACCTTTATGCGCTATAACTTGAATGCAAAGCAGAATCAACACTTGATCGCATGTAAATCAAATCAATCAACTAATGAATATTCATGATCAGGGATATTTAGTTAAAACAAAATAAAGGCAAACCTTACTTTATTCCACTAGTATTTTTCACATGTGCGTTGCACGTGCGTTGTACAGAATGTATTTGTTATAATATTTTAAGAATATTTGAATCGATATACAGTTATATAAAATATAACAACGAATATTATATAATGCAATTGATGCATGAATAAAAAAATTTATTATATATTTATATAAAAAAAATTAAAGATGAAATTATAAACAATTCTAATATTTGAAAATGTACATTTATTTGATTATAAGATTAGTGTAAAAGTAGATATGTAATTNAAACCCTACCGAACCGAAATAACAAATAACCGATTGGATATATTAGATTTAAAAATGAAATCTGTTTTGAATATTATAAACCGAAAACCGAACGGATTCATGATTTGCACACCCGAACCGAACCGACCCGACCGATGCACACCCCTACACTGTGGTGTGTTTCTTAACATTGTGGTGTGTTTAATTGTGGTGTGTTTCTTAACATTGAGTGGTGTATTTCGTAACATTGAGTGGTGTGTGATCGCACGGCCGCACGGGAGAGCACGGCCGCACCTGAAATTATATATATATATATATATATA
>CM008345.1:2555713-2571767 GCA_002525835.2 Ipomoea batatas
GGTAAAGCAAAGTAAAGAAATAAAGAAATAAAGGTCGAATCCCCGCGCATAGGGATCCTAGTGTTCAAATGGGACCATCAATCAGAGTAACCATTGTCCAGTTGGACTCAGTATCAAGTGTCAAATTATCAGGATCGAGAACAGTTGACGAAGGCATCAGTGATCACCGAAAGAGGGAGGGTGGAATTGCCTATCGAATCTAGCCTCAAGCTCTGCAATTCTCCTATCATTCTCCTCCACCGCCCTTCTCATGCGGTTAAGCTCTTCGGTGTGGACATCTTGTCTTGCAGAGATGGATGTAAAGTGGCCGTCCTGCCACGTTCGCTGCTCGTGCCAATAGTTCATCTGTTCGTCGTGGAGCTGCCTATGGAAGTTCTGAGTTGTTTCCCACTCCATAGAAATGTGGCCTTGCTCCTGCGCAGCATCATTGTCCTCGTTCTCTTCATCCTCATCATTATCATCAGAAGCCGCTAGATCTGGTGCATCATCACCTCCAAGAATCAGATTCATGCCAAAGAATTCACCCACGGAGAAAGCAATCATAAAACCTTCATCTTTCTCTTATCAATCGGTCTGTAAGGCCTAACCCGTGGCACAATCTCGTAACAAAAGGTCCAATGAACACAATTTGAACCTTAGGCTTTTGTTGGGTTTGGAGCCACTTCCTTGCTTGCACGCCCATGTTGATGTCAACCTCATTCTCCATGCACCACATATAAAACAAATCCTGTTTGTAGACCTTGTTGCGATTGGTGGTTCTGCCGGAGAGATTTACAGCAAAGGCTAATCTGATAGCCTTTAGAGCATTTCTGGTGATGAGGTTTGCCTTGAGGTTTGATGAGTTGTACAAGGCATTGTTGGTGATGCTCTTCCAATACTGAATAGCTACTGCTTCCGAATCAAAATTCTCTTTAAATTCTCTGAAATATGGCATAGAAACGCTCACGGCATCATGGAATCCAAGCATAACACCTAAAGTGTTGACTGACATGCTATAGTGGCTGCCAAACAGTGTTAACGAAATGGACTCTCTTGCATCGTTGACTTCCTTGCGAATCTCTAAGGTCGCCAAAAATTCATAAGTAACAGGTGCGAAGGTAGGTCCTCTCCACTCGAATAGAGAGCGGAGCTGTGGGTGCCTGAGAAGTCCGTTCACCTCATTCAAACAACTAAATTCCCTTAAAACATTGTCATCAAAGTAGCGGCCGACCGATAGTTGCTTCCCCTTGTAATTATCCGCTGATGTAAGCTGGATGGGTGTCAAGTGTCTCAATGACCTAGACCCACGCTCCTGGGAGCTTGTTGAACTGCTTCTCGTGGTCGTGCGCGCGACCTGCTCGATTCACCATGATCGTATTTTGTTTTCTTTGCAATTTCTTTTGCGCGTCCCATCCTACAAATTTTAGAAATTAACATTCACGGTAATTGATTTTGAATAAACATTTCTCAAATAAGTCACCATTGCATTTGTGTAAAATTCCTTTTCAAGATAATGGATTTCGAACATATAGGTCTAAGAATTTTTGAAAATTTTCGCCATAGTTTCCCCTATATTTTGAGCAATTCTAGCATAAGAATATCAACAATATCATTCTATTATCTCACACATGCATAATTTCATCATAAGATAGTTAAATTTGATAGTCAAATAAGAAGTCAACTATAAAAGTCAAGAATTTAAAAAAGTCAACTTCATCTTCTTCCCCAAATTCAAAAATTAGGGTTTGAAATTAAAAATTCAATTTGGGCAATGTAGCATGTGAAAAGTCAAATTGATGACATATAATAGTTCTATAACAAGTTTACACATCAATTCAAGCATCAATTTCATAATTTCAACAAGAAATCTAACAAACCCATTTGTTCATCAATGGTGTTCACACTTAAAGCTCAAAAATACATAACAATCAATCAATGTAATCATCAATAATGAAAGAAAACATCAAAGGATAGTTCTATGAAGCATTATAAACCAATTTAAACATTCAAAACATTCAAAATCATGCAAGGTAATGTAGAGCAAATTCTCACATTCAAGCTCTTCCAAACTCATGAATATTCAAGGATAAATATTTAAAAGATGAGAAATTACCTTGAAGGTGATGTTTTTGATCCTCTTTGAAGTAAAAATAAAATAGATGTTCAAACCTTGAGTATGGATTTCACCTTGCGTGGAGAAGAGAAAAGAAAATAAGGTTTTGGAGCAAAGTGGCGTGGAATGGCCGAATGAAGGGTTTAAAGCCGTGGGGAAGCATTCACGCCGGTCACACTTGTGTGAGCGTGCGTGGGAGCTTACTGCCTCGCTCCCACGCACGGCTACACGCATGTGAGCGTGCGTGGGAGGCTACATACTGCCTCGTTCCCACGCACGGCTACACACGTGTGAGCCTACGTGTCAGTCCGCTACACTGTTTTCTTCTGGTTTTGGTATTTCCCTTCATACCTATGTCCAAATTAAGCATTTCGAAAGCAATTTTTAGTCTCGCATCCTACAAGTTAGTCCTCCAAACACGGTTCCATTTGATTGTAGCTAATTATTAGAACAAAAACATAAAAACGAAAGCATAAAAATGATGTAAAAACATATTATTAAAACCTTGGGTTGCCTCCCAAGTAGCGCCACAGTTTACGTCATTGGCTAGACGCATCATACCTTGGTCAAAATTCAACCATATTCCTTGGTAGTGGGTAAGAAGCATTTTGGTACCCACGTGTTCTTCCATGTAAGCTTAGCATTTTGGTACCCACGTGTTCTCATCACACATTCCTTCGATTGAAAGCATAGCAAACTTTTGATGTTCCTCCTTCGAGACCGATACTCAGGGAGTTTAGACTCATTGTTTTATCATTACCACATCTACACATATACACCTCACCCTATAGAAAAACAATCGTTGTCACTAGCCTCGGGGTTTGAGTTCGTTCATCCTCCTCCACATGTCGTGCCGAAGGTCGAGGCAAATTAACCTCCCCAACAACTTGAGCTCTTTACACTCGTTGAGACTGGGTGCCTGGCATCACACTCAGTCCCGAAGGGAGTTGGGTGAGGGTCAGCAAGGTTGTAACCTTTGGAATTGCGGCTGCTTTGTCTTAGAGGCCTAGGGTTGATGGTGAGACGACTTTAGCAAACCCGCCATTGTGGTTGAAGTTGTGTTGATCCCGTAGTTACCGTTGACGATGTTGCCATGTGGGGTGAGATAGGTGCTACGGGGGCTATGAGCGTTGTGTGAATTGGACCTCTCTGCCCACTTGAGGTTTGGCAAGTCGGTACGAAGTGGAAGAGTCGAGATACCTCCTTGAGGCCCATCTACCAGCTGAGTCAACAAGGTAGTAGCTTGGAGCGTGACCACCCCCTCCTAGAAGCCTGGGGACGAGTTCGAGGGTGATCGCCCATGTGTAGCCTCTTATGGCATGGGGTTGGCTTGATGAGGTCAGACCAATCTTTGAGTCGCTTCAACGAGCTAGCCTCGGGGCTTGAGTTTTTTCATCCTCCTCCACATGTCGTGCCGAAGGTCGAGGCAAATTAACCTCCCCAACAACTTGAGCTCTTTGCACTTGTTGAGACTGGCTGTTTGGCATCACGCTCAACCCCGAAGAGAGTTAGGTGAGGGTCAGCAAGGTTGTAACTTTTGGAATTGGGGCTCCTTTGTCTTAGAAGCCTAGGGTTGGTGGTGAGACGACTTTAGCAAACCAGCCATTGTGGTTGAAGTTGAGTTGATCCCGTAGTTACCGTTGACGATGTTGCCATGTGGAGTGAGATAGGTGCTACGGGGGCTATGAACGTTTTGTGAATTGGACCTCTCTGCCCACCTAAGGCTTGGCAGGTCGGTGCGAATTGGAAGAGTCAAGATACCTCCTTGAGGCCCATCTACAAGCTGAGTCAACATGGTAGTAGCTTGTTGGAGCGCCATTGCCCCCTCCTAGTGCCTAGTTTTGTGATTGCATATTGCGTGCCATAACCCCCAATCCTCAGCGGAACGACATTTCACACCCGTACACTCACCATCACTCATTTTTGCTACACGTCAATAATTGGCGCCGTTGCCGGGGAGTGGAAATTTGGTGGTTCTATGTGATTGCTTATTTTGCTAACATTAGAGTTTAAGGAATCTTAAGAGACTAAGCTTTTTCTTTGTTTTTGTTTGTTTTTTATTGCTAATGTGCTTACAAGTCTACATCATTTGATTTGATTGAAAGAGATTTTTTAAGATGGATCAAGGAGGATACTACCATTCTCAATCTTATGAAGGGTATGTAGACTACATGTCTCAACCCCACCTCCAAATAATTACTATGATACTCAATTTCAAGACCCTTACCCACAACCTTCCCAAGACCCACCTTGTTATTCCTAACCTCCATACCATAGTCCTTATCCTCAACAATACCAAGATCCACAATATGCTTCATATGATCAATACTCCCAATATTCACATGTCTACAATCCACCTCAACATCCTTTCCCACCACAAGATTACTCTCCAAATCTATACCCCTCACCCATTCATTACACACCATACCCCCAAGACACTCAACTCCCATATGATCACTATAACCATTCACCAAGTGTGGGGAGCTATGTGATAAATGAGGAAACTTTGGCGTTGGCTAAGCATTGGGGAGTCACTATTGTACCTGATGATGACATTGAGGATGATGGATATCCCATGAGACCAAGTAAGAAAGAATATACCAATAATCAATGGGAACCTCAAGAGCCATTCTATCAAGAACCCCCACAAACAAGCCAACCTATTGATGAGGAGATGAGGTCCATGATAGACAACATACTTATGCAAATGAATGAGCTACAAGTTCAATTAGAAAACATGAAAACTCAAAGACAAGGTTTGGCAACTCAAGAACACATTCAAGGTTCATTTCCTTATGAAGAGGTTATCCATGAGTTGTTCACGCCAAGTGAAGGTGGTGATGAAGAAGAGAGTGAGGACAAAGATGATGATGATGAGGAAGTGGATGAAGAAATTGAAATGGAAACTTTGGATTGGGAAGAAGGTGTGGAGTTAAATGAGAAGGGTGATGAAGAGAAAATTGATAATGGGGGCAAAGAACAACACCAAAATGTCTCGTTGGAAGAGGAAGTGTTGAAGGAAAATGAGATTGATAAAATGGATGAAGTGAATGAGGAAACTCCTTCAATGGATGAAAACTTCCTTGGTGAGAATTTCACTAGAATTTGGGAACCGGGAGGAGTTGAAGGCCTTAAGAGTTTTGGCACACATTGGCCTATGTTTGAATCAAGGGATTCCCACTTCTTATTGGTACATGAGAAAGACTCAAGACTCCCCTCACTTGCCAATGAAAAGGGAAGTCAAGAAAAGAAAAGAAAAGAAGTGGAGACCAATTCAAGGAAATGATCAAGCTCATGGATACTATCTAGATCCAAAGTTTATAAAGAAATCCTTGGTTGACTTGTGGATTAAGAATGGATTTGAGGAAAGGGGCATGAAGCTTGTAATGAAGAATGAGAGAATCCTAGCAATTGGAGGGGTGAAATTGAGCTTAAGGGAGTTTATTGATGGCCACCACTTAAAGATATACTTGGAAGAGAAATTTGCTAGGAAGGATGGGATGTTCTTTCTCCAATCCAATGATGGTTTATCTTGAGAGGTTGAGTCGAGCTAGCGACGGTAAACTTAGCGCTTCATGGGAGGCTCCCCATGTTATCTTTCATTTTATTGCATTTTATTTTCTTCTTTATTTTTCTTTATTTATACTTTTATTTTTGATATAGCATGCTTTCACTTATGCTTTCATGTATATATTTTCTTGACTCTAGGAATGACACTAAGGGTGTAACACCCCGGCCCGGCTATACCGTACATCCGGAGTAGTTACCGCCACACCTAGACCGNGCACCCAAATCCTCAAAATGTTCCCTCTCTAGAAAAACAAAACTCATAATCTTTTAGGGAATCTTCCATTAATGCACAAACTGCACCATCCTTGTGCGCAGTGAGTAAAGATCTAGCCTTTGTGTTCAGTTGAGTTATCATAATTTACATCCTCACAGATGCTTTGTCGGGCCAGGGTGTGGTCCTTAGGGGTTTTGGGATTCAACCTTTTGGGAGAAGAGACAATAACGGTTCTAATCTTCTTTAATATAATTATCTGCATTGTGGCGATTTTAATCAGATTACTGAACAACGAATATTTTACAGAAAATATTATATTACAGAAATTCATAATGGTTCTAATCTTCTTTAATTATCTGCAAACTAGGCCACTCTCGCGTGTTGGAAAATCTGCAACCAAGTAAGGTGCGTGCAGTTCATGGGCCAGCTGGGTGCATAAAGAAACTATTTTTTTTGTCAAAATTTGTTTTTATTTTTCTCAATTTTCCACTTCTATTTTCCCTCCTCTCTTCTACATTGAACTTTATTCTTGATATCTCCCCCACCCTTGACTAGTACTTTGTCTACTTGGCTGTTGTTGCTACATTTGTGAGAGCATAGATTGGCATGCAGCAAACAATAGTGTTGCGTGAAACCGCTCATTCGTATTTTCCTCAATCTCAAAATCCTCTTGTCCTGCCCCACAAAATGTAGACTGAAGCTGTTGAGGGTGACCTGTAATCCCCACCAGATCCAAAAGCCTATGTTGTGCATGCTAGCATAAGGCTAGGAATTGAACTCACCTGGCAAGTACATACAGAATGAGTTGTAGGTTTTTGAAGTACAATGGAACTATACATTATGGACGCACCTGGGAAGTGGTTCAATGTTTTGTGTTTTTTTTATAGTTGCTTTTACTCGTACAAAAAATCCAAAATTTTGTTTGGCCTACTGAATGCGGAAACAAACGAAAGCAACTGCGCCACTCTTACGTGTGGGAAAATCTGCCCCAACGCGTGCAGTTCACGTGCCAGCTGGGTGCATAAAGAAACTATTTTTTGCCAGAATTTATTTATTTTTTTCTCAATTGTCCTCTTCTATCTTCCCTCCTCTCTTTTATCTGGAACTTTATTCTTGATAGCTCCCTGACCCTTGACTAGTGCTTTGGCTACTTGGTTGTTGTTGCTGGGCTTGCTATCGCTCATTCTTATTTTTTTCAGAATCAAAACCCCTTGTCCTTCCTCATAGAATGTAGAGTGAAGTTGTTGAGGGTGATCTGAAATTCGGGCCTGATCTAGAAGCTTGTGGTGTGCATGCTAACATGAGGCTGAGAATTCACCTGAATGAGAAATGGAAGTTGTACTTGTGTTTGTTGTATTTTAAGTTTAAAAAAAAACATTTTAAAAAATTTGGCAAACTCTCCAAAGCATATATAGCATTCACCTGTATTTCCAACTTTCTCCAAAGCATCTCTAGCCATCCTACTTAATTATGCTATGCATAACCCTCACTTGCATTAATCAAACAAAAATTTCTTGAATTGGACTAATTAATAATGTTCAGAATCATAATAATGCTTCCATAATCAACCATATTTAATTTTTAATACAAGGTCTTGGATTAGTACAATCTCATATATGCAGATCTAGGTCAATCTATTAGGTCCTAAGAGAGAGAGTATGTTCAAAGAGAATAAAGCAATACGTTCCCAAACTCACGATTGAATTAGTACAATGAGGGCACCCCCAATTTGACAAGCATTACCCATGCATTGTTGCCTTGCACATGCTTCGATACAAGAAGGCAATTCATGAACAACACTGCCCCAGCACGAGCATTACCCACATATAGTCGTTGGCACTCTACAAATCCCTTATGTGGTCTAAGAAATATACATAGTCACACCATGTTGCATTGGTCAACATGTTAGGAAATAAGATTCCACTTAGTAATTGCATGATAGGTACTCGGGCCATGCGTCGCACGTCTTCATGAGTTTGAATGCTCTGTCTGTAGTATCAGATTCCGTAGACATGTCATGATCAAACGAGAGGTGCCGAAAATTGAGTTAGGTGTTATCTCTGCATTTTACAGAACGATTTGAAGCTCCAAACCCAACTGGAAAACACGCAGCCAGTGTAACCCTTTCATTTTACACCGTGCATGCGCCATCTTTGCCCAAATTTTGCACCCAAGTACTTCACCAATTTAATTCCAATCTATCATTCAACACACAAATTAATCACAACTCAAACACAATCATTCACTCAATCTTTCAGAAATTAATTCTATTACAAATTTATTTGACAATATATGCATATTTGTAGCGTATCACCTTGATCCACTGCACGTATAACGATTGTGATAATCTCATTAGGCCTGGCCTAACCGACCCACTCAACATCATCCTTTCCCCTGATGGTGAGGAATTAACAGTAACCAAATCTAATCCTTCATATTTTTAATGAGTGAATTGCATTACTCTTCTCACATCATTCTTTCCCCTGCTGGTGAAGAATTGACAGTGCAAAAAATTGAACACCACATCATTCTAACTTATGAAATACATTATCTTATCCATAAATTTCATTAATCAAACATAAAGCACATTATTCTAACATATAAAGTATGTTATTGTAACTCATAAAATACATTATCTTACGGTCTTACCTCAAAATGTTCATTATTCTAACAAATATGCAGAATAAAGATTTTTTTTTTTAACATCAAAGCAAAATTATTTTGGACCGTGGTCCACACAATAATTTGCCATTAGATAGCAAATATTAAATCCCTACCCACAATATTTTTCTCTGTAGCGAATCAAAGGCGAAGAAGACAGCGAGACTTAGAGGAGAAAAAAGGGCAAAGAAATTAGCAAAGGTGGTATTGATAGCATTGGTTAGGGATTGTGAGTTTAGAACTAGTCAACGGTGAGAATTGAAGATGAAGAACCGATGATTGGAGATGATGATTGTGGGTTAACTCACTTCTTAACTCGAGTTGGTAGTATTTTCCATTGTTGTTGATTTTTTATTTTATTTTAATTTGTAAATTAAAAAATATAGGTTTGTTTTGTGTTATGAGTTTTGACCATGAAGATGACCTCCTTGTTGGGTTAGCTTGTTTCTTGACTTGGGTTGATAGTAATTTCCATTATTTTTTTCTTTACGTTTAATTTGTAAAGAATTTTTTTTTATGTCGTGTGTTTTGTGTTTTGGGGATGAAGATGAACACCTTGGTTTGCCAAATATGGACAAACTTCAGGGGTAATTCATAAGATTGAAGATAGGAATAATTTTGACTTTTAGAAAAAGTTGAAAAAAGCTAATTGCCCCATTCAGCTATTCCAATAAGCTCTTTCGATCCACTAAACACTAAGGGTTTGGAAACAATAATGTAGAGGTGGTCATGACTACATATGTCACACGACTCATCTTTTGTTTGCATTTGGAAACATCTTGCAACTGCCATGCCATCAATGCGCAATATGATGGTGACTTCCCCAAATAATAGAACTTGGAAAGAATGGGTCTCTAGCCGCTATCTCTCTACCATTGCAGTGATCAAAGATTAGTCCAAATATATCATTTACAATCTAAACAATCCATCAAAACCTGGTACTAGTTCAATGTAAGACATAACCCTATCATCAAATTCTTGCACCTAAATCCTCAAATTTTTCCTCTCTCTAAAAAAATCTCATATTCTTTTAGGGAATCTTCCATTGATGCACAAACTGCACCATCATTGCACAAATCTTGCATTGAAACCCTCCAAATCTTGCACCCAACATTCAAGCAATTGAACACACCTTGAAATCATGCACAAACTCCACTTTGAAATATATTAGTTTGTGTGTGTGTGTGTGTATATATGTATACACACACACACACACCTAGTAGTGCTAGATAAATCTATTACGTAATGAGGGCACCACCAATTTGACGACGAGCATACCCTATAGTTGCCTTGCACATGCTTTGATACATGAAAGCAAGAACAACACTGTCCCAACTCTAAATGTTGGCATTATGCAAATCCCTTATGCATGTTGTCTAAGAAACATATATAAAGTCCCAACATGTTACATTGTTCGAACAATATTCCACCTATTTTGTAATTGCATGATACGCAATCAGGCCCCTGCGTCGCATGTCTTAATGACTTGAATGTTCTGTCTATAGTGTCGAGTTTGGTAGAAATGTCAAGATCTAACGCGAGGTGCTGAAAATTGAGTTAGGTGTATGTTTTCTCTGCTACAGTACATGTCTGACAATCTGTTAGACATATTTGCAGTGTACAGGTCCGCGAAGACTATCTGGGACATGCTGAAGAAGAAGTATGGTGCTGATGACGGAGCCCGCAAGAAGTTTGCAGTCGGGCGCTGGATTAGCTACAAGATGGTTGATACAGCACTGATCATAGACCAGATCCATGAGTACGAGAACATGGTGTCTGACGTTGTGTCTGAAGGCATCCTGGTGAGTGATATGCTACAAACCTATGCTCTTGTAGAAAAATTACCTGAATCCTGGGCATAATTTCAAAACAAAATGAACGAGACCAATGATTGCACCTGGGAGCAAATGGTATCAAAGTGTGGGTTTAGTTGGTGGGTTTAGGCATAAGGTATGGGTATCAAAGTGATTGTTATTGTTTGGTTGATAGGTTTTTAGAATACTATTATGGATTTGGAATACCCCATTAATTGGAAAATTCATACCTTAATAAAATAAGGATCTCATTTCCCTTCCTCCTTTCTTCCCCAACTATTAATAATCATTCACATTCCACCCTACCACTAAATATGCAAAATACTTTCACCAAAACTCATTACCCTTACCAAGTATTTGATACTCATACCGATTCCGATTCCCATGTGCGAACCAAACACGCCGTATTTGTGGGTTATGCTGAAAATAGTGTTGCATACTGATGTCTAGCAAAAATGAGTGATGGTGAGTGTACAGGTGTGAAATGTCGTTCCGCGGAGGATTGGGGGTTATGCCACGCAATATGCAATCACAAAACTAGGCACTAGCACAAGAAAATCAACAAAAAGCTAAGCAAACGATAATAAGGTAGAACAAACACATATAAACACTAGATAAATACAAAATAATGAAATAGGACTCAAGTTAGGGGCATTACCATCTAGATGCTTTAACACTTATGTTTGAGGAAAGAACAATTTACCTAGGTTCTAGAGGCTAGCACTAATAAATCCAAGTTTCCACAAGGATTAGAACAAAGGTTGCCCCATTCCCATGGTGTATCAACCCAAGTTCTTGAAGAACAAAAGCTATTTAAACCTCAATCTACCCATATTTTCATTTAAGGGAAATTGGGTTCGAGATTAGGAAGGCTCAAGTCTTCCATCCGATTCCCATTGAGATGAGAGACTTTCCAAACACAAACAACAATTGCTACGCATCAACTATTGCAAGTAGATTAAACACCCAACTCAAACACTGAAACACATGAACCATAGGTTGGGGTTCTTCCCCTTTTTCACAATAATCACAACTTAAGCATCAAAATAGATAATAAAATCCTAACTCTAGCCCATAAACTAACCACTCATGATTAAATAACATAAAGAACACAAAAGCACAAGTAATAAACATAAATCTTGCAAAAGAAAAGAGATAAGGGAAAGAAAGCTTCTCACGCGCGCATCAAGATTGAATGTGTGGGGGATTGTTGGAGTTTACATTCAATATAAGACATCACCTTAGCCAACTTGTTCCTTGTTTTCTTCTATACATCTGCAATCATAGGGAAGACGAGAACCTCAGCTTCTACTCATAGCCTAGTGCGAAGATAAAGATGTGTTGCGGTCCACTACTTTGTTCCTCAGCTTCTTGCATTAGATGCCTCCATAATGTATGGGATAATACTTTAGCCTACAACCTACAACTCATTCTGTACTTCCTATTCAGGTGAATTCAATTCCCAACTTCATGCTAACGTGCACACCACAGGCTTCTGATCTGCATGTCGGTGATGCATTCATTGGTAGAACTTATCACAAGAGGAAGAAAAATGTGACAGCTTAGGACATTTTCAATATAAATATTCCCTATTCCTATTTCCTTGTTTGTTAACGTTACTATTGGTTTTCGTTCTTGTTTTCTAGGATATATTCTTTCTGCTAGTATTTAAATGAAAGATCGAGAGAAGAGGCACTCAAGAAAAGCTTCAGCATTTTCATTAAGTTCCATGGATATCATTCTCTGCTACATCATCAAACTCTCCCATCCCTCCAGCTCGCCACTTGAGTCTTATTCGTAGGCTTGTGACGCGATCCCGTCCTATTACAACCGGGATTATAGGTCACCCTCAACAGCATCAGTCTGCATTCTATGGGGCAGGACAACAATATTTTGAGTATGAGGAAAATAAGAATGAGCGGTATTAAACAACATTACTGTTTGTTGCATGCCAATCTACTCTCACAAATACAGCAACAATTACAATGGCCAAGTAGCCAAAATGGTCAAGGGTCAAGGAGGTACCAAGAATAAAGTGCCACTTGCGTTTGTCGTGTGCCGTACGTAATACATATGAGAAACGCAAGTCGTATATACTAACATGTATTTCAGGCAAAAAAAAACAAAGATTCCAAAATTTGACAAACACAACGTTTGTGAAGTTGAGTGGTGACGAAGAAGCAAAGATAAAATGAATTTAAAAATGTTCAAATACAAGGTTCAACTACCAAATATAAGCAAATGAGATTGCTCTAACATATATATATATATATTATTGTAAGTTTAATTTGTAACCACGTTCGGTCATTATCATCATCACCCATTGACAACACTTTCTTCACATTTTTCCCATTGTATCAAATATTGCATGTGCCTAAAGCTCTAGTCTGTGCCACTTTTTCCCTCTTCCATCAATCTTGTGAAGTCGGCCAGCGGTGGCTGCTTGAATTTTTCAAATTGTCGGAGAATTCTATCTAAAAAGTATCACTCTACCACCTTGTATATAATTAGAGGAGACTTTGTCATCTAGACGTGCTCTCCTAATTTGCAATAATCTGGTAACTCATCTAACTCATTTTCATATAGCCTCTAAATTACAATTTAAAGACCAATACACATTAAGTGATTTAATTTGCCAGTTACAGTACACTGTGTATAAGAATATAAGTATTTTAGTACATACATTAGTGTCTTCTTTCATATTGTTAAGTTGATCTCTATATGCTTTTAAGGCATGACTGCCAACATTGCCAAATCTTTTAGTAGGCTTCCCAAAATATCCTAATAAGTAGTGGTGATTAGTTTGGCTCAACTGTTTGTGCCATGACTTTGCCTTAAACATGACGTTAAGAATTAAGTGTGGATGTATAGTACTAGTGACTAATAATTTTGAAACGTGTTTGTTTAGTGGTGGTGAAATGTTGGTGGTAAAACGAGGAAGAAGTTCTCCGAGTGTCGTGTTCGATAAATTAGAATCAAATTAGGTGGGCATTTAGGATGTTAAGAGGTAAGAGTTACAAGAATCACTAGAAAACAAATGAATCATTCCATTATTGGTCTCATCTCACAAATCCCCCACTGGGAAAGAATACAGACTATAAAATGACAATGATATTTACATGAATTTCTTCAATTTAAGGTAACTGAAGATTGGTCTCTCTGGAACTGGCAAGCATTTCACAACCCAATCAATAGGCCAAGATGCAGCTGCTAATCCCAAACACAATCCCCATTGTCTCAAGTTTAATCTCACTGTGTCAGTAAAGTTGTACAGAAATTCCACCATCACCACCTGAATCACAACTGTTATACAGATGATCCCCACAAACAGCTTATTCTTGTGTATCCCTTGGAAGACATTCCTCTTCTCCAGTTTCCTCGCGTTGAACTGGTTAAACACTTGGCAGAGGACGAATGTGTTGGAGATCAGCGTGGAATTCACCGACTCGTCCACCTTGAAGATTAATTCACCTCTGAATTGCAGGACAAGCAGAATGGATATCTGATATAGGGCCTGGGCTAGCAGGTTCCTCCACATTATGTTTGTGATCAGTGGCTCAGTTCTTCCCACATGCGGCCTGTCCATGACCTCATTTTCGGTGGCAAAGGCTAATGCTCCTAAGGTGTCCATGAGGTCGTTTTCTGCGGCAAAGGCAAATACTCCTAAGTTGTCCACGATGACATTGACCCAGAGAAGCTGCACTACTGAGAGGGGGAGTTCTCCTGTAGATACTGCTGCCACTAAGTTGATCACGAGGTCTACAAGTTTTACTGTGAGCTGAAACTGGATGGATTTCCGGATGTTGTTGTAGAAGCATTTTCCCCACATCAAGGCTGTGGATACAGATACAAAGTTGTCATCCAAGATGACAATATCTGAGCTCTCTTTAGCCACTTCTGTGCCATGGATCCCCATGGATAGTCCTATGTCTGCTTCTTTTAGAGCTGGAGCGTCGTTCATGTCATCTCCTGTGGCTGCAACTACGTGGCCTTTTTTCTTCAGGCACTGCACCATTAGCAGCTTGTCGAAAGGAGAGGATCTTGCCATTACACGGATGTTTTCCACTCGTGCCATTCGCTGTTCTTCTGTTAGGTTTCTGAACTCGAACCCTCCTATGATTGATCCTTCTTCTGGTGCCTGGTTAGGCTGCAGAATGCCACATTCTGTGGCTATTGCCTTTGCTGTGAAGACATTATCCCCGGTTATCATCTTGATGTTCACGCCCGCGAATTGGCAGGATTCAACGGCTTTCTTCACACCATCTCTGCAGGGATCTTTCAGGCCTACTAGCCCCAGAAAAGTCAGGCCATCTTCTGCAACTGAAACTTGTGTTTCTGATACCTGTTTGTGTGCAAAAGCTATGCAATTGAGGCTGCTGGCAGCCATGCCTTGGACCATTTGCTCGAATTTCACTCTCTCGTTGCCATCGAGAGATTTCTTGTTCCCTTCCATATCATAGTAATCTGAACACATTCCAAGGATCATTTCTGCAGCTCCTTTCCAGTGAACATGAACTGTGTTATCTGCAGCCTTTTTCATGGAAACCCCACTCCTCTTTTTCTCTGAATTGAATGCTTCCACATGAAGAACAGTGCAGTTTCTCTTCACTTCCTCCATATCCATGCCAAGCTCCTCAACAGCCCAGGATAAAATGGCTTTCTCTGTTGGACTCCCTGAGAACTCGAAACCCAAACCCGAATCATCTGACCTGAAAACACTGCCTGTTGTGTTGAGACCAACCCCTTGGTGGAACAGTTCAACAACTCTCCCTGCAATTTCAGCTCTGTTCTTCCCCTCCATGGACTCTTTTCCCAGCCAGAACTTTGTCACCTTCATCTTATTCTGAGTCAAAGTCCCTGTTTTATCAGTGCAGATTGTTGTGACAGACCCCATTGTCTCACAAGCAGAGTGTTTCCTCACCATTGCCTGATCACTCATCATTCTCTTCATGGAATATGCGAGAGTAAGAGTTACAGCAGAAGGCAACCCTTCTAGATCCGCGACATTGTTAATGGTGACAGCAATGGCTATGATTCCCACCACTGAATTGATCACATCATACGCATCATACGCCTCTGTCATTCCGTTGAACTCTTTGTTCCCGTTCTCATCCTTAGTGTGTTGTCCTGTGAAATATCGTACCAACAAGACAACCAGTACGAAGAATGCCACTACTAAACCAACCTTTCCTATGGATGAATTAAGCTTGTTTAACCTCCTCTGCAAAGGCGTCTCCTCGCTGTTACATGATGAATTGAATAAATACTTAATTTGCAAAAGTACCTCCAATCATAATTGCATGGGTTGCATTATTCTGAGATGTGAGTAAGAATAAACTTTATATGTTAATATGTACATCCTATATTTCATTAATAAACTTTATATTGTGTTTAATGACCAAACAATCATTCGATTCAACTAAATGATTTAACAAGTTACTTAACTTGCACACAAAAAGTAAAATTTCTCACCCCGAGCTCACATCCTGACCCAACAAGATTGGTGAATATAGTAAATCTTGGCGACTCAATTTCTATTATTATTAAAAATGACAAACTCATCACCCATTTTATTATTATTATTATTATTATTATAAAATAATAAACACACCACCCATTTAAAAGTAAATCACATATTGTCTGATATATATATATATATGGTGCCTACAAGGAGCCTACTACGTTGGATGCCTAACAGGATTT
>CM008345.1:2652252-2668076 GCA_002525835.2 Ipomoea batatas
AATATGAATTAGGCATAGGCAAAACTATTAGAAAGAAATAACCAAGCAATTCCCCTTACCTCACTACTTGAGACTAGCAGCTTCAATTCCCAGTTTGAAAATCGAATCAGTATTCAATTAGCCTACACAAATCTGCAAAAGCATATATGTAATCGGGATTAATTGCAAAACAGAACAATTTCAGAAACAAAGATTTAAAAGAAAAAGGTTGAAGATTGAAAATTTAGGAAATTAGCCAATTAGGGTTTATCAATCATCATTTTTACGGAATTAGCAATTAGGGCAAACTAATTAAAAGAATAAAGTTGAAGAATAATGAAGATTGGTTCGAACCTGAGGCTATAATCAATAACGGTGGACGAATGGTGAACGGATGGAGCCACGGAGGAGAATCGCCGGCGACGATGGTCTGTGGAGGAGAAAGAGCAGAGAGTGTAGGGTTTGGAAATTGGAAGAAAATAGAAAGGAATTTTTTTTATGAAAAAAATGATTTGTATTTATATATATATATATAAACAGCTCAAACGGCGTCGTTTTTTGGGATGTGTAATTTTTGGCCCAGCTCCGTCCCTTTCCTAGATACAGACTGAAAAAGTGAAAATTCAAAGCCAAACCAGAACTCAACAATATTGCATTGGTTTAATTTATCTATATAAAATTTTGTTTTTTTTTTCTCCAAAAAAATATTTGCTTTTTTTTTGTTTTTGTTTTTCTTGAATTAAGGATTCATGTCTTCAGCTCCATGGCTCACGGCGCCACGGCCTTTGCTACGCAATTCAGCTTCTCCTTATCTCCTTCTTCTTCCTCGTAACCAGGCAAGACTCTCTTCTCTGCTATGCAATTATCTTGTTGTCTACTTTTCTTTTCTGTTTTCGCAGTAATTTTTGTGACAAGATAGTAAATAGTCTTCGTTGGAATTTCATGCTCAGAAAGCTCGCATTCCCTGCGCAGTGGACGCTCGTCGGAAGAAGATATTGTATGGGAATCATCTGCTGCGGCTTCACTGCTCTTCTGACAGTGATAACAATGTAAAGTTTTCAACTTTTTTGTTGTTCTTGAGTTTTTTTTTTAGGGTCAATTTCATTTGTGCCTTTTATCATTTGAAGATTTTTTTGAGTGTTGAGGAAACCACAAGCAATCCTTGAGGGTGTATACTTGGTAAATCCGGTCTTGTAATATTCATAACCTGCTAGAAGTCGAACTTGTAACCAATAGGCTGACTAACTTGGCTGGGTTGTCCCAACTTGTCGATTTTGTTATTGATGAAATGTCTTTGATTTGCTTATTTATTTGCATTTTTAGTTGAATATGAAGTTATGAACTGGTCATATGATAAATGCAGCTGTGGTTTATAGTATGATGATAACATCAAGGAAGCTAAATTTTTGGAGAGTTTGATAAGTGTAAAAACTATCCACATTGCCTTAGGATAAGAGCATGAGATAATTAATAAAAATCACAGGTTGTTCTGCTTGTTCCCATTTGATTTTGGATTGGATGTTTAGATGGTATCAAAGTCAAGCCAGGCACACTTTTTTTTTGGGGGGTAATATGTATTGGTCAGGGTAGACTGTTGAGATGTTGTATAAGAGAATAGCTAGGAGCTGGTTATTAGTTCTTCCCCGAGTTCATATCCTCTTTTTTGAGGCAGATTGCAGTATCAAATTATCAATATTGCTTCTCGGTCCTCAGGCCATAGGATTCTTACTCCTCAGCTTTGCCGGGTGGATTTTCCACCTCTGCAGATGGTTTAAGGATTATAATGTCTACTTTTAACGACAGCTTAGCAGTGAGTCAAGTAACTATCATTTCATATCATAGATCTAGGTGGCTATCCTTGATTATGATCATGGAGAGCTTCTCTGTCATTAAGATGTTCTAAATTTGTTTCCTTCCAAAATTTTCTCTTCTTCTATAGCTCCCCGTATGTTTTAACACGGCTAACGTATCTCTTATTATGCAAGGTAAGGCTAATGAACCGCCAGAATCTCAGCATAGCTTGCAAGACCAGCAAGGTATTTGAGTGGAAATATTCGCGGGATTATAGTGATGCATATTTTCACTTTGATGACTTGGACTAAACCTTAAAGATATTATCCGTATGTATTTCTCAGGTGCAGCAGCAGCAGATGCCGGAAATAATCTTGGAGGATCGCTTTCAGTTAAAGAGTATGTAATGTTTCTCGCAATGCTTTGGAGAATAGTACCTGATTAAAAAATTTAAAACAATGCACGAGGGTGACCGGTATCCTTTGTAAGTTACATACTGGAGATCTAATTGTTGTCTATTACACTTTTCAGGATTTTGACGAAACTGAGAAGATACGGCATTTCAGGAGTATTATCATACGGGCTACTGAATACTGCCTACTATCTTACGACATTCCTCGTGGTGTGGTATGAGTGTATGACCAATGCATACGAATGGAAAGATTATGCTTATCTCCGTTTTCTGTGAAAATCTTTAATCTACTGATCCATTATAAGTTTTGCCACCAGTTATCAGTGCTAGCTAGTTGATGGCAGCTTTCATTGAAACAAACACCTATTTGAGACTCGTTGAATTTGCTATCTTTTTAGGATTTATGTCGCTCCTGCACCTGTAAAAATGGGCTATTTCGCTTCTGTTAAAAGGTAATTGTTTTGCTTTTTGTGTTTTTCAACATTTATTTACATTGCTTACAAGAGATCTAACTAGTAATGTGTCTTGTGCAGATTTTTTAAAATCTTGGCTATGGTGTGGGCCGGTAGCCAAGTCACTAAACTTGTTAGAGCAGGAGGGTGAGCTATCAAACTTTTTCATAATTAGCAGCGAATTATGATTCTTGTCCTCGTTCTACAGTAATTTAAATTCTTTTCACCTTTATTCAAGACACCAAGAGATTTTTTTAACATGTATTGAAAGAGTTTTTATACTTTTAGAGTATAAAGTGCTAATCAGTATCTAGTCCAACCAGGCATACCATGGATGGTTGTAACAGTACAAATCGGTATGATATTGATCGACACCTTAGAAATTCCCAAAAAATATATACAATTCTTCTTCTTTTTTTTTTAAAGGATTGATGATTTGCGCCCGGGTCAATATTAAATTCAGTGGAAAATGAATCCAACTTCTTACTATGTTGAGATACTGCTGTGCTATTTTAACAACCAGTGGTTTCTTTGTGCTAGATAACATGCTTACATGCTCGATATTAATGATATAACCGAAACCTGCATTGTGATATAATTCCTGTTCTTTTTGTGATATTCAATGCATCTATGCAAAATGTGCCTTTCAGAAAGTGTTAACTTATCCATTAGAGTATAGACTGCTTGCTGGCTCTGTTTGAAGTTTGACTTTGGACTCACGCTTTACTGCAGGGCATTAGCTCTTGCTCCGTTTGTGGACAGGGGATTGGCTTGGTTTACGGCCAAGTTTGGGTTTAAGTCACAAGGGAAGGTTAATGAATTTGGAGTTCGTATACTGCAGTTTTATTCGTTATGAATACCACACGCTTTCCCTAATCTGCTGTGTCGGCTGTTTTCTTTTTCAGGCTTTGATGGCGATTGTTGGGTTTTGCTTTGCGTTGGCTGTGGTAGTATTTCTCATGGTGACGTTGCTGTGGGCATAACGCTTCTCAGCTGTTGATCTATGGAGGTTCTCGGATCTCCCTTTTGGATGGTTTTCGACTTTTCGGCCTCTGCAGTCAAGATGTGAGCTGAGGATATGATGTGCATGTAGCAAGAAATCGTAATTGATGTAATTGACACTTGTGAGGGATTCAATGTGAAATGTTTCACTTGAGAGTGCCATAAAACATTGTAGTTTTGGTTCACAGAAATAAAGCTTTTTCACCATTCATTAACACTCGTCCTAGGTTGCTAGTTAGAGTCACAATGCGGACTTCACTTGAAATGCACATTCTGGTAACGGCTACAGGCTTTCCCGTAAATCAAATAGCATATATGTAATGAGTAACAAGCAGTCAAACAAAAAATCACTAGTAAACAAATTTGTAGCTTTGTATACATTGGAAGTTTTCAAGAGTACAATTGTGCTGTTCAATGAAAAGGTTTCATGTTCAAACACCAGCTCAATTCTTTCAAGGATTCACCTTTTACAAAACAGACAGTTCCAGATAAGCGACTGCAGAGACCCATCGCAAGTTTCTCGGTACAAGTTCTTCAGATCTCTAGTCTGCCTTGATGCTCAACACAAAGTTGAATTTTACCAGCAGATGAGAGTACCTGGTTCCTTATCTTAGCCGGCCTAGTCTGGTATTTCACTTCAAACCTCGGGAATTGTCTATCCTGCTCTTCGATGCTAAGCTTCTCAGGCAAAACCTCGTTAATGAACTCATCTGCCACATCTCCATCTTCATCAACCCTGAGACGCTTGGCATACCATCTCAAGCCCTACTCCAGGAGATACGTAGAGAAAATAATCAAAATATATGTGGGGTCAATGAAGCATAACATTGATAAAACTGCATATTCTAATCTAGTGAATCTACGACTAGTGTTACTAGATGAACTCAGCTAGAATTGATGAAACTGTCAGAAAGTTTCGTCATTCATATTATCAAACAGCCCTTGTGATGTAAGAACTGCATCATACATGATCACTGGATTTTAATATATATTAAACATATTTAGCATGTGCAGTACATGTTTTGCTCTAATATGCTATATGCTTTCATGCTGATTAATTTATTTGTATAAACAACATAGTCGAATATAAAATGCAAAAAACTCTTAAAGAAGAATACAGATAGTAGAATGTGGCACTGGTATCTCCTAATTTGTCAAACGCGCTTGCTTAGAGCAAAGAAGAGAGGTGATTGATGGGCCTGCACTTCGCTCAAGCAAAGCACCAGAAAATGGAAAATTTAGCACTTAACTGAGCTTCTGGACCAAAGCAAGAGCAAAAGGCAACACTGAAGCACGATTTTTTTTTTTTAAATTAAATTAAAATTAAGTGGGTTAACAGTAAAAGCTCCAAAATAAGAGCAAGAATTGGTTTACAGAAAAGAAATTGCTTCATTTTTTAGCCATGAGCCTCATCATCTTCTTCTCCAAAATTGAGAACTCCACTAGTGCAAAGTTAGGAACATATACTTCACAAATACGTTTACAAAAACATATAGTGCCCTAAACCTAACTATTATTCAATACAAGCCTACAGTTGCCTGTCAGTGAATTCCATGGTTCTAGCACTATTTGTAACTATCACTTCTTATTACAAAGTATATCATATCTACTTATCTATCTTCTATCCAGGGTTCTATCTCCCATGTTCTTATAATGACATTATAAAGATCATGAACATACTATAGCTATTAATTGATTGCCATGAAGAAATGAGGGCAATGCAGAATCATGACTTTATATTCAGCTACAGACCAAATTTAAGGATGTTTGTCTCCCCTTAAAGAATCCAGAATTCAGGGAAATTGGTTTCAGATTTCTTTTACCCATGTCATCCAGTTAAGGCATGAAATCTACATTGCTACTATAAATGGTATTTCTGGAAGCCATGTGAGACGTGGTAGAACAGCTAAAAAAATCTTGCCTGGAGTTTATAACTCAAGATCAACGACACAAACATTTCAGCAAATTTGCAAAATATTGCTTTTAAAACACTCAAGACATTATCATTTCAAAATGTTGTCAAATTATAGAATTTAGCAGGCTCTTAAATTTAGCTAAATAATACGGAGTACTTCCTAATACATTCGACTTAGATTTGTAAATTTGAATTACATATTTACATGGATTATGCTCAAGCTAAAATTCAATTCTTCAAGCAAAAAGAATGATCATGATTCATGAAAGCCAAGCATAAAGGAAAAACATGACCAAATACACTGAATAACCAATTATTTAGCAGAGATACTGTATGCAACAGGATTAGAGTTAATAAAGTACTCCCTAATGCACTAATACAAACATAATAATAACTATATGCAACCAAACCGGACATCAAAAGGCACATTTCCTTTTTTTCTAAGAAAAGGATCAATTGATCTGTCTACTTTTACCTGAACGCCTCCGTCGCCGGCAGTGCAGGGTAGAAGGACAGGTCCAGGCGCAGGTCTATCGACTTGCACTTGAATTGGGACACTGAAGCCTCTGCGATGCAGGTGCTGAGCTTGAGCCGCTGCCGCCACCGCCGCCGCCACTGCCGAAGGCGACGCTAGATTCGCATCAGCGTCTCCGTTTTCTTCGTGCACTTCCTGACCTTCCTCCCTCGAAAACCCTAGAATTCCAGCGAGCCTCCTGAACAGCCCCATCTCTCTCTACACATGTATATCGACCAGGCTAGATATAGCAGAAACTAATCACAGCCGGAGATTAGAGAATCGGAGACAGACTGAAGCCGTCTGCCGCCGTCGACGACGTGTCGTGTATCGCCGGAGATACGGTACCGGAAAAATGAAATCAGTTATCTTTCCTTAATGAGAATGATAATGCAGATGAGATTTAACGGCGAATGGTTTTATATTAGCCGAAGTCTACACGGATGGTGTAATGATGGTGAGTACTGAGTTAGCGAGTTCTGGCACCAACCCCCGAGTCCCGACTCAGTTAAAGCGAGTCTTTTGTTATCATGGCATATTTGGCATTTTAGGATTCATGGTATTAGATATCATGATCCAAGGAATATGGAAAAATATATTACTTTATACTTTTGCTATAAATAAGATATTGTAATATAGGTTCCGATATTATTTGAATAGAGGTAGTTCCGTCATGTTAGGTGATTTTAATGTCACGGTACTGTGTAAACAAGTCTGGATGGATTGATTCAGTTCATATGCTAATGCACGGTGAAAGGTGAAAGTGAAGGAAATAGAGTCAATATTGGCACAAGCGAAGGAAATATAGTCAATATCGTTTCTATTGAGACTCCCACTGGACCACAAGGTCCTTGGCATTTTTGATTTAATTTTATACGATATGATGTAAAAGACATGTTAAAAGAATTACCTAATGTTTTATTTCGTTTTCTAAGCAATAAATGAATTGAATACAAGCCAAAGACATTGTGGTCTAGTGATACATGGTGTTTTGATTTACACTTGGATAATGGAAGTGGGTTCGAGTCTCAATGGAGTCAACTGGTGACTCGATCGGAATCCCTTTCTATATCTGATCGTCTTGGTAGAATTCATAGCATTGCCTCCAGCTTGTCCAAAAATAATTTCCTCAAATAATTTCCTCTGGTAGAATTCCTTGGAACAGAAAATCATCCCAGCTCGTACCGTCCTCTTTCAATAGTCGCTTGTCCCTCTTTCAATAGTCAAGGTCGCTTGTCCCTCTTTCAATAGTCGCTTGTCGCTTGTCCAAAATTTCCTCGGGTAATCATCCCAGCTCGTACCATCCTTCCAATAGTCGGTCACCGTCATATTATGTTCGCCTTCTGGAATATCCACTAATGCATCAAGATGTTCAGGAGTTAACCATCTGGAATATTCACTAACGCATACCAATCCACTAACGCATACCAATCAAGAGGTTCAGGAGTTAACCATTTGTCCTTCAAGGAGTTAACCATCTGGAATATCCACTAACGCATACCATATGGAATATCCACTAACGCATACCAATCAAGAGGTTCAGGAGTTAACCATTTGTCCTTCCAGAACCTTGTGGACATACCATTTCTCACGTGTTTGTGTATTCCTTCCACAAGAGTAATGCTTGTTAAAAATATGTGATAACGTTATAGAAAAATTCAAGTAGTTCAAAAACCATAATAGTAAGCACACATTTTAGTACCATGATTTTTTATTTTTATTTTTTGAATTGCCCAAGCCGAGTAGTGAAAATATTAATGGGATAACTTGCTTGGTCTTGCAACAATTGAACTAGTTAACATCGGGTTGTATAACTTATGACATAAATCACAATAGATGTCTTAATAAAAATAAATTGACATATGACTTGACTGATTGACTAGGATAGCCAATCTTTGAGAGCTACATTTGTTCATTTGTAAGGTATTATCATAATATAAATAATTTAAATCTCATATGAATACCTTTTGTCATAATTTATTTAGAGCTTAATATACATGGATGGATTTTAAAATAATAAATAATAAAAATTTTAATCATTTATCATAAAACACTACATCCCATTTTATGTGTCTGCTTCGATTAACAATACTTGACTTGAGTTATTTCTAATTCAATTTTTCATAATGTTAAGTTTAGTATTAATATACAAAATTTATATATTTAGAAAGTACACTACAAGTACTATTAAACACAAAAAAATTAAATTTAAAATTAATTAAAAATACTAAAGAAAATAAACAAATAAGAAAGTGTTGGTTTGACTAATGAATAGTAAGTATCACAGATAAAATAAATAAATCACTTTATTTTAATTATTCACTTTTTTCGTGTTTCATTTTGTAGTTTTTCATCCATTGTTTTTTTCACAAATTACATAAAATAAATAAATCACTTTAAAAAGACTCGTGCAATTGACCGACCATTCCCGACCAAGCTGGGTTATAGGTGCTGAGTGTTGAGGTGCACCGTGCAAGCATAATTATGCCGAAAAATGTATACGCTATGATGCACTGATCCTGTATGTATAGGTAGTGCCAGACAGTTGCAATCTCTAGCTGGAAAACCGACGAGAAAGGCGATTTGCAAGTCTCGCCGGCGTTTTTTTGTCCCTCGCTCTACGAATTACTCCGTGGAGTACAGCATTACAGCGGCGGAAGAGAGGTAGGCTGATCGAGAACTGAGCAGGCAACAACGCCTCTGGAAGAATTTTTCACGCCATTTCTGAATCTCTTGCTTTTTTCTCTATGTTATCAGGTCCACTGTAAGCCCTAGATCCGCCCCGTTCGAGGTTTTTCCGATTTGGTGGTTGCTGTTCTGATACCGGATCCGCTGAGCTGCAGCCATGCCTGTGGCAGCTTCAGCTATATACTTCCTGAATCTCCGAGGCGATGTCCTTATCAATCGTCTCTACCGTGACGACGTGGGGTATGCTTTCCGTCCATCGTAACTGTGTGTGTATTTCTATGTAGAGAAACGAGAGTTGTGATTGTTGTTTGGGGAATTCAGGAAAAAAAATAGCATATAGAAGTGCTGATAGGTAGATAGTCAATAGTTGTTTGTATGAGGATGAAAGGGAGAATCATTCTTCAGTTTGCTTTAGTTTTGCATTTCTGCTTGGTTATAGACATGTAGATCCTTCTCAGTTTTAATATTGAGAGGTGATTTTTGAAACAACTGATATGTGTACCAGTATCACAACTAAACTGCCTAGTTATTTTAGGATGGACCAGAATAAAAAGCCAGATTACATCATGACTATAACTTTCCTTATTTAGCCTCCCTCGATCTCATCCTAGAATCATTGGAGCCGTGTTTGTGCTGGGGAGGTGGAGTTGGGAACCATTTGTATTTGATGGCTTGATGAAATAAAGTGGGTGAATATGTTTTAACTGAAAGCGAAGTCGGAATTTGAGAAAATGAGTGATGGTTCTTAAACTTCTCTGTTTCACCATAACCTATGATTTTTACATTGTATGTTTGTTTGAATTAATCAGGGGTAATATGGTGGATGCCTTCCGAATGCAAATAATGCAGACAAAAGAGCTTGGAACTTGTCCCGTACGTCAGATAGGAGGCTGCTCTTTCTTGTATATGAGAATTAGCAATGTCTATATTGTGATTGTTGTCAGCAGTAATGCTAATGCTGCTTGTGCATTCAAGTTTGTTGTTGAGGTAAGTAAAGTAGCCGCTACTTGATGCTTATGCTTTTAGGATGTTCTGCTTGCTTATCTAATTTCTAAGTTATTTTTGGTAGATTGAACTAGAATGCTATCACTCAGAGGAGGATTACATTGGCTATCAACTATGCCAGCTTGCATGGATATGCTATTTCTATTTAGAGAACTTTCAAACCCTAACATTTTGGCACTAATAATGTAATGTTGTATCTCTGATAAAATGGTGTGAAAAGTGTGCACCAATTCATACTAGAATATTTTTTTTGCACTATAAACATCATGTGATAGAGTTTCTAATTAAATTGAACTATGCACTATGTTATAAATCCTGAACAGGATGCCTGCATGTATTATTATGGTTTTCCTAGGTTCAGGTAATGCAAACTTATGCTTGTCGGAGTCTAATCATGGCTAATGGTCATGATGTTTTTATGATAAATGTAAATAGAGGGAAGTTGTATTCATCAACATCATATTTGAGTGTTTGACTTGTGTTCTAACTTTTGTGCAGGCAGTTTCCCTGTTCAAATCATATTTTGGTGGAGCTTTTGATGAAGATGCTATTCGCAATAATTTTGTTTTAATCTATGAACTATTGGATGGTATGCCATTTGGAATCTCATATATGTTTGGACATTTTCATCTGAGTGAAACATATAAAGGTTTTGTTTAGCAATTATGGTCATATACTCATATATGGCATTTTTGTGCTTTAACTAGTGACTTCATTACTGCTCTCATATTTACTGCATCTAGTACTTGGCAATCTGCCATGCTATTATGATCTAATAGGTAATGAATTGATTCAAATCAAGCCTCAAGGATTTTGTTACCATTGGAATAATCTCACTTGACCATACTTGTGAACTGGAAAGATGAATATGTCTAAATAGAAAATAGATGATTTTCCTCATTAACAACTTCACTTTAGGAAAGACTGATTAAATATTTTCCTGAAATTGGTACTATTATTTGCAGAAATAATGGACTTTGGTTACCCCCAGAACCTTTCGCCTGAAATTTTGAAGCTCTACATTACACAGGAAGGTGTGCGGTCCCCATTTTCATCTAAGGTTTGTTATTTTATTTACTCTTTTCTTTTAGTTATATCAATGCAATTATTTGATAGATGAAATGACTGTGATAGTTTGTTAGTTTGCCAATGAAAAAATGAATATTTTTGGGATGTTGTACTATTGTGAAATTTTTTTAACAAACAAACCGAACAGGCTGTGGATAGACCTGTCCCTAATGCTACATTACAAGTCACTGGTGCTGTTGGCTGGAGAAGGGAGGGTCTTGTATACAAGAAGAACGAGGTGGACTTTACATTTTCTTTTTAGAACTTTATTTAATTGCTTTACCCCCAGAACAAGAAATAATTCAAGTATCTTGGTTACTGTTGGCAGGTGTTTCTGGATATTGTGGAAAGTGTCAATCTTCTCATGTCTTCTAAGGGTAAATAAAAAATTACTCCGACTCCTCTAGCTCAGTGACTCAGTGCTTTTTGTTTCTGGCTTTTGACAAGAGGTTTTAATTTGTAGGTAGTGTTTTGCGTTGTGATGTTACTGGAAAAATTCTCATGAAATGCTTCCTTTCTGGGATGCCTGATCTGAAGTTGGGCTTGAATGATAAAATTGGCCTTGAAAAAGAGTCACAGCTCAAGGCCCGCCCTAGTAAGAGGTAATTAATACAGGCTCACCTTTTAAAAAAAATTAAATAATTTTTCATTGTCTTCCTCAGTTCTTGTGCCAAGTCTCTCAAATTCTCCACTATTATCATATTTTAGGCCTTTGGCCTCTGCTTAATTGGTTATCATATTTTCTTGCTAATAAACAATATTGCCTCATGCAGTGGAAAAACTATTGAGCTTGATGATGTTACTTTCCACCAATGTGTAAACTTGACACGATTTAATTCAGAGAAGACTGTAAGCTTTGTTCCTCCTGATGGTGAATTTGAACTGATGAAGTAAGTTGCAATTATTTGAATATATGTTCTCTGTTATCCTTAGGAGTAATAAACTACCCTGTCTGCCAGTGTGGGTGTGGGGGGTTGTGGAAATTGGGTTCAAGCAAGTGGGCTAAATTGGTACTCATTTTTAGAACAGTACAATGCAGATCTTTGTAAAATTGTCATTTTTAGTCACTTTGGTGTTGAATTGGATTGAATATGAGTTTTATCTGCTTTTAGAAATAAATTGTAGTAGTTTTCACAAAGTTCTAATTTATCAAATAATCAAATAATATGAGATTAGATTTAGTGGTGGTTCCATTGTCATGTGGCTTGTGCTCTTGGCAAACTCAGATAGAAGCTCTCAATTCTAAATTTGTTTCGTTGTGATTTCTTAAAGCACTAGTGTTCTGATGTCTTTCTTTACAGGTATCGAATTACTGAAGGTGTGAATCTTCCATTCCGTGTATTACCAACTATCAAGGAGTTGGGTCGCACACGCATGGAAGTTAATGTGAAGGTTTGTCACTTTGTCATCATTTTCTTGGAATGTGGCAGCAAGTATCATTTGACATTTGATATAATCTTTAATGTTTTCTACTCTCTCTCTCTCCCACATAAATAAATATATTATCAGGTTAAGAGTGTTTTTGGAGCGAAGATGTTTGCACTTGGTGTTGTCATTAAAATTCCAGTACCAAAGCAAACAGCAAAAACAAATTTCCAGGTGACATCTGGAAAAGCAAAGTACAATCCCTCCATTGACTGTTTGGTCTGGAAGTGAGTATCTTTATTGTTGTCAATGTGTCTTCTCTTTTTTAACATCATTATTGGACATCCTTGATTAGAACCTGTTTTTAGAAAGCTGGACTTTCCATGTCTCTACCAGGTTGAGATATCTCTGATAGTTCTAAACTTGATTTGTTGCATATCAGTAGTGTTGTTGACACACCCAACATGGGTTAAGGGTTATTTCATGTTGTATCTGGCCCCAGTGACAAACTAACAACTTCTAATGACACTTCCACTTGTGTCAATTACCTCTCCTGTATCAATTATAACCTCAATATTTTCTTTTTTGGGGGGTGACGAGGGAAACTTGCAGCCACTGCCCTTGTGAGTTGTGACCCTAGCCGGCAAAGGATTACAAAGAGGTAAACCATACTAAGTTGCCCATAGCTAACTGGCTCAAACCAAGAAGGCAAATAGGCTGCTCTGTTGGGAGTCGAACTTGGAACCTTATGGTTACCACTTACCAAGCCAACAGCCCGACCAACTTGGTTGGGTTTGCCCCCAATTATAACCTCAATATTACTACTGGGTGTGAGTGTGCTTGCATATGTGCAAAAAAGCCACGTGTAGTTTCATAATTTGCAGTGAGGCATGTCTGACTTCATAAACAGTAACATAGTTTTTCTTGCTTTCCTTTTGCTTATGCCAGTAGCTTAAAAGGAAATAACAATGTTAAAATGCCAAAAAAGGAAGATATCTCATATCTGGACTCTGGAGGGGTTCAGGAATTCAAATCTAATTCATGATCCAAAATCTATATTTTTGTTTCTAAAATAACACACCTTAATAAGTAGATGTAATGATTCAGCATAGTTTGGTAGGATTCTTTGCTATTATGGTTACCTTTGAAGAGGAATGCCACAGTATTCCACTTTCCACAATATTACTTGGATTATCGTTGTTACTGACTGACTTATAAATGTGCCTTCTTTTTCCAAAAAAAAAAAATAAATGTGCCTTCTGGTGCAGGATACGAAAATTTCCTGGACAGACTGAACCAACATTAAGTGCAGAGGTGGAGCTGATTTCAACGATTGCAGAGAAGAAATCCTGGACTCGACCTCCGATTCAGATGGAATTTCAGGTGCACGAATGTGACTGTAGTAGATGAATATCCATACATCTCAGAACTATCCTTTTAATCATTACTTGCTATGAACTCAAATTCTAAGCACAGCACAAAACTATGAATCCTTTCTTGGAAAAGCAACAACTAAAACTCTGTTCTTTGCAGGTTCCCATGTTTACAGCATCTGGATTACGTGTTCGTTTCCTCAAGGTATAGTTTTGGCAAACCTATCAAATTCCTTCTTAGTGTAACATTTGCCCTTCCTTTCTGGATAATGCGTTCGTTTCCCCTCTGTAGGTGTGGGAGAAGAGCGGCTATAACACAGTCGAGTGGGTGCGTTATATTACTAAAGCCGGTTCTTACGAGATTAGGTGCTAGGAGAGTTGAAACGCGGGATAGGACGATGAGACTTTATTGCAGCTGACACAATCTTTTTAAAAACCATACAAAGCCACCAAGGTGCAGCTTCTTCATTGTGCTTTGTTTTGGGGTTATTAGACAATGCTGCCATTGTTAATCTTGTAAAGCTAGTTTAACTTGGATTGAAACTTCATTGTCTTAGCTATTATATTTATATATTATAAAATGATGATATTTGAAATGTAATATTGAGTTTTGTTATGATATTTTATAAAATTCATATTATTACAATTTATTTTTGGGTGTAAAAACTTGACAAAAAAAAAAAAAACAATTTTTGGGTGTATAAATATATATATTTATATTTATTTATTTATTTATTTAAGTCAAATGCACGGAACATGAACGAACACAAATGTATTGAATACTTAATGCTAATCGAATTGATTTTAAACTTGTCCACAACATAAGAAATTCTCTTGCTATGAAATAATAGAGGAATAAATTATAGTGATTCAACGGCCCATTAGGTAGAAGGGCCAGTGCGGGTTCTGTGCTTAGTGCCCAGGAGAAGCACGTTCATGGCACATATTGAATAAGATTCTAATCATATGGATTTTAAACTTGTCATTATTATTAACGAATTTTTACACTTCGTATTGTATGAGATGCTAAACATATGACTTTCAAACTTGTCATTATTTCTAAAAAACTTTCTCGCCACGTATAACCTATTTATGCTACGTATGACTTACCTTTTTAATTACGTCCACGACATATTTATTCATAATAACGTGCGCGTTACAACTACTACCTACATATTTAGCTATACCAGTACCGATGTCTTTATCTTCGCCATTATTTACGTTGGCCCACCGATACGCATATCTACCAAATATCTACGCTATCTCAATTAATACTTTCCGTTACGTTATTTATTAGGTGCGTAATATTTTCATATGAAAAATAATTTACTCCAAACAATTTCATGTTTTATACGTAATATATCCTTAATTTAGATAATCTGATAATTTAATCATTGATATTAAAATTAAATAGAATTAATTCCATAAACCGCCGTTGACTATTGACCTTTACCGAATTTTATCTTCGGTTTTCAATTTGTCAATAAATAACCCATTGACTAATGAGTTTTACCAATTTTCATTTTCAACATCCAATTTGACCGTAAATGGTAATTTTGTTCCAGATTTAGTCCCCCCGATAATATTTTTTCTTAAAAAAAAGATATAATGACATCAAATTTGGACAGATAATTTTTACATTATTATACTTAAATTTAACGCTTACTAAACGAATATTTAACCTAAGAACCAAATTTAGAACATTATCAATATCAATGAACCATTTATAGTTAAATTAAAAAATCGATGATAAAATTTGGTAAATACCAATAAACAATCCGCCATTTTTAGAATCAATTCAATTACTTAATTTAAAAAACTCAATAATACATCAAACTATTTTTAGAAAAAATAATAAAAATGGGAAAAAATCTATTAAATCATGTAACTAAATTTTTTAATTTCTTAAAAATTTTCAAATTACAAAATTTGATTGGTAGGTTCAAAAGGCGTAGCGTGCACCTAATCTCAGCACATAAAAGCCCCAGTTTTCTCAGTCTCATTTCATCATCTTTCGGCCCTCTGCTTTTCCTTCTTTCTTTCCCACTGTAATAACTCATTTCAGTGTCTCATACTCTCATTCTCTCTCTCTCTCTCTTCCTTTCTCTCTCTTATTACTATCATCAGTGGGTTTAAAAGCTTTCAACAAGACAGACAGACATCCCCAGTCTCTTACATAGTAGCAGCATTGCTTCTATTCTTAGTAGAAAAGCCTTTCACTTTCACATACCTTTCATCTCTGAAAAAATAAAGCTTTAAT
>CM008345.1:2723654-2734339 GCA_002525835.2 Ipomoea batatas
GTTAAAATAGTGACAAAGTATGTTTGTGCCTGATAAGTCGTCAAAATGGTGACAAAGTACGTTCTCATGCATTTTAAAGTAATTGTATTCTCAAGATTTAAATCCATGATGTCCTAGTACTTGTTGATTTGATAACCTCATATGACAATTATCATTGAAGAATGACAAATATATGTGTTTGACAAATTCTAGGTTTTCAATCCATGCAAACCGGTGCCACTCCTACTTTCATTTTCGACTTCCGGTGACTAGGCTAAAAGTCTAGAACATATGCAAGATCTAAGACAAAACTAATGACTATCTTGAAATACTAAGGGATCGAAATAGTCAATTCTTCATTTTTTTCCCCTTGTTTCTATGTAATAGCTCATGATGGTTTTGTTGGGAACGGGTCCACCATAAATCAGGCATGTAAGTACATAACAAAGTAGGAAAGTATAATAGTAGTATTATTCCTCAAGACGTGGGGTCCAAAATGATACGTACAAAGTTCGAGATACTGACCCAAATACAAAGACTATGGCCCAGGTGAATGGGTTGAGAGTGTAGACCAGACACTGCTAAGCCAGCAGGGTGCTTGTAGCAATCATTATTGCATAGACCATGGTCCACACAGCTGTGTGGACCAAAAATAAAAAGTACATTATTTTTGTACTGAAGGTACATTATTTTTGTACTGTAGATACATTATTTGATAGTATAATAATGTAACTTCAGTACAAAAATAATGTACTTTTTATTTTTGATCTACACAGCTGTGTGGACCATGCTCCATGCAATAATTTGCCGTGCTTGTAGTGCTCAGATCGTGATGCCCTAAGCCCTAAGGAGAGGTAAGACACTCCTATTTGTAACAGAACCCCCTACCACTGCACAGTCCACATGTACGACTCTTGATTCGCCTTCCTCACCACCTTCGGAAACAGGGGCGTGGGCGAGCGTTTAGGGTCGCACCGACCGGCGGGGGCCAGCGTCTTGTCCGACGACTCCAACCGATTGGCCGCTAGTGGCCGGCAACACCCCCTTCCACTTGCACCGCCACACCTTGGAAACGGGGGCATAGATGGGGCGCTCAGCCCCGCGCGGGGGACACGCACCAGCCACCGGGGGCTAGCTCCCCAGCCGATGACCCCATTCAACCGGCCGGTAGCAAGCCCACTACTCTTAGCCCATGGCTTATATCCCCATCAGCTCGCAAGCACAAGACATTAAGATTGAAGACCATGTGCAACGGGCTTGACAAAGATGGTGTTGGCAAGACAATTCTTATTTTAATAAACTAAAAGTATAATTAGCATTATTTTTTTGGATGACAAGGAAAATTCACAACTACTACCTGAATGTGTGTATTGGGTAAATCTCGCGAAACTCTGTGCGATGGGCTTGACCGAAATAATATTGACAAAAATCAAACTCGTAATTTTTTAGTACAAATATCATGTTTCATCTACTCATCCACCATTTTCGAGCAATATAATTAACCTCATTTTTAAGTGAACTATGTATAGAGCTGTCTAAACGCGTCAGACCGACCAACCCATCTAAAATATGGGTTATACGGACCCAACCCGACGGGTTGGGCCATTTTGACAGGTTTAGGTGGGGATTAGGGAAAACCTAACCCCCCAAATATATTATGTGAAAAATATGCAGACCCATCACCAAATCCTGACTTATGTTCATCCAAATCAGATTAAAATAAGATTGCAATTAAAATAATGACTGCTTGATAGATGAAATAAAAGAAAAAAATATAGTTAATAAGGAGGTATGGACAAGATGGAAAACGAGTGGGACATATTATATTATGATGATGATTTCTAGGAATTAATTAAGAGATTTCACATGTAAAACATGACATGATTATTTTCATTAATCAACATCATTTGTCCTAAGTCCACTCCCCAACAAAAGTATCCACCTCATAATTTAGTGAGGGATTAGATGTTTATCAACATCTTTTGTAGTTTAGTGTCCTTTATTTTATGTTTCATCGGCAGACAAGTAACAACCCTTCAACTCATACCACCTTATTGTCTTCCACACGTAAGGTGAATATATGCATATATTCATCATCTCAAACTTCATTTCATTATCTCCATGCTATTTCATACCGGTCAGGTGTGCTTGATACAATTTCATATCGACTTTATAAAAAAAAAAAGTATTACGAAGTATTTAATTTTAGTACCGTCAAAGTGGGCTCACCTGTCCCATTGCGGGCTTAATTTTTGATGGGTTTTTGTAGCCCGACCCGCGAGCTAGGGTTCATGCAACCCTAACCCGTCCCACACGGATAAATCTAAACCATTGATTTAGTATATTTAACAGTTGAAAATAAACAAAACATTGTAATATTTATAAAAAATGATCTCGATCATTTTTTACTTGATTTTACATCCATCAGATTTTAAACATCAATAGTTTGGATTTGTTCACAAGTTCTAATATGGGGAGTTGGTTTCGGGAAATCCTCTTCCTTTTGGAGTATGATTAAGTAATTATTATTGGTACTCTTGTAGAAAGGCACTACTAAATAATTATTTTTTTAATTTGACAAAATTAAGCCTATTCATTCAATTTTTTAAAATTACAAGAATATATTACATTTCCTATTATTTTTAGTATCTTGTACTGGTACAATTTGGCATCGTTTTCTTCATAGAATAAAGTGACTATAATCATTGCAATTAAAAAATGTTGACTTCTTTTTGATATTACACTTTAGATTTATATGACAAATGATATGAATGTTGAGCTACAACTCATTAACAACAATTTATATGACAATTAATTGACAACGTAACTAAATAAAATTAGGTTAGGTGGGGCTTCTCATCTCTTGAGTAGTCACAACTTTAAGACACAAGGTTTAATACTAAATTATCAAAATTTAAAAATTTGAATATAATTATTATAAGATATAAGGAGAAGAAAATAATAAGAATTATAGGAATTTGAGTGTGAAATTAATCTGAGTATAATACGAGTTTAAATGTGTTGTCTATTATTATTATTATTATTATTATAAATGTGAAAGGTTGACAAAGTTAAGTTAATCTATATTTAAGAAGTGTGGCAGTACAGTGCATGCATGTACAATAAATTTACCCTAAACAACTTTTTTGACAAATTGTGGCACTTTTCAAGACCAACATTAGTATCATTAAGGAATTCAAAGAAAATCAGAACCTCAATCAATTTCTCTGAAAAAATCACAAAGAATATGTGGTAATTCACAATGGCAAGTTCAATGAACTCCTAAACAAAAAGTAAATGAGAATACTAATCATATCCAATTATAAACTAACAAAGAATAACATCCTCCTTTAATGTTATTTATTTATTTATTTATGTTTGACTAAAGTATCAATTTGCATTGTTTTTTCTACCATGGTTTTAATAACTTGGTTTAGTTTCATCCAATTTGTGTTGTTTGTTTAAAAAAAAAAGTGTTATTTATATCTCATTTCTAACCTAATTTAGACGAAATAGGTAGACTTAACGTAACATCTGTACAATTTTTATTTTTTTTATTTTTTTAAAAAAAACTAAGTGTATATACTTAGGGACCATCATACGATAGTGATGGTGGATTCTTCTCATATAAAAAAGATCACATCGGTATGTATGTACTCAATCTTAAAAGAAGAGTCAATCTCGAAAGAGTCGAACTCTTTTCTGCTCTATTATAAGTAAGAAAACTTATCAAGTTTAAACACGACTTCACAATTTAGTGTAAATATGATGTGGGAATGTGGGATCATATAATGGGATTAAGTCACTAACATAAGTAAATGGGATTAGATTGAAAGATTAGTAGATGTTTCAATGCTGTTATGCTATGTCTGGCACAAATGGGGGTATGAATTGAAATAGATTTTTGCTGTCATTATATTCTATAATTTATCTAGTCGTCCAATCAACATTCAATCTTACTTCCAAAGCCGGTGTGAAGATTCGAACAGTCAAAAAAAAAACATGGAATCATTAGAACAATTCAGTATTTGACTCATTCGATCCATAGGTTTAAACTCTAAACTTATGGACTACTCACAACCCTGCCCTAGGGTGTGGTGAGAGAGGTAAATTGTGGCGTGTGCTTCAGTAAAGCAAAATTTTGAGTGATTGTCTTTTCTCCTAGGGTTACATTTCATCCTCCCCCATTGAGAATTCGAAACCATGTATGTGTTGGGCATTACCTCACATTCAACATTTCGATTACTAAGCTATTTCACGCAAGCAACGCAACCCATGAGTTTTAGAACGAACATTGGATATGATAGATATAGTTCGAAGAAGCAAAGAAACCTGAATTATCAAAAAAAAAATGCTTTATATATATATATATATATATATATATATATATATATATATATATATATATAGCTTGGATTTAGACTACTCAACCAAAAAAGCTTAAAAGCCCAATCTTTAATCAGTGGTCCATGTGAAGATGGAAGAACATCCACACACATACAACAGGACACAACAATGGCGGATTGAACTTCATCTCATCTCTATACAATTCTGCAGAAATTTGATATGTACAAATGCACCACAGAATTCACAAAGACTAGACATTAATGGAGTCACTGAAAATCAATAAAACAGAACTAAAATTTCCTCAGCCTTGGAGTCTAACAACAATATATACCCACTAAAACATACTTATAAAACAGCCCTTCTCTGTCTATTTGTCTGATCATCATAAGTTCATAACAAATATATAATACAGATGCATCTAACACATAGATGTTCCGGGTGATACAAGCACCAAATGATGAGAGACCGCCACTAGAATCAGACACGGAGGTGTCATGAGAGACAGTCACGGGAATCAGCCACGGGAGTCAGCCATGAGAGACAGCCACAGAAATCAGCCATAGAATCAGGCACGAGAATCAACACAGGTTCTAAACTGGTCGGACCATTGGCCCTCGATTAGTTGGACCAATGGCCCTCGGTTGATTTTTGTGTGGCAGATTGTCCCGGCCAATACTGGCCCGGGATTTTAACGATTTGAAGTGATGCTTGAAGTTAGAGCTAAACGGAGCTCTTCTTGATTGTAAACATGGCTGCCCATCTTGACCGTGGCTTGTTGGATCATTAAATCGTTGACCACGGACACGCTGGCGTGGTGGACGTCGAGGTCGAGGGCTTTAAGCGCCACCATTAGCCGAGCCGCCGGGTGGTTCTTTTTGCTGCATTGTATTCTAATCATAGCGTCCCAGCCGATTATTTTCACGTCCACGTCGATATCCACGATTTTGCCGGCGAGTTTGGGGGGCGGGTCGGTCGGCGGCGGGGCGGGTCGGCCGGATTCTCGGGTTGAGAGTTCTTTCTTTAAGGATTCCAATTGGGTTTTCAGATCTTCCTGGGCGGACTCGGTGGATTGGAGCTTCGATTTTAACTCGTTTATGTACGAAATCGCGTCGCCGAGGAGGGACGCTTTGTCCATTTTTGAAACGTTCGGCACGACGGCGCGTAGCGCGTAGAATCTCTGGTTTAGTTTCTC
Organism: Ipomoea batatas; assembly: GCA_002525835.2. Taxonomy (NCBI): domain Eukaryota; kingdom Viridiplantae; phylum Streptophyta; class Magnoliopsida; order Solanales; family Convolvulaceae; genus Ipomoea; species Ipomoea batatas. The sequence continues at coordinate 2,729,173 of CM008345.1, forward strand.
CCGCCGTTGTCTCTCCGCTTCCACGTGGTTCAGCGGCTCTTCCCGGCCATTCGCCGGTTTCCGGCCGCGTTTCTTCGGCCGTTTTTCCGGCTCCACCACCCGGCTGCTGTCGGCTTCTCTCACCACCGAGGCTTCGAGATCTGAGTGGTCGGAGTCGCCGCCGCCTCCGGCGGCGGCGGCGGCCGGCACCACCACGCCGGAGACAAAAGAAAGCATCCCCTCATCGTTGCTCCCCCGGGACGTGGTTGTTCTTTTCTTGGTTTTGTTCTCGTCGGTCGCCGGAAACTGGCCGGAGAAAATGGCGTCGTTCCCGTTTCCGGTGCAGGCGTTTCTTTTAACGGCGTTTTCGCCGAAATTCAAGATCTCCCCGGACTCCCTCTTGCAGGAGAGCGACGTCGTTTCGTTTCTGACGGCGGCGCCGTCGAGGCCGAACTCGGAGAAATTTAATCCGCGGGGGAAAAGCTGGGAATTGTTTTGCGTTTGGACGGTTTCTGGATTTGGGTTTTCGTTTCCGAACACGATTTGTTTGGTGATTGAAGAGGGAAAGGAGTTTGCTTGGACGTTTGTGTTGACGGAATCTTTAACTTCCACGCCGGGGTCGGTGAGCCAGAGCGCCGACGGGTCGTTTTCCGGCGCCGCCGCCCAGGAGCCGGAGGCGGAGAGGGAACCCAAATCGGGGTTATTGAAATTGAACAAAACCCGGACTTTGTTCATCAAATCTGTGCTCTGAAAAATCACCTCCGTCGATCCGAGCTCTACGACGCCGTTCGCCGACGGTATACACACCATGGTTTGGAGCCCGAACCCCTGGGCCTGTCTGGCTCGTTCGCAGACCGAGCTAGCGAGCCGTTCCGGTCCGGCGAGCCAGACCGGGTTAGATGTGTAGAAGGCCTGGCCCGGGAGGCCCGAACCGGTCATGAACGATTGGGTCATGGAAACCAGGAAGAACCACTCGGTGTCCGTGACTTCCTCGTCGACGGCGTCGTCGGTGGAGGCCGGGCCGGAGATTAAAGAATTGAGCTCCCGGAGGACCTTTTTCCGGTGCTCTTGCTCCGCTATCGACGACGGCGGCGACCCTTTCTTGCTCCGCTTCGCCTTGTCCTCCTCCCCTTTATAGTACCCGTCGCCCCACCCCAAAAACGCCTGCGCCGCGAAATCGTCGACTGAGCTCTGCCAGAAAATCGCGTACGTCCAGCTCTCCTGCGCCCCGTCGATCAGCGTCTGCAGCCTCTGCTGCAGCGTCTCCTGGTTGAACGCCGCCGTCACCGGAGGCGCGTGAGGCGGCGCGTGTGACGCGTGTGACGGCGCGTGAGAAGTTGTCGTATTAATCGCCGCCGATCCGGCGGCGTTGATGGCGGTGGTATTATTATTAGACGGCGGGAGCCAAAACTGAGGCATATCGGAGGACAAGAACGCCTCCATCATGGAAGCGTCATCGCCGGCGGTGCCGGCCGCCGTGGCGGCCCAGAGATTCGTCGACGGCAGCCTATAGTCCGTCATCCAACAACAATCGGAACTTCAAGATTCACAGTGAAAAATTCTCGCCGGATTTTCAAGAAACCGAGCAGTGGAGTCTGCTCTCACTGTATTTCTAGAGAGAGAGAGAGAGAGAGAGAGTTGAGAATAATAGAGTGGTGGAGATGAGAGAAAAGAGAAGATATGGTGGAGATATGAGGGGGGATGTGGAGTTGAAGCTTCCATGATAGCAACGCCGATTAATCGGGACGTGTATTTAACATTTATCGCCAGCGTAGTAAAGCCGGCGCTGTCTTTTTTACTACCACATTGGACTTACCACACGTGCAACATTGCAATGTAACCATTTTCATCTCTCTACTAGGAAAGGCAAATCAAATCCTCGAGTTCCCGAACATAACTTAATTGGTTAACCAGTTCGAAATAAAGTTAATATATTTCGTTAATCATTAACGGTTATAAAATGTGGATTTCAATCTTTCTCAAGAGGTGGTGTGAATTTAATGCACATCTTGTAATTTATTCACCTACCAAAACGTTATAATAAGAACATACATGTTGCCGAATTTGAAATGCAAACCTTATAAGAAAAGAAAAATAAACTTTTATGTGATAATAAACCATTGTGTCATTGTAGGTTTCATTCGTCATTCGGGCTATTATACAAGTGGATTTACCTACTGTATTGGGTAGTCGAAATTTAGGCATATGTAAGAGGATATAAAATATTGTCGTGGGTATTGAATATTGAGGAGCTTATGAAATGTTAATTGAAATATGTGTTCCATCTCAATTAAAAGTTTAAGCTGATAATTGGATTGCACTTTATGTGTATATATTATATATGCTCAATAGTTTTGATTGTGCAATGTTCCAATTTAAGAAAAGGGGAATATAATGTCCTAGGAAGATTGAGTTCAATTTTATGCCTTATTATGTGGATTCTATGATAAACCATTAAAAAATAGCAAGTCATTGAAATGGAAATGGAACAAATATTCTTCATTTTTGTATTTGTATATGAGAATCCTCGTGCAGTTGGCAATCAGAATCCAGTTCGTTTATGTTTTATGCACTTCATATTTTCTATAAAAAGTAATTGAGGGTAAATTCATAAATTTTGTTTGGGGTATTTGGTTGATTGGTTCAAATATGAGAAATCGGGATAAGAATTGAAATTGGATGGCTTTGTTTACTCTGGATTTGAAGCTCGTGTAAACTGCATTAGAAAAATTTTGTGCAATAAGATTGATTGGAATGGTGTTAATAGGAATCAAACTCGTACCATTTATGTACGAAAATCATATTTCACCCACTTGACTACCACCAATTATTATCATTGATCAGGGTTTATCATGAGCATGGTAGACCTTGCTCTAGATTATGTATATGCAGGTAACATATTACAGTATTTTATGGACCTGCAGCGAATTCATGGATCTAGAAATTAGTATGACAAAGTCAAAGAAGTTAATTAAAAAATATATAATTACAAGTTTGACTCATAACATGAGTAGCCTATCGACTTTCTTGATTTGAACTAATTAGCTATGAACAACCTGTATCAAACTAATTACCGATTAAGAATAAAATATAAAATTTATTCAATGATTACAAATTTTTATCATCACTATACAAAAAACACACATTGAAGAAGTGTACGGTGTCAAGCTACAACAGCCGACCATGTTGCGGAACACAATAGGTTATTGATTAGCCATTTTGCTGGCCCCACACATACTCATATATGCACCAAATATCTACGAGTAAATTCCTTTTTTGGTCCTACACTTATTGGGTGTTGGACACATTTAGTCCGATTTTATTAATTTTGCCACATTTAGTCCATACTTAATAAAAGTTGGACAATGTTAGTCCACCGTCCAAATTGATGTTAAATCACCGTGAGATTGAAGGGCATTTTCGTCCTTTCAAATGCTATTCTTCATCAGCCCCATTTTTATTTTGATTTCACCCTAAGTCCTACTGGCTGCTGCATAATTCCGGTAATGGCTATGGAGCTGGAAAGATCAAAGTCGCTGCTGCATAATTTCACGCTGCCTTGTGGGTTGAAGTGGGGGAATCAAAAGTTCTTGAGATGCGCTAAGATGGATTCGAATGGGGAAATCTCCGCTATTCACTAGAGGTCTTACAGATCGTCAAAGTCATCGACGAGGAGGAGGGTTCAGCCGCCAACGGCAGCTATGGCTCAGCATTGCGGATCAAAAGAGACATGTGTAGCCAAGAGAGCACGGGTGGGGGAGAGTGGCCAAAAATTCGAGTCCGATGTCGACAACGGGATCGTCGTAGTGAGGGAGAAGCTGATGTTTGATCTCTAGAAGGTGGCGAAAAAGATGAAAGACGTGATTTTTAGGGAGGGTTTGGAGGACGAGGAAAGGCGGCGTGTGGTGGCTGTGGATGTGGAGGAACCGTCGTCGCCGCTCTCGCCGGTACTGGCTTCGACAACTGTGATTCCAGTGCCTCCATCCCAAACCACCGCCAAATCTTCTAGGCCTTTGAACTTAACTCAATGTAGAATCAGTCAATTAACTCAATGAAGAAGACATACCCAGATTCACAGATTCGTAGGTGAGGGAAAGAAGTAGCATCGTTGGCTTTAGCTTCGTCGTCGTCTATCGGATTCGTAGCAGATTCGCAGGGGAGGGTGGCTGCTAGCTTCGTCGTCGGCCTTGGAGCTTGGCTTCGTCGTGGACCGTCGAATTTGTCACATTGTATCTAGATTCCAAACTTGTTCAAGACTGATGGTTCAAGACTGAATAAGACTAAGGCTTTCTTCATGGCTCTGTTACTCGTCTTTGATTGAAGAGAGCAAGAAAGATGCTGATTAAGATTTGGACTTGAAAAGACGAAATTGCCCTTCAATTTCACGGCTGACAAGCGGTGATTGTGACGGTGGACTAACATTGTCCAACTTTTATTAAGTATGGACTAAATGTGGCAAAATTAATAAAACCGGACTAAATGTGTCCAACACCCAATAAGTGTAGGACCAAAAAAGGAATTTACTCAAATATCTACATACACACCAATTCCATCACAAAATTTTAAATTACCAAAAAAAAAACATAATGCACCTGTCAACAATGATATTTCTCGTCTCGAAATGAGTGATCAAGTGAGTAAATAGGCAAAATATAATTATTTTATAAGAAAATGATGAATTTGATTCTTATCAATACTATATTAAACAATCTATTACACAAGATCTTTTTAATACGATTTATCTATTTGCATGAACATAATTTACCTAAAACTTTTAATTTGTTCATAGTACAAGAGACACTAGTATCAATCGGTGCTATAGCACTACAGTATGTAGAAACTAAGACGCTCGCTTTCATTTATTCGAGACAATTATATAGCACTACCTCAATAAGAGTATCCTTATTTTGTAAAAAAATATTTATATAGAAGTTTATATGTATGTATGAATTGGACGATTACCTCGTGGATGCTTTCTAGTTTCGATATGAAAGTGTTCACTATCCGTTCTAATAGTGTTTGTTTGCATTCATTTTTTGTGATTTCGTATAGTTTGTATTGAGAAAAAATATTAATAAAAAAATACCTTATAGAATCCCATTATAAAAATTTCTGCCGCCACTTGAATGTGTATTTTACCTGAAATTCGTCATCTTACTATTCTAATATCAACTTTAAAAAAAAAAAA
>CM008345.1:2829843-2848345 GCA_002525835.2 Ipomoea batatas
CCGAGGGGTGTTACATAAGGAGTCTCTCAACTCTAAACGATTTCCACGGCTTGACGATTTGACCACGACGCTTTGACCGGTTGACGTGATTTAACCTTGCTCCTGACGAAACGCGAGTACAGAATTCAAATAACTCTACTTAGGAATATCCGAGGATTAAGCTAGCCTTTAGGTTCACTTCTGTTGGTCTTGATCTTTTGACGGTTCGGTCTTGATATTCGGTTGCTTCGTCGCTCACTAACTTGCTTAGTTTACCCCCTCTATTTCTTTCTTACCACCGAGGTTCCTTCCTTCGAGTGCTTGCACAAGACTCTTCATGGCCGATCTGAAAGCTCCTACTTGGCGTGCTTTAACTCTTACTTGACGCGTCGGCACCCGCCATTGCCATTCCCTCATAGCCGAGGGTCTTCGAGTCTTCAGTCTTCAAGGTCCTATCGCGTTCTTCGTCTTGTGTTGAACTTCAGCTGTACGAGCTTGTTCTTCTAGTCTTGAGGCTGTCAGCGAAGATTTTGCAAACGAGGCAACATACGCGAATATGTTAATTCCCGGAAACGTAGATTGCTGTCGTTGACTCTAAGTCGCGGGTAAATTAGTCTTCTTTGACGAGCCACCCGATCTTCTGATTGCTTAGACGCATACGGTGACATCCATCGCCTCGTATCAACTAACTACTCATTCCTAATCTAAGCAGGCTCCTAGGCAAAACTAAAACGAAGAAACTTAACTAAAAGCAATTAACACTTACCCGAGAAGACGAGCCGCAAGCTGCAAACAACAAGGTTAACACAAACGATATAAACAGATAAGGTGTGTCCTCACCGCGATTCCTAGAATTCACACATCCTAGGATTCTCAAACACCTTAATTCCTACTTAATCAAGTCCTAGAGTCTCAAAAGTTCAACCCTAGGATCTCTACTCAGACCTCAACACAGGATCTGATACCAACTGTGACACCGCAACCTTACACAGGCTGAGATAGATAAAACTTAACACAACAGCTGCCTATCTCAACCAACAAACATAACATAGCGGAAGCGAATTTGAAACTTAAGGGCGTCATGCCACATCTAGGTATAAAACACAGCCTAGATGCACAGGCTAACCATAAGAAATGAACTAAGCTGTCATATATAAAATGAAATAAATCCCCAAGTCATAATCCACAATATTCAAATCACTAGTCAAGCGTTTATAAAGTCTCAAATGGCTCACAGGCCAAAGCATAAATCTAAAAACATAACCACTAGCTATGCCTCGTCAGACGGGTATATCTCTATCGCGCTCACGCATAGACTTTAAGGCAAACCTGGAAAACACACAAGGAACCATTAGCAAAAGACTGCTAAGTAACCACCATTCACACCCGCAAGGAAGTATAGATATACATATAAGTTGTAAATAGGTTTACACACCCATATAGAATATAAACGCCAACAAATTGTTCAATAGTTCAAAACGGATACTCAACAACAATAAACTGAACGGATCATAAACCAAGACTCATCCAAACAAAGCCAATATTCAACAACGAAAGCATAAGACAACAACAAGTCCATAACCAAGATACCAACTTAACACAGTCATAAGGAAACCGACCAATCATAACCAAGAACCATAAGATATCAATCGAATATACACAAGGAACCATGAACACATAACCAAGAAAGAACTCTCAATTCCAACCTCCAAACCTCATACCAATCACCATACCAAACCTAACCACAGTCAGAAGTCAAAACCCGGAAATCTGGTACGCAGGGGTGATGAACCCAATCACAGGGACCGAAGTCCAATCACAAGGACCGTAGTCCAATCACAGGGACCGAAGTCCAATCACAGGGGTGACCGACCCAATCACAGGGACCGAAGTCCAATCACAGGGGTAGCGAACCCAATCACAGGGACCGTAGTCCAATCACAGGGACCTAAGTCCAATCACAGGGGTAACGAACCCAATCACAGGGACCGAAGTCCAATCACAGGGACCGTAGTCTAATCACAGGGGTAATCAACCCAAATACAATCCATAGTAGCACAGCTAGTTCGCCCAACAAGTTCCAACGATACTAAGAAACCACCACCACATACTCATACTCAACTCATCCCAAGAACCATCACTCAGAGTGCTCATCTCAGATATGAACACCAACCAACTCCCAAATAATATAATCAAGGATTCAACCAACCAAATAATAGACTCATACAATGGACTAAGAGGTATGAACGAATACTCAGAATCAAGGTAAAATATCCAATAGAATACTCCGACAAACTCCAGAACAAAGGAGGAAACAAACAACGGATCGCTCACCTCCGCTACCACCTTACTCTCACGGAAGACCCCAGCGGTTACATTATCCCGCTAGAGAACCCCGCAAGAGCAATTCCCACACACCGAATCAGACTCAGCTCAGAACACAAGAAAAGATTCCAGAATACGAAGATCAGATCCCAATATACCAACATCTCATCCAACAGAGGTCAAATAACATGGAAATCCAACCAATCAAATAATCATAACAACACTAGGCAAAGGATCAAGACACAAGTCCAAGAATCCAATAGACACAATCAATAATAGGCTAATAATCAAGGAATTGCAGGATTTCAAATCACCAAATAATATCATATAGAGTGAGTGTAAAAATAGATTTTGATGGACATAGTAGTTACCTTTGAAGCGTAATTAATCCAAAAGCATACTAATTCGAAGCAACACCAACCCCAAGCTCGGTTCATAATCGTGAACTTGAAGAAATAATATAATCTAACACCGTCACTAACTACTAATAATAATATTGATATTCCTAATCGGTCCATTATAACCTATAATCCATGCTCAAGACTAACATAATATGACCATATTAACCTAATTACTAACTAATATCAAAACGAGGTTAAGACCAATAACACTAATCTAAACTTAAACTATAGTATCATAACTAATTACCAAAATTGTAAGCTTATTAACCAAAACATAATATTACCTCAAACCAGCGCGCTGCAAGGTTCGAACCCCCGCCCTCTAACTCAACCCATAGGTGCCCAACCACTGGACTGCTTCGTCCTTACTGTCATAAGACGCAACCACCGAACCAAATTCCTTCGTAGGAGCCTCCGGCCTTCACAGACGGACGATACCAATCCGCCATCTTGCGCCGTTGCAGCTTTACGGAAGGAAGACCACCGTTACGTGCTCCGCCGTGCGTCACCGCAAGCAAAACGGAGGAGAAATAGGAAGGGGAAGTCGATGCTCTGCTCTGCCATTTCCATCGATCACGAGGGGTTCTTCATGCCGAACGTTTCTGCCGCCCGACGGGGAAGAGAGACCACCATCGCCACTGCCCACGACTCTACCGTCTACGAGAGAGGCCATCGTCGCCCTTTTTCCGATCGCGAGGGTTGCTAACCGCGAGAGTGACGTCCAGCTGCTGCCCTTTTTTGTTGTCGACGACCGCCCGCCGCACTCCCGCTGGAACGTGAAGATGAGAGAGAGCAGGGTTGCCCCGATGATGGAGAGTCGACGTCGCCAACGTCACCAGAGCTGCTCACCGCCGCCGAACCCACCCGAGAAGAAGGAGAACAAAGAAGCTGCATCGCCTAGGCTTAGCGGTTGTCTACAGCCGTTGATGAGCTACGTCGGCCACACCGTCACGAAGCCACAGCTGGAGCCCCAAGGTGTCGTCGCTGCCGTTCTCGTCCGAGCTCCATGACTGAAACAGAGGCCGTTGCCGAGCTTGCTCTCTGTTCGCCGGAAAACGGAGAAGACCGGAGGAGCCGGTGATCTCCCTAGTCGCCGCTTGTCGTTGCCGTTGCCGTCGGGAGCTCTCCACTGTTTGCGTAAATGCGAAAAGGAGACGGTGGAGCTTGCTTGGCTGCTGAACAAATGAATGCTAGTAGATAGGTTTCCATATTAGGAAGCTTCCATTTTTGGGCTAGGTCATTTAGGATAGGCTATCTAGTTTGGGTTAAATTGGATGGTTGGGTCAAGACTATAGTTGGTAGTTTTTGGGCTCAAGAATAATCTTTAGTCTATAAAACATATATATAATTCACAACTATGGGCTATAGTATAATTCTTTAAGAAATACAATTCATGTGGGCTCAATTATATTGTTTATGTAGGAAGAATATATATATATATATATATATATATATAGAAATATTGGGCTACATTTTGGTGTCACCATATTTATAAGTTATATAGAAATATATATAATCCCAAGCCCATAGGAAAATTATTTATACTTATAGTTATTTAAATAATTACTCAAAAATAAATAACCCCTCATTTAAATATTTAATAGAGTAGTAGGAATTTTCGGGGTGTTAAATTATGTTGTTGGTTGTGATAGGCAGCTGTTGTGCTGAGATTTATCTATCTCAGCTTGTGTAAGGTTGGGGTGTCACAGCATGTGAATGAGCTTTTTCCCGACCTTGCATGGGGAATAGCTATTCATGCCCCATTGTTATTAAGTTATTCTTAAGTTCTAAGGAATAACATATATATTTTATTTCCTATTTTACTTGCAATTAACCTAAAATTTGTTTACGATATATTTCTCCCTATCACAACACTTTTCATCACTCTTTGATCACAGTACGCTACTTGCATATGTTTAAAGTTCAAACTCTTCTTCAAGTTTCAAAAGGTATATTTTTCTAAAGTTTATTTTAGGATTCTTATGTTTTTTTCATATATTTTATGATTGATTGTTGTTGTCCTTGGAGTGTGTGTTAATTTTATAATTTAATTTGCAATAATGGCTTGATTGTGTTTAGTAACTCATACTCAAAGGAGAAAAATAATGCGTAGTTGTGTTGCATGTGTGGTTGTATATGTGTGCTTTTGTGAGTTTAGTATTCATAATGATGAAGTCTACCTTGACAACAAATCTTATATTATTAACGTTTTAGGGTCTCAAAAATACATGTAATGGACTGTGTATTCTAGTGATGAAAAATGCTTATCTCAACTTAGGATAAACATACAAGTTTTTGTAAAGTTGTGTGCAATGACACACATTATAGGATGGTTAAAGCCAACGAGAAATATGCTTTTATTTATTAGCAAGTAGCAATCTTTTAACATATTATTGTTCATCATGTAAAAAATAGGATAATTCAAAATAATTTTCAAAGCTCGGGGAAAACTACTAGTCATCAATACTCTAATATTGTATTAAATGATGTTTTGAAACTCTGAAATCATTTATTCAAAGATCCTAAGCCAGTTCCAGCTATATCTACAAATTATAGATCGAAATTGGCCTAGGGACTTTAGATGAGACATTCATTAAAATAAAAGTGTCATCATAAGATAAACCTAGATATCGATCTCACAAGGGTGAAATTACAAAAAAAAAATTATTAGGTTTACGTATACATGATATGCTATTTGTCTATGTTCTTCTGGGATGGGAAAGATATGTAGCAAACAATAAAGTTCTTCAAGATGCTGACAAGGGATTGTACGCATGTGGTGAGTGGATGATTGTAAGGTATAAAGGGTGTTAATGATAAAACGAAGAGTCATAAACTCCCCGAGTGTCGTATCTCTCGTGGATGACAAATAGGAGAATATACGGCTTTGCTATCTTGGTCGGTTTGAAGTAACTCTCGAGACGGATCAAGGGGATTTTGATAAAAAGGATTTGTTCAAAGGATAAGGGATCGTGAAATAAAGAGATAGACAAAGGGAAATGAAAGCGGATGGGGCTAAGATGTCATGGATATTGGTTAAAGGAATAGAGTAGAGTATTGATTTCTATTGAGTCATGATTGAAGGAGCTCGTAACATAGTTGTAACACCCCAATTTTCAACTCTTACATTTATTACAAATCCGTAATAATACATCAGCGGAAGCTTACATCTTATCAGCAGAAAACTGGGTGCTACCGCCACACCCAGAGTGAATTCTATCACCTCTTGACAAACTCCACTCTAAGTGCACAGGCTAAACTTACAACATCGACATCCCCTTCCATCTTGTTCAGAGCTCATCGGGCTACTGGAGTCCACACTAATCTGCAACTGATAAGAACACATTGAAGTGTAGTTAGCACAACGGCTAAGCAAGGAAATCCATTGGTTTCCCGAAACTAAATAAAGGTTTTGAAAACCAAGATATTAAAAAAAAACTTTATTCTTTCTTACCAAGAAATTTTCCCATGTAATAGGACAAAAATCATTTGAGAATACAAATAGATATTGAAAATCATAAGTTTTTCTGCTGTAAAACTTCTAATCTTTCCCACTCATCATTTTTCCTTTCAGTCCCTCATCACAGGGAAATTTCCTTACTAATCATCTCAAGAAAGCAAATTCGCTAGCATACTTCAGTGCTAGCCCTTAACACCTTTCTCTTCTCTCGTAGTTACAGCGTAACCATCATTCAAATAAAAATATCCTTAGTTTCCTTAAATTGAGAGCATGAGGCCTTAGGAGCAACCAATCTTGTCCCCTCCTTTCCACTTGGGTCTCGACTCGGGGTCAATGTCTGGCATCCCCCTGTATCTTATCGATTCCGTGGAACTATACCGGATCGTTAAAATGAATCCTAGTTGGCGATCAGTATTAGACCGGGCGATGACCACTGAACCCGAGTTCAACGATCCAAGTGGTCAAAAGTGGAGAAAGAACTCCAAAGGCCTCACACTTTCTAGCTAGGACTAAGTGGAATTTTGAAATATGAAGGTAGTTACACTGTAGCTACGGGAAAGAAAGACGTGACAAGTATTTAAGTACCCAAAGGTTGTGGGTGATCTTCCTCTTTGAGAAGTGAAAAGTGATGAAAATCTCATTATGAGGGAAAGGGTTCTACTAAAGTGCTCACAAGCAAGATATGTAATTTGTGTTTTATACTACTTATTAGTATACTTAATTGTTTGGCAATATATTATTGAGTATGTAAATGATTAACAAATGACCTTGCCAAAAGGGAAATGATATGAGACATTATTGAATTTTGCTCATAATTATGCAAATTGCTATTTATAACTGTTGCAGGTAGAATCTTGCAGATGAGTAAGGTATAGGGTTTTATATGTAACAATTTTTACAAAACCTTTATTTAGTTTTGAATAACCCATGGATATCCTTACTTAGCCGTCGCGCTAACTACACTTCACCGTGTCTCTTATCAGATGTTGTCTAGCGTGGGCTCTTGTAGCCCGATGAGCGTTGAGAGTTCATCTAAGTTGTGTTTCCAGTGTTGGACTACGATGACTATGTGCAGATCCTGCTTGACGATGACTCCTACGCTCCTGCTCCTCCTGCTCAGCCCTCTCCGAAGTATACTGTTTAGAACAACTCCTTCCTTTTTGTTGTGTGAATACCTTTTGTAGCCTAGTATGGCTAACAAGTTGTGAACAATTTAAACTTTCATGTTTTTGGACCCAATGGGTCGATCCTTGTATATATAGTAGTAGCTAACCCAGCTACCTTCCTATCTTTCCGCTGCAATATCCTAGTGATGGCTAGGCATGACCAGTTGCGTCTAGGTTGAACCTTGTTGGTATTTTGGCCCGAGGGGCAATCTTATGTATCTTTTTTTGTAGCCATGATGAACTTAGCTGGCTAGTAAGTTGTAACTAAACTTTCGTATATGCTGGTAGTCAGTGTAGCTACCCCTTTTGCTCACCTGAACATATATATATATGAAGATATGTTGGGTTTGACGATGATGGTATGAAATAGTTTTCTTCTCTAGCCTGTGCACCTAGAGTGAGGTTTATCGAGGAATGATAGAACTCTCTCTAGGTGTGGCGGTAATGCCTCGGATGTACGGTATAGCCGAGCCGGGGTGTTACAATAGTCTTGAGTGGCGTCACACTCAAGCTCCCAATCCTCAGTCGGTTGGGGAATTTTATCAAACACCTTGTCTACAAGTTCCCTCCGGATCTCATCTTCTCAGATTGAGAGCGGGAGATGTGAGTAGTGGGCTACTTCTCTTTGCGATATCTCGCCAAAGAGATGATCCTATACTCTTGGAGAGATCGGGGCCCTCGATTCAACAAGATCATACAAAAAACATACACACAGATTCAACATTCCCCAAAGAAATCAAACTCATTATAAATTAGATCATAAACACCAATCATCCATTCAATCTAGCCCCTATCCTAGGGATTAGCCTCTCATAGGCTTCAATATCATCAAAGCATCGAAATAGGGAGACATGTCTACAAAAGAAATATATAAAACAAATAACTTCAAAGAACAAGGAAAAGCAAGAGGAAGCCAAGGAGAAAATAAATCTTTAATGAAAGAAGTTACCCACAAGATCTTCAAAGCTATGGAGATCTAGTTCCTCCTCCAAGGAGCTTCTCCTCTTCTCCTAATCCTCTCTAAACCTAATCTAAAATGTAGAATACAAAAATGTGACAAAGGACTCCCTAAACCTAGCTGAAATGTCCCTTAAATACTAAAACATCGCGCAGGTTTCTGGTGCTGCCCCACGTTTGCCACACGCGTGTGGACTGGCGTGGGAGCTCTCTGGAAAGATTCCACGCCAGCTCACACGCGTGTGAGGCTCGTGGGCGTGGATTCTTCATTTCGTTTCCTTTTGTTGTTTCCGGTTTGGTCTTTGTATGTTCCCATGTGGATTGATTCTTCCTTTCAATGGTTATATGCTCCCTTTTGGTTGATTTCGGCCTTCATTCCTGTAGCATTCTTCAAAACACTCCACACAAGACTCATTTGCAATTTGTTAGTGAAATAGCTAAAAAACTCATAATTGCATTCTTTAAAGTTTAATTTAAACAAGAAAATAACTTAACAAGTTATAGAAAAATAGGTACTTTTGGCGTCTATCAAAGTTTCCACACTTTAGATTGCTCGTCCATGAGCAAATTATCAATTCATAAACTTTCTCATTTAGATGCCAAAAGTATCTAAGCTAAAGGTACGCTCAAAGTTGCTCATTCATTCAAAACGCAATCTACCAGGAGATGTGAAATCCTTCACAATATCTTCAAGGAATGATACAAATGTGCCATACACCGCTATGAATATTAAAACAAAGCGAAACCCCTCAAGGTTACAAGTTGGACAGTTAGTTAGTTTTCACAATTCCAAGCATACAGTCCGAAATTTTATTCACCTCTCATTGTGCAAAGGCCTTAAACAAATGACAACCCCTCATGCCTTTTTCTTAGGGAAACAAGGATATTTCACTCAATACTCACAGAAAGCTCTCCTTTTGCCCCATGTTCTATTCTATGTTTATTCAATTCCGGGCTTCGCTTAATCTTATCTTTCTGAAATTAGGGGTTGCACACTCCCACTTCGAGAGATCCTTAACTAAGGTCTTTTCACAATATGAGGTGAATACCACACAAGCATGCAACATTTTCAAAAAAATTTTAAAGGTCAAGGTAGGGGTACTTCCAAGGTTATTCAAAGAGTAAACTTTTTGGCACAGATTTAGAATTCTTCGAAGATAGAATGAATAACAACACATGCTTGTGGATTGATTATTTTTTAAACAAATGAGATAGAGCTCTTAATTAAAATTTTCATTAAGCACAGCTCTTTCCACACTTTAGACCAAACATCGTCCTCGATGTTGATTTAGAATATGATAAAAAAAAGGAAACAACAAAACATGCATTTTTCTACACTTTAAGATGAAAACATGAGGTTTAAAGAATAGATAAATAAGGGATAAGAGGTAGATGACCTAGTAAGCACCCCATGTCATGCTGTTCCAAAGTATGGATGATTCTCATGCTCCTGCAACGAGATCTGCATGGAAGTATGGAGTCTACAAAAATAGGGAATTTAAACTTGGATGTTATTTTATTATAATAAAGTAAAGATATTAATAAAGCATGGTAAATAACGGGTTGCCTCCCGGTCAGCGCTACGTTTAACGTCTTTAGCCCGACGAAACTATGATGAAGATTGTGCTACTCATCTTCCCAGGGTATTAGCCTGCAACACTGGACCGTCCCCTGTGTATTTTCTGTTCCATAATATTTCTTGACTTGGTGGCCATTCACTTTGAAAGAACCTTTCTCAGGGTGCATGATCTCCAATGTTCCATAGGGAAATACTTTTGTAACAATATAAGGCCTAGTCCATCTTGATTTAAGTTTCCCAGGAAACGATCGCAGTCTAGAATTGAATAATAGCACTTTATCTCCCTCAATGAATTCTTTGTTTCTCCTAATGTGCATGTCGTGGTAAAACTTGGATCGTTCTTTGTAAGATCTGGATGTTTCATAAGCCAACAAAGGCCATTCTTCTAGCTCATTCAATTGAAACATTCGCTCTTGCCCTGCTGTGAATAGGTCTTCATTTAGTTTCTTAATAACCCAATATGCCTTATGTTCGATTTCAACTGGAAGGTGGCATGCCTTGCCGTACACCAATCTGTATGGAGTAGTACCTATCGGTGTCTTATAAGCAGTTCTGAAGGCCCATAATGCATCGTTAAGCTTATCAACCCAATATTTTCTATGCCGAGATACTGTCTTTTCCAATATGGCTTTAATATCTCTGTTTGCATTCTCGACCTGCCCTGTAGTCTGAGGATGATAGGGCACTCCTCCTCGATGCTGTATGCCTTGCCTTTGGAGTAGTCTCCGCATGGGTACGTTCCGGAAGTGTGTCCCCCTATCGATGATCACAATTCGTGGTACTCCAAATCTTGTGAACAATCTTTTCAGAAATCTTGTTACACTTCTTGCGTCATTGTTTCGCAGTGCCTCTGCTTCAACCCATTTGGAAACATAGTCTACCGCAATTAGAATATATTTAAAACCTTTGGAGTCCGGAAACGGTCCTGCAAAGTATAGTCCCCATATATCAAAGATTTCGCATGCAAGTATGTAACTCTGTGGCATCTCATCTTTTCTGGTGATGTTCCCAGTTCGTTGACATCTATCACAGTTTCTGACACAGATTTGAGCATCGCGAAATATGGAGGGCCAGTAGAATCCTGCTTCAAGTGCTCTCCTAGCAGTTCTATTAGCTGAGTGATGGCCCATTCGATGGCATTCTCCTAGGATTTCATGTCCTTCAACCTCTGTTACGCATCGGCGAATTATTTGATCTGCGCACACTTTGAAAAGATATGGCTCGTCCCAAAAGTAGTAGCGTGATTCTGCTATTAATTTCCTTCGAGCGTGTATATTTAAAAATTCTGGTAATCTTCTTCCTACAAGATAGTTAGCTAGATCTGCATACCAAGGTGTGAGATAGAGACCCATCAGCTTTTCATCTGGAAAGTGTTCATTCACGTTCCCAATTATATCATGTCTTTCTCATTCTCTAACCTTGACAAATGATCTGCTGCATTGTTTTCAACTCCTTTCCGGTCCACGATAGTTACATAAAATTCTTGCAATAACAGAATCCATCTGATCAACCTTGGCTTGGCTTCCGGTTTAGACATAAGGAACCTGATGGCTGCATGATCAGTATGAATAACGACCTTTGGCATTAAGAGATATGATCTAAATTTATCTAATGCAAACACAATTGCAAACAGTTCCTTCTGGGTCATGGTGTAGGCTTGCTGTGGCTTAGTCAACATCCGACTGGCATAAGCGATAGGCTGAAATTTCTTATCATTTTTCTGCCCTAGCACAACTCCAACGGCGAAATTACTCGCGTCACACATCAACTCAAAGGGTGGATCCCATTTCGGTCCTACAAGGATTGGAGTGTGTATCATGGCATCCTTCAAACTTTGAAATGCCTTCATAGCATCTTCGTTTAATTCAAAAATGGCATCCTTTTCTAACAACTTAGTTAATGGCCTTGCGATTTTCGAGAAATCTTTTATGAACCTTCTGTAAAATCCTACATGTCCCAAGAAGTTTCTTAAAGATGTAACATTGTGCGGTGGTGGTAGGGTCTCAATGACTGCTGTTTTAGCCCTGTCAACTTCGATTCCCCTTTTTGAAATCTTATGTCCAAGCACAATTCCTTCCGTGACCATGTAGTAGCATTTCTTCCATGATAAAGCCAAATTCATTTGCTGACATCGCTCCGAAACTTTTTCCAAATTTCCAAGGCATTCTTCAAAAGTGTTTCCGAAAATCGTGAAATCGTCCATGAAAACTTCCATGAAATCGCCAATGAAATCTTCAAAGATAGCCAGCATACATCGCATAAAGGTGGCGGGTGCGTTACAAAGACCAAATGGCATTCTCCTGTATGCGAATGTACCGAAGGGACAAGTGAATGTGGTTTTCTCTTGATCCTCCAAGGCTACTGGAATTTGAAAGTATCCGCTCATTCCGTCCAAGAAACAGTAGTAGCCATACCCGCTTACTCTTTCAATCATCTGATCTATGAAGGGCAATGGAAAATGGTCTTTACGGGTAGCTTCGTTGAGTTTTCTATAGTCGATACAGACTCTCCATCTAGTTATCTTTCTCGTAGGAATCAGTTCCTGGTTATCTTTTTTAGTGACTGTAATTCCTCCTTTCTTTGATACCACGTGAGTTGGACTGACCCATGTGCTGTCTGAGATAGGATAAATCATTCCAACATCCATAAGCTTTATCACCTCGTTTTTCACGACTTCAAATGTATTTGGGTTAAGTCTACGCTGCGGTTGTGCCACAGGCTTGGATCCTTCTTCCAACAGAATCTTATGTGTGCAAATGGCATGATTAATCCCTTTTAAGTCAGTCATTTTCCAACCTATTGCTTCCTTGTTTCTGTTCAGCACTGTTATCAGTTGTTTTTTTTGCCTCTCTAAAAGGTCTGTAGCAATAACAACTGGCAATTCTTCCCCTATCCCTAAATAGGCATACTCAAGATGAGCTGGTAGAGGTTTTAATTCTCCTTCATGCATTATTTCATCATCTTCTTTCCCGTTCCTATTTTCATCATCATATTCCGCTTTCAATTCATCAAATTCAGCCCCGTTATTTCCAACCATTCCCTCCGAGACTTCTCCAACAGAGTTTATATTCTCAATAAATTCAGAAACGCAGTTATTATGAAGCAAATTAAAACGATCAACCTCTCGGTGTAAAGCAATATGTAAAGAATTAAGTTCATGTTCAAAAGTATTTTCATTATTGCTCTTAGCACCTATGGGACATTCCCAATTGAAATCATGTCTCTTAGCTTTAGGTATTTCGTATAAATAATCAATTTCATCATGCACATAATCAACGAAAAAACATTCATCACTATCTAAAGGATATTTCATTATTTTAGTCACGTTGAAGCTAGCAGATTCGTCTCCTACACGAATAATAAGTTTGCCCTCTCCCACATATATTAAAGCTCTAGTAGTTGCCAAGAAAGGTCTGCCCAAGATGAGAGGAATCTCTACATCTGGGTCCATATCTAGGATCACAAAATCCACAGGAAAAATAAATTTATCAACCCGGACTAAAACGTCCTCTACTATACCCCTGGGGTACTTAGTAGATCGGTCAGCTAACTGAATGCTCCTGCGTGTGGGCTTAAGGGTTCCTAGCTTCAACTGTCGATATAATGCAAAGGGCATTAAATTGATGCTAGCACCTAGATCTGTCAGGGCTCTATTAAAAGTTGTTCCTCTTATATTGCAAGGTATAGTAAAGCTTCCAGGATCTTTTAATTTTCTAGGCACATTCTTATGCAATATAGCAGAACATTCTTCTCCTAGGACAACAGTAGCAGTTTCAGCTAATTTCTTTTTATTTGATAGAAGATCTTTAAGGAATTTGGCATACCTTGGCATCTCTCCAAGTGCATCGATAAATGGCATATCGACGAGTAATTGGCGTAGCATTTGTAGGAATTTGTCGTATTTGGCATTATCAATGTCGGTGCGGAATCTTTGTGGAAATGGAAGTTTGGCTTTCGGTACAGGCGGTGGTTCTTGCATGATTTCTTTCCCTTTCCGAGAAGGTTGCGTTTATATTTCTTCCTTCCTGAGTTCGTCTTCAATTGTTTGCTCGGCTCGTGTTGAATCAGTGATCTCTTCATTTTCCACTCCTGAGTTTTCTATTGGGGTCGATTGTGGAGGAGGTGGAACAGCGTCTGGAAGTGCTCTTCCGCTTCTCAAAGTTACAGCATTTACGTTTGTTTCTCCTTGGATCATTTCCATGATTTTTGCGAGAGTGCTTTCAACCGTTTGAAGAGGTGAAAGTGTCTCATGACGTAATTCTTGGATCTCTCCAAGCATTTCTTTAGTAATGGTCTCTTTAAGTCTGGCGTTCTCCTCCATCGTTTCTCAGATGAAGTCATTCAGGCGTTGCTCGAGGGGGATTTGACTGTTTTCAGGTGGAAAAGGCTGCTCAGGAGAAGTAAAGGAATAGGCATATGCACAGGATCCGTCCACGTCCTCACCACGCGTGTGAGTCGGCGTGGAATTATTCCAGTGAGCTTCCACGCCGGTGCTCACGCGTGTGGATCTCGTGGCAGGATCACAGCTCGCAAAATTTTCAGAAATTTGATGTTTTGGCTCGTCGGAATGCATTTGAGGGTAATGAGGAGGTAAAACGTAAGTAGGATATCTCTGAGGTTGAAAGTGTTGTGTGACGTATGCTTGTTCATGATAATAAATGGGTGGAGGGGGTAACGAGTACGGGAAAGAAGATGGGTAAGGAAAATGGTAGTTATGATGGTATTGAGGTGGTGGGTATGAAGGTTGTGGATATGGAGGGTAGTAGGGATTTCTTCCATATGGTATGTGACCATGATAAGCTTGCTCATTAGGTGGAGGTGGATCCATGATTTTAGCAAAGACTTCCTGCAATCAAATTTTTCAGGCAAAGAATCGGAGCAAAAGAGGTAGCTCCTTTCACAGATTAGCTCAAATAACGTTTGGTTGGGTGTGAAAGTGTAATTTGCGACAACGATAAAACAAAGAAAAAGAAAGTAAACAAGTTATCCAAATAACTCAAGATAGTAAAACTTTAAATTCACCGTTTGCCATCCCCTGCAACGGCGCCATTTTGACAAGGGATTGTACGCATGTGATGAGTGGATGATTGTAAGGTATAGAGGGTGTTAATGATAAAACGAAGAGTCATAAACTCCCCGAGTGTCGTATCTCTCGTGGATGACAAATAGGAGAATATACGGCTTTGCTATCTTGGTCGGTTTGAAGTAACTCTCGAAACGGATCAAGGGGATTTTGATAAAAAGGATTTGTTCAAAGGATAAGGGATCGTGCAATAAAGAGATAGACAAAGGGAAATGAAAGCGGATGGGGCTAAGATGTCATGGAGATTGGTTAAAGGAATAGAGTAGAGTATTGATTTCTATTGAGTCATGATTGAAGGAGCTCGTAACATAGTCTTGAGTGGCGTCACACTCAAGCTCCCAATCCTCAGTCGGTTGGGGAATTTTATCAAACACCTTGTCTACAAGTTCCCTCCGGATCTCATCTTCTCAGATTGAGAGCGGGAGATGTGAGTAGTGGCCTACTTCTCTTTGCGATATCTCGCCAAAGAGATGATCCTATACTCTTGGAGAGATCGGGGCCCTCGATCCAACAAGATCATACAAAAAACATACACACAGATTCAACATTCCCCAAAGAAATCAAACTCATTATCAAATTAGATCATAAACACCAATAATCCATTCAATCTAGCCCCTATCCTATGGATTAGCCTCTCATAGGCTTCAATATCATCAAAGCATCGAAATAGGGAGACATGTCTACAAAAGCAATATATAAAACAAATAACTTCAAGGAACAAGGAAAAGCAAGAGGAAGGCAAGGAGAAAATAAATCTTTAATGAAAGAAGTTACCCACAAGATCTTCAAAGCTATGGAGATCTAGTTCCTCCTCTAAGGAGCTTCTCATCTTCTCCTAATCCTATCTAAACCTAATCTAAAATGTAGAATAGAAAAATGTCACAAAGGACTCCCTAAACCTAGCTGAAATGTCCCTTAAATACTAAAACATCGCG
The DNA here is from genome assembly GCA_002525835.2 of Ipomoea batatas. Taxonomy (NCBI): domain Eukaryota; kingdom Viridiplantae; phylum Streptophyta; class Magnoliopsida; order Solanales; family Convolvulaceae; genus Ipomoea; species Ipomoea batatas. The sequence goes on from CM008345.1 coordinate 2,845,729, forward strand.
CAGGTTTCTGGTGTTGCCCCACGTTTGCCACACGCGTGTGGACTGGCGTGGGAGCTCTCTGGAAAGATTCCACGCCAGCTCACACGCGTGTGAGGCTCGTGGGCGTGGATTCTTCATTTCGTTTCCTTTTGTTGTTTCCGGTTTGGTCTTTGTATGTTCCCATGTAGATTGATTCTTCCTTTCAATGGTTATATGCTCCCATTTGGTTGATTTCGGCCTTCATTCCTGTAGCATTCTTCAAAACACTCCACACAAGACTCATTTGCAATTTGTTAGTGAAATAGCTCAAAAACTCGTAATTGCATTCTTTAAAGCTTAATTTAAACAAGAAAACAACTTAACAAGTTATAGAAAAATAGGTATTTTTGGCGTCTATCAGATGCATTATCTAAAATGCATCCACTTAAGGTCCCTAATGCTATATATTATATATTTCGTATTATTATACAATTTCAAATAATGTAATGCATTTTAATTAAACTATAGAATTATGTTTATAGGTTGTTACTATATATAGTCGACGTAGGATATGCTAATAGTGAGGGAATTTTGGCATCATTTAGAGGTTACAAGTACCACTTAACTGAATGGTGTAAGGTCACCAACCAACAACTTCTAAAGAGTTTTTAAATGTGAAACATGCAGTTGCTCGCAATGTCATATGATGGTGTTTGGGCTATTGAAAATTAAATGCGCTATATACTTAGAAGCCCATCATTTTATTCTGTTAGAATACATAACTGATTTATACTTGCATCAGTTCCATGTTGTTTACTTCATAACTTTATTCGAAGTGTTAGGAGCATTGTATTTTATATTTTGATGATACCAAAAGTGTTAAGAAATTTTAGTTCCCAATCTTTTACTTAGAGTTAGGAATCTGAATGGTGATTTAGTGAATGAAACTTTACCCACCGGAGAGTAATTAATCTAGAAATTAAAGTAAAACCAATTCGAGAAGTAACCTATGGATATCTCTTAGCTTCGAGCAATCATCTTTATAAAACTTTAAAAGGTAACTAAGAGAATAAATCTTACCCGGAAAGTCAACTAGCCGGGAAGTAAAATTAATTCGAAGAGTAAACCTACAAGAAGTCAAACTAGACTTAGTCTAATCTGAGACCTTTGAAGAGTTAAATTATGAAGTGTCATATTATAAAAGGTCGAAAAGTTAAGTTTTGAGAAGTCAATGAGTCAACAACAAAGATTTGAAGACTCAAAGCGTAGAAAACTCAAAGATTAAAATACTCGATGAGTAGAAGACAAAGACTTGAAGACTCGAAGACTAGAAGAAGAAGGCTACAAGATACAAAGAGTATAAGACCGAAAGGTTTAATCTAATAGTGGAAGGGTCAACCTTAGCTGAATAATAAGGGTGCACCAAAAGTTAACATAAGCGGGAAGTTAATTTTTGAGGAGTAATGGCTGACTAAGGAAAGTAAAATGAGTAGGGTTGTTGAGGTTTGATACGAAGAGTTACTCTTCGAAGAGTAAAGTGACTCTCCGTACACTACTGCTCGAACATTCTCTATGCGAACAACTAACAACTTCAATTCAAAGTGCAAGAAGAATGTTACCATGTCAAAAGCTGTTCTAGGTACATTTCCTAAGGAAGATTTTCCAAAAAGCCTAAAGGTATTTTGTATAGGCAAAAGGTTTATAAATAGAAGCAAAAGTACTCCAACTGCTGGAAATCTGACAAAAGTAACTTACTACACTCTACCCACTAGATATTGCATATTGGATAAAAGATGTTTGAAATTTATTTCCCTCTAATGGAAAAATTTCAAAGACGATTTATAAATACCTCTATTCATGTGACACCCCAACCTCACACAGGCTGAGATAGATAAAACTTAACACAACAGCTGTCTATCTCAACCAAAAACACAACATAGCGGAAGCGAATTTAAAACTTAAGGGCGTCATGCCACATCTAGGTATAAACACAGCCTAGATGCACAGGCTAACATGAGAAACGAACTAAGCTGTCATAGATAAAATAAAATAATCCTCAGGTCATAGCCAACAATATTCAAAGCACTAGTCAAGAGTATAATATCCAATCTCAAAGGCACACAGGCCCAAAACCAAATCCAAAGTCTAAGCATCATAAAAACTAAGTCTAAGCGTCCTCATAGATAAGCTCTAACGTGCTCGCGCTCAGACTACTCCATACCTGGAAAACACGCAAAGAACCATTAGCAAAAGAATGCTAAGCAACCACCATTCACACCCGCAAGGAGATATAAATATACATAAGCTTATAAATAGGTTTACACACCCGTATAGAATATAAACACCAACAAACTGTTCAATAGTGCAAAACAGATACTCAACAACAACAAGCTGAACGAGTCATAAACCAAGACTCAGTCAAACAAAGCCAATATCCAATAACGAAAGCACAATACAACAACGAACCATAACCGAGATACCAACTGAACAACAATCCAAAAGGAACCAACCAACCTCAATGAGAAACAACAAGATATCAACCGAATAACACAAAGGGCCCACAACAACCGACCAAGAAAGAATCCCAACTCCAACCTCAAAACCCTCAAACCAACCATCAAGCCAAGTCAATCACATAGTCAGAAGTCAGAAGTCAGAA
>CM008345.1:2873316-2885596 GCA_002525835.2 Ipomoea batatas
TTAGAATTAAAAATAACCTTAGAAAATACAAGATAAATAAATACTTTTATAGGTTATAGATAAATAAATGAACTTTTACTTCATAACACCTACAATATTTTGGTTTGTTAGGTTTTTTCATGAACACATTAGAACCTAAGCAGTATTGAGGAAAAGCTTGTGTAACTTTTCACTCAATTTCTACAGGAATGGATAAAAGATGACAGCTTTCTCGACTAAGACTTAGTGCTTAGCAAGATTGGAACGCAGCACAAAAGAATTCCACAAGCACAAGTTACTCCCATTAACGAATCATCTAATTTGCAGATTCTTGTTTTCGGTAGAGAGCAAACACTAGGGAGGGGTTTTCTTTCCTAATTGAAAGATTGAAAACATTGAAAACAAAGAAAAGATTGAAAACATTGCGAGTAAAATAAAAGAGCTGCCAATGTGCTTTGCGAATCTCCAGATAGGCCACTGAGGAATTTTATAGAACACCTTACAATCAACATTATTCATATGAAAAATCACCTCACTGGCAACAATAAACATAAAATTACAATGAGACTAAATACTCAGAAAACAAAGAAAAAATACATTGATAAGAGATTAAAATGAATGTGGAAAGACGAAGAAGCTTCTAGTATCATCCTAGAAGGAGAGAACCTCTTTATTCCAATAGCACTGAAGTAGTGAAGTGTAATAACTTACGTTTGGCTCCGTGCTATTTTTGTTTTTGTTATTTTCTGTGTAACTTTTTAAATTTTTAATTCAACAATAGTAGATGGTGATGTTTCTAAGGCCTTCCTCAATAGTTAAATTTGGGTGGAGTTTTTGAGGAGTTTTTGTAAATGTGATTAGGAAAGAGAAAATGAGGTAGATGAAAAACATAATAATAAAAATAAACAAAAACTAAAAACCAACCCAAAACAACCCATTTCCACCCATTTTGCAGTGAACTCTGCCAGTGGGCCCATCCCAAACTGACTAAACCCCCATTTTGTAGGAGGAAAACCCACCCAAAATAATCCTTTCCCATTTGATTAAAACCTCAATGACCAGATTTTACTATTATTATACTTATTATTATTATTATTGTTTTTGAAGGAATTATTATTATTATTATTACTAGTATTGCACCCGTGCGATGCACGGCCATTAGTAGATGGTGAGTTTAAACATAATAATTTGATAAAATACGAAAAAGAACATGAATAATAAAATCATTAAATATTCAATGGAAAATACAATTACAAATTATTGAAAATTTCTTTGTAAACCACATTTTGAGTACAGTTGACTAAGCCCTTGGTTTCGTTAGAAATTAAGATTTTGAGGCCATCCGGATTACTCACTCGGGAAACCGCAACATATAATTGGCCATGGTTAATGACTGGTTTCTTTAATAATAACCCCACTTCTGACAAAGTTTGTCCTTGGCTTTTGTTTATTGTCATTGCATAGGACAACATAACAGGAAACTGCTTCCTTTGAAATTTAAAAGGAAGTCTTGGATCTGAAGGAGTCAATGATAGCCGCGGTATCAAGAATTTATCCCATAATGTGTGCCACCTAATATCTTGGCTTCAATCACATGGTTACCTAATTTGGTAACAATCAACCGTGTTCCATTACAAAGACCAATAGAATGGTCGATATTCCTCAACAACATTATTGGAGATCCAACCTTTAATGATAACGAATGGTTTGGTACACCAGAACACTTCAAACTGTTTAAAAATTCAGTAGTGTGCACTTCGGCTAACATGTTGTCATTCGTATCAGCCTTGCAAACAGAATCACAACTTAAATAAGTATTCGATGAAGCTTGATTAAAATTGTTCATGTATTCATTGACTTGATCCACAACATCTAATGTTGGTGCCAAAATAGCTCTACTCTTTAACTGCTCAGGATCTATAACACCAGTCCCAAATGAAGGAAATGTCTGCTCAACAATCTCTTTGATAGGATCTCCTTTGGTTTGCAATACAAACTGTGAAGGAATATTTATATTGCAATCATCTTCACTATTACCACCAAGTTTTCCATCACCTAAGTCCGCAATCCACTTGGCAAATGTATCTAATTTCTCAATTTCTTCTTCAGTTGTAATACTACGTAGTCTTAGATTCTTTGTAAGACGCAAAACTTCACAATTATTCCACAAATATGAAGAATTGATACTTGCTTGGACAATATCTTGTCTTGTTCCTTTGGGAATAACTGGAAGTATCTGTCTGAAATCACCACCTAACACAACAGTATTTCCCCCAAAAGTCTTTGTTGAGCTTGAAGTATTAGAGAATCTCAGTACGTCTCTCATTGTTTTATCCAATGCTTCAAAACAATGTTTGTGCTTCATAGGGGCTTCATCCCAAATGATTAGCTTTGCTTTAACAATGAGTTCAGCTAATGGACTACCTTGCTTGATGTTGCATGTTGAGTCTTCGTTTATACAAATCGGTATTATTGCAAATCTTGAGTGGGCAGTCTTACCACCTGGTAGCAATAGTGAAGCTATACCACTGGATGCAACATTTAGAACAATTTCTCCCCTTGACCTTAAAGCAGCAGACATTGTCTTCCATAAAAAAGTTTTCCCAGTTCCACCGTATCCATAAACAAAAAATAGCCCTCCTTTATTGTTATCAACATCGAACATAACTTTATTGTAGATCAGTAATTGCTCCTCAGTTAGCTTTCCCACCAATAGGTCATGTTCTTCTTTTAATGCTTGCTGATCATATGATAGTTCTTCATATAACAGACGATTCCCCAAGAAACTGTTACTTGGTCCATCAGGTATAGGCATTGGTGGATAATCTTGTAATGACTTGTTGCAAGAACTCAATAATTTGTCAATCTCTAGGAGAACATAGTTTTTCTTTTGTGTATCTGTAGGAACTACATCTATGGAAAATATCAAATTTAATGGAATTAGGAATTACATTTCAACTTTATTTTGTAATGCATAAAAGTAATACTATCGTCTGTGTGTGTGTGTGTGTGTATATGTACCTGGGAATCCTAAAGTTTTTCTAGCTTGATATTCCGCATCTTCCGCTAGATGTATCCAAATAGCTTCCCACACAATTTCTGGCTTTGACATTGAACTTGAGGTCAACAGCGTGACAAAAAGTTTCCTTAACAAATACGCAGTTGCCCATAGTGATGCCTCCAAAATTGCGTCCACATATTCTTTGCCGTCCTCAATCAATCCTCTAGTGTAACAAGCATCTCTAAATGACATGTATTGTTTTCCATCAACAAACTTGATTTCTTCAAAACTTCTGGGACCCCTAACCAAGTTTAGTAAACACCTCAAATAAAATAGTTCACCACATTTTGGTGGAACAAAGAAAATCCTTCCAATTGCAAAATTTATTTGCCTAGGATGCCATTTTCTTTTGTCTTTCTTCCAAACAAATTTCCTAGGCATTTCTGAGTAAGTTAACTGCCTAGCATCCTCATACTTCAGCTGCAAACCATGCGGTGAACATACTTTGGGACACTGTGGGACGATTAACAACATTGTCAACATTATCACCATCATCAAATATAAAAGATTGCTCATTGGGTAGATGGAAACTTAAGCGTTCCACTGAAGGATTCCTAAATTGTATGTCAAAAGAAAAAATCCTCCAAGCAGCTTCACATGGTGAGATATACCTACAATCGTAGTACATCTTGATTTCATCTACAACTTTCCCAGTGGATTCGTCAACGGTACTATTGTAGAACTCAGCAGTTACTCGATCATTTCCCTTGTTGACGTACTTGATTAAGTACTTGATTGATCTTGACTGATTACACCATTCAACATTAATATGCGTCCTGTATTTCATCAATAAGTACCTATTATGCGGCACAACATATCTGCTGTCCAAATCTATCTCATTCTTCTTTATCGTACGACCATTATCACGCCTACGATAAATTGGATAACCATCCCGATCCAACATTGAATTCGTCACATTTTTCTTTGGAAAGAACTTAGAACATCGGCCATTTACCATGCAGGGTGAATTCTTCCTACATGAACCACAAGGACCCTGCATCATGAATTCTTCCACGACTTTGTAGTACTCTGGATCACATATCTCATTTGGAATCTCAGCAGATATCCACATGTCTATATCTTTTGGGGTTTTAGGAGAGTCATTCTTTGCCAAGAATACCAAAATATGCGCATGCGGTAACCCTCTTTTCTGAAATTCAATAGTATAGATCACTGGAAAAAAAAAAAGAATTAGGTTTCAAACAAAATGATAATCTTATTAAGTAGAAATTAAATTTGAGATGATTTACCAGCTGAAACGACTCCGAAAATGTTGTTCTTGCGAATCTCTGAGCGTTTAACTTCATTTTGAAAACGCGACATATAATATCTGGCCTATCTTCCACCTTTAAACTACGTGCTTTTAGAAACCTTTCTATCTCAGGCCACTTCGGGTTACACGTAAAAGTAATAAAGAGGCTCGGATAACCCATAGCTTTGCAAATGGCCATTGCATCTTGGTAGTTTTGAATCATATATCTGGCACCTCCAGTAAAGCTAGATGGCAAGATTATCCTCTTTCCTTGAGCAGTAGGATCTACTTCTCCATTCGTCAGAGCATCAGTCAAACACTTATAAGATTCACATCTCAATGTTTTTTGGTGTGTCCTAATGTAGACTAAACGCCCAGACTCTATCATAGTATAAGCATCAACAATATATTGTTGTAACAACCTTCTTGCATACAATAATGTTGATGTCTGATCCAACCTATCTTGCAAACGGAAAGAGAAATACTCACGTGGAGATACATGATTTCTTGCCGTGGATGCCCTATCAAGAATGTCCGCAAACGGAATGTCTTCTCTATAGCCATCTTCACCGTATGGATATAGCAGTGGATATTGTAGTGGTAGATATGACGGATTCAATTCATTAATTCTTTAAAGATTGCCTGAATTTGTTTCCACCAATATGTCACGTTGTCCCATATTTGGATCTATATCACCAACAATCAAAGCGGCAACATCTTGAACTTGGGGCAAGTTATATGTCCGAGCATCTTTTGATCTTTTCCCTATCAATTTGATTTTGATCTCTGCTGTAGGATTATTTTCAATATGTGCGCTTGCATTGCGAAATGTCTTCACGAAAGCATTGTTTTCATCCAAAGCATCTTTAATATTTTGAACAATATCAAGATGCAATCTTTTGGTACTATCATTGTCCCTACAAAAACAACCATGCAGATAAACCAAGTTAAATATATTTTAATATATTTTAATATTACGGCATAAGAATACTTTAAATTGAATTTCTATAGTAAGATGTTTAAATTACCCGACTGCATTCATCCTATTGTTAACTTCATTCTGAGTGTCATAAATATACAACTGGGCAAACTTCGGCCTTTGACCTTGTTGTGGCAGCAAGCTTCCAATTAAATGGAAATTTTGGCCATGCAATCTAAATACAGGTGGGCTTGTGCCAACATTGATGGATCTATCGATTTTTCCTCCCATTGATGTAAAGCAAAACATATTATTATAAGACCTAATATTCTCCAAAAAATGTTTGCTTTGATCATCTTGATTGAAAAACAAACCATAAATCTGAGATGGTGGAGTTGTGGGCTTGGGCAATTGAATTTTCCCGTGAGTACAACAAGGCGAAAACTTGGGGTTCTTAGTACCAACTGATTTGTTTACTCGTTCTTCCAACCAAAACAGCGCTCCACAATGAGGACATAAATATGTGGGATCAGAAAAATCCAAGTATTCACCTACATAAGTTTCAATAATTAGAAAAATGGCAAATAAGTTTAAAAACATTTAACAAACATACCATTTGTTAAAGATGCAATTGTTTGTTGATTTAAAACCGCATCGTCAAAATCATCCATCAAACAACGGTTTATTAAGGATGATGCTTCTTCAAATGTTGGATCCGTATAGATAGGAATGGATTTAGTATCTAATAACACAATAAATTAATATGAATAGAAAGAATTTAAAGATATTAAAAAATATATAGAATTGTCCCTATATTTACAATATAGAATATATAGACTTACCATATGTTAGTTGACTTTTGGTTGTGGTAACGGAGAATACTTTGTTGCTGAAAATCACGTTCGGAGTATTCTTAGTCAAACTAATGTCACATGAAGTTGAACTAACAAAAAGAGATGGTTGTGGGTCTTGATTTTCTAAGTCATAACGTGATAAAAAAAATAAAGATCATTAAAACAATATAAATAAATATACATATATTTAATAAATGGAAAAAATGGAAATCAATTCAGGATACTAAAATTAAAAAGAAATTGAGAAATCCTAAAACATATATTTTAATTTAAATATAATTTAAATACATCTATTTAATGAATTGAATAAAATACCTAGAATTCAGGGTACTAAAAAAAATAAAATTGGCTAATCATAAAACCCAATTCATAACATTATGAGAAAATAAAGAAATAGATTAAAAATTTTAATGTCTAATACTAATGTAAAAAGAAGATATATAAACAACTCATTTATCTAAAATAAGTAAAGAGAGAGCATAATTTTAACCGAAAACTAATAGAAATACATAAGTAAAGGCAATGAAACCAATTGGGCATCGCACGGGAGAAATACCTTGTTTCTTGGTTATTGCTTTTCTTTTATTGCCTATAATAACACATGACTCTGTTATTTTGGTCAGGTGATTATCTGTTTGGAAAATGATAAAAGATGTAGCAAAACTAATTTAGAACGAAATTGTTAAATAGACTAAAGGGTAATTAAAAATATAGCACTTATCATAAAAATATAGACTCACCTTGTGTTAGTTGACTTTTGGGTGTGTTGAGCGAGAATCCATTGTTGGTCAAAATCATGTAAGGAGTGTTATTAGTCAAACTAACGTCACATGAATTTGAAGGAACAAAAAGAAATGGTCGTGGCTCTTCATTTTCTAAGTCATAACGTGATAAAAAAAACAAAGTTGATTAAAATCATATAAATATAGATATATTTAATAAATTGAATAAAATAAATAGAATTCAGTGTACTAAAAAAATAAAATTGACTAATCATAAAACCTAATTCATAACATTATGAGAAAATAAAGAAATAGATTAAAAATTTTAATGTCTAATACTAATGTAAAAATAAGATATATAAATAACTCATTTATCTAAAATAAGTAAAGAGAGCATAATTTCAACAGTAAACTAAATGAAATACATAAGTAAAGACAATGGAACTAATTGGGTAAGCATACGGGAGAAATACTTTGTTGTTGATTGTTGCTTTTCTTTTATTGCCTATAACAAATGACTTTGTTATTTTGGTCAGTTGATTATCTGTTTGGAAAATGATAAAAAATGTAGCAAAACTAAATTAGAACGAAATTGTTACATAGACTAAAGGGTAATTAAAAATATAGGAATTATCATAAAAATATAGACTGACCTTGTGTTAGTTGACTTTTGGGTGTGTTGACAGAGAATACTTTGTTGGTAAAAATCTCGTGCGGAGTGTTCTTAGTGAAATTAACATCACTTGAATTTGAAGGAAGAAAAATAGATGTTCGTGGCTCTTCATTTTCTAAGTCATAACGTGATAAACAAAATTAAAGTTGATTAAAATAATATAAATATACATATATTTAATGGATGGAAAAAAATAAATAGCATTTATCGTACTAAAATTTTTTTTTTAAAAAAAGCATAACATTATGAGAGAATAAATAAATAGATTAAAAATCCTAACACACAACATAAAAAATCTAAGTCATAACTTGATTAAATAATATAAATATACATATATTTAATGACCTGGAAAAAAATAAATAGTATTTATGGTACTAAATTTTTTTTTTTAAAAAAAGCATAACATTATGAGAGAATAAATAAATAGATTAAAAATCCTAACACACAACATAAAAAATCTAAGTCATAACGTGATAAAAAAAATTAAAGTTGCTTAAAATAATATAAATATACATTATATTTAATGACATGGAAAAAATTAAATAGCATTTATGGTACTAAATTTTTTTTAAAAAAAGCATAACATTATGTGAGAATAAATAAATAGATTAAAAATCCTAAAACACAACATAAAAAATTAATTAATGAATAGCAATGTAAGATAACATAGTAATTCAATCATATAATTTCAAGTAAATATAAACTCCTATTAATTAACAATCAATTATAGAAAAAACTAACTCATATCTAATTATATATATATATATATATATATATATATATATATATAAGTAAAATGCAAAAGGACGTCGTTTCAGGCAGCACATTTCCACCATTTCATCATCTCGCGTCTCTCTCTCTCTAGAAAACTCAAAAGGAGTCTTCTGCTGTTGTTCTTGGTCTCTAATGGCGGAATCCTATCGCGAGTACCCCATATTTGTACCAAGATAAGTATTCCTAACTCTATCCCTCTAATTTTGAACTGAAATCATCTAAATTTCTTCTCTTCTGGCTATCAGACTTTCGAACATTCAGGTAATTTATGCCGTCAATCTTTGATTATAGCTACTGATTACAAATTAAACTAAATTTTTGATTAAATTTGGTATTCATAGTCAGCTTTTACGGATCTGTGTACTAATGCCCTTCTGAAATCGTTGAAGTTCTATCTAGGGTTATTTGAAGTTCTAATCGGTTGCATGTACAATAAATAAACCTGCTCGAGGGTATACTATGATTGTGTACTGCTTTAATTTGTTAACCTATTTTTATCTAAAATTTGAACTATGTGTTTCTTATGTTGTGTTCTAACAGATGAAGCTACCAGCAAAAAAGTATAAAGAAAGATGAGTTCTTAATACTCTAGTTTAGGGTTATAAACAAAAATTTGAAGAATAGATAGTACATAGCATGAGTAGAGGCTAAATACCTTTGTTGTTGGTTGTTCCTCTACTTTTATTGCCTATAACACATGACTCTGTTAATTTCTTCATGTAATTATCTACTGGAATATGCCAGATTACTTGTGTTGGTTTCTTCTCTCTGTAAAATGGTTATACCTGATATAGAAGAAGTTGATCGATGAAGTGTGTTTTAAAGCATGTGTTTCAATAAAATGATTACCTGTTTGGGATTTTAAATATTGATAAGTGTGATTTTCATTCAATGTTAAGAAGACAAAAAGTTTTATGCTCTAAGTTTGTATTACTGTTAATGATTACCTGTTTGGGATTTTAAATATTGATAAGTGTAATTTTCATTCAATGTTAAGAAGACAAACAGTTTTATGCTCTAAGTTTGTATTACTGTAAATGATTACCTGTTTGGGATTTTAAATATTGATAAGTGTAATTTTCATTCAATGTTAAGAAGACAAACAGTTTTATGCTCTAAGTTTGTGTTTTAAAGTATGTGTTTCAATAAAATGATTACCTGTTTGGGATTTTAAATATTGATAAGCGTAATGCAGCAGATGTGCATTACTGTAGTTGAAAAAAGGAAAAAGAGCCATGTACATGTGTTTTAAGGTGCACTAAATGTATGATGTGATAGACCGAGTTAGTTTCTCTAAATTGCTTCAAAAATAGAATATATAAATGTAGGGTTATATAAAAGGATTAAAGGTAGGGTGTTAGATGCATAATTAGGGTGTTACTTTAATTGTTGTATTTTCTGTTCGCAGAAATATTCAAGAGAATGGAGATCACTGGAAGGACGCAACATCAAGACTAAAATTTATCACTATATTCATGGTAAGTTAGAAAAAAAAATTTACCTTGTACTTTTAATTATTTAAATTTAGTCTAAGTGTTTAAAATGATAGCTGCCATTAACAAATAAAAATTTCTTTTTATTTAAGGAAACAATAGAATGTACATCACGTTATGACTTAGCTTACAAAAAAAACCAAGTACTATTCTAACTGCTATTAGATACATGTTCTAGGTAAACAAAAAAAATAGCTGCATGTTATACTGCCTGGAGCTCTGACTCTTCATCAGTAAGCACCTGTATTCAAACAAAAAAAAAAGAAAAAGAAAACAGAAGCAAGTAATGGCAGTATTAAGCAATTAATAGTTACCTGCATATGTTAGTAAACTGATAATGAAACAAAACAGCCATTTTAAAATGAGAGTTCAACTCTCCTAAAAATGCAGTTATACTGCATAAAGTCTAACAACAACTAATGCACTATTCAAGTGCATATTGTCCACATTTGGCAATCTCATTGTTCAGAAACTGTTTACAAAAAACATAGAATCCAATAGGTTTGCATGTCCCATCAATTCTTTTCCTGCTTGATCACAACTGGCCTAGACTTCTTCAAATTCTGACTTGATGAGAATTGGTCAAGTAGGCATCTCTTAATAGCACCTATGTCAACTTCATCTTGAGGTTTGTCCACACCTTTTAGCTTTAAGTCAAATTGCATTGAAGGACTTATAGCCTCATCACCTGATTCGCTTTCCTGTACATGTAAAAAAAATAGTACTTATAGGTCATCTGCTTAGTTAGTAAAAAACTGTTATCTAATTAATCTACTTAGATTCTAGGTCATCTGCTTAGATAAAGTAATTTACATCAGATTCTAGGTCATCTGCTTCTTCTTCAACCATCCTATATAATTCATCATGATCATCCACCATGGATAGACAGTACTGAGCTTCCAATTCCTCATCATGCATAACACTTAAGACTGATATGGGCTTTGCTGGGTTCCTAATATGTTCATTCTTGAGATTGATTCTAAACACCATAGATTTGTTCCTCAGCTGATCAAACTCAACTGGAACATGCATCTTAGCCTGTGAAACACAAATAGTTAGTATAGTTTAAACAGTTAGTAGGAATTGATTTTTAGTGAGTTTAATAAAAAAAATTACCATAGAATACTTGGTTTTCAAATCATAGGCAGTAATGCCCAAAAGGTCAAAACAGTCTATGTCCCACAATAAAAAAGGTGCATCACTGGTTTTGTCTAGAACCCTAACAACTACTCTGTATTTCACATTCCCTTCTACCTAATTAGTCTTGCATGTTTCACAATAGTAGTAAGTCTCTGTAAAAATAAGGGATTTAAAGCAGCCTGGTTTTCTGCAAGAGTTATAGAACCATTTCTTTCCACTCTCAATTGATACAATGGTACCTGGGACACAATAATAGCCTTCCTGCAAAGTTTAATTACATAAAAATCAAGTTAGGTGTAACAAAGTAGTTAATGAATTAGTTAGTACTTAATTTGTTGTGTAGAAATCTGATTGTGCTTACCTCAGCCCTTTCATACAAATCTCTGATTGTGCTGACAACCATAGGAGTTTGGGAATTATTGGCACTGTGACCATAAGACACCATTGAAATACTTCTGAGTGGGCTACAATTAGCCTTCAAACTGTTAAATGAAATCATTAGATGTTATTTTAGATATTTTAGATATAACAAAGATAAAACTGGTGTTAGGGGATTGAGATTACCTATTTCTGAAATCTGCAAACTCTTGGCAGTCCAAATTGAATAAAACTTTTGTAGCAGTGTATGAGCTTGAAATCCTTACCTCACCTAAAAAAAATACAGAAATAATCAGTAAACATAAACAGTGGAACTAATCTTATTAATATTTTGATTTATGATAGCAGTGAAGTGAACTTACTATCAACCACCTTGGCACAACAAAGTTGGAGCAAAATGATCAAAGGGCCATCCACATGGTTACTGAAAAATGGCATACCGGCAGGTACATGTTCATCCCATAATGTACATTTTATTCGATTTCCCCTAAGTAAACAGGAACAGTGTAGTAAAACAGTGTAAAGCATGAAAAAAAAAGAAACATGAAATCATCTAGACTGTCTAAGTAATTCAGAAACTTACTTTGAGTCTTCAATAAAAAAATCAACCAACTGTGTGGGGAAACCAGCAATAACCTTATCCTTAGGAGAATAGAACTCAACTACTCTACCAATAACATCTAGAATGAAATATAGATGTGTTGAGAAGTATGATGTATATGGAAAAAAAAAAATGAAAATGCAAACAGCTTACCAATCAACTGCTTCTCTTCAACTTTTCCAGCCAATAAGTCCTTAATAGGTTTAATACGAAATAAAAGGCTTGGAAAACTTTTTCTCCTATGTCTCTCAATAGTTGTGTAGTGATTAAACTTCATCATGTATTTATGTTGTGTAGTTTAATGTTGGTAGTAGTAAGATACGACCACAAAGTTTTTGACAGCATAAACTTTACCTTCTTTTAGCAGATTTGAAAATTGTTCTATAAAATCAGCATGTATACTTCCATGAAGATAGGTGCCCTACAAAAAAAAA